>WBNP01005010.1:13851-103690 GCA_013401095.1 Passerina amoena
ATGTAATCACATAGATCTGCACTTGATTTGATTAAAGGAAAAAAAAAGGCATCAGCTACTCTTAAATTATGATGTCTTTTAGCAAAGTGCTTTCAAAACTGAAAGTTATTTTAATTTGAAAAGTGTTCCACAGCTTGACAGCATTTCCCACATATTTCTACTGTCTTCCAACTGGAAAAATTTGGAAAACAGGAGAGAAGTGTGCATGTATGTCAGGAGGGAAAGCTCACCCTGCAAAAGCCTGGAAACATGTTTGGAAGCAATCTTTTTCCAAGTACAGTTGAAATTAAATAAAATTAAACTAATCAAAATTTTACTTTTCAAAAAGAGTCGCAATTAAATTAAATCTTATTTTCCTAATAATTATACTTTGGTAAAAAATTTCTGATCCATTTAAATTCTCCTACAGGGGGTGGAGCATTTCCTTTTCCTATCCCTCTAAAAATAACAGACCAAGAGACTCTAGGAAATACTATTAGGCATTAAATGAAAATGATGTTAGAATTGCAAAGCCAAGGGTTTAAGCTAAAGAAATGAGGAAATGGAGGCTCCAAATGGATTGATTTCATCCATTATTTAGTCCTGAGCTGTCCCTGCTCCACGCTTCATTTTGTTTTCCATCACCTGTTGGGTTGTTATTGACACAGGGCACCAACCACCTCCACGTTCCTGCTGCAGGAATTGCACAGCCTGACTGCACAGGAATAGCTCAGTGTGTAAAGCAGAGGTAATGCTGCCCTGGACTCGTGTCTCCAGCTGTTCATTATTCCTTTAACCTGCATGCCTGCAATTGTGTGTTTACACGGAGCTGTCAAAGCCCCAGCATGAAGCTGGGATATTTCCAGTGGAGCTGTGGCAGACGTGGCTCGATGGCTGGTGGAAAAACCTTTGGCTTTTCACAGTTCTGAACAGTTCTGTGGCAAACACTCAGCCAAGCAGCATCTGGAAAGCCAGTGGGAAGCAATGAAAAAGGGGGAAAACCTTTACTGCGTGTGAATAAAAGTGTTGGCTGGAAGGCAAATATCTCCTAGATTGGCAGCTTCAAGTGTCCCAACAGCTCTGCCCTCTGATCCAGAATCCAAGATTTTTAGCTGTGCTGCTGCTGCTGCTGAGGTCAATGTATCACTTGTGGTATCACAGAATCAGAATGGTTTGAGTAGGACGGGATGTCACGGACATTTTTTTATGAAAATCCTTTCCTTAGGATTTTTTCCTCCTGAGAAGCTGAGAGGCCTCAGGAACAAATGTAACCAATGGTTATCTGCTGCTGTGGAATGCAACAGGTGCATCTGTGATTGGTCTCATGTGGTTGTTTTTAATTAATGGCCAATCACAGGGAGCTGGCTTGGACAGAGAGTCTGGGACAGCTGCCTTTGTTATTCATTCTTTTCTATGCTTAGCCCAGCCTTCTGATGAGAACTTTTTCTTCTATTCTTTTAGTATAGCTTGAATGTAATATATATCATAAAATAATAAATCAAGCCTTCTGAAATATGGAGTCAACATTCTCGTCTCTCCCCTCATTCCAAAACCCCTGTGAACACTCACAAAGAGACTTTAAAGATCACCAGGTCCCACCCCCTGCCATGGGCAGGGACACCTTCCACGAGACCAGGCTGCTTCAAGCCCAATGTCCAACCTGGCCTTGGACACTTCTGGGGATGGGGCAGCCACAGCTGTGCCAGGCCTCACCACCTCAGAGGGAACAATTTCTTCCCAGTATCCCACCTCACCCTGCCCTCTGGCAGTTTAAAACCTTTCCCCCTTGTCTTGGCACTCCAGGCCCTTGTAAATAGTCTCTCTCCATCTTTCTTGTAGGCTCCTTTCAGGTACTGGAAGGTCACAATTAGGTCACCCTTGGTCTTTTCTCCAGGCGGAACAATCCAAATTCTTTCAGTCTTTCCACATAGCAGAGCTGCTCCATCCTTCAGCTCATCTTGGTGCCTCCTCTGGACTCTCTCCACCAGGTCCCTGTCCTTCCTATGCTGGGATCCCAGGGCTGGATGCAGCTCTCCAGGTCTTGATGGCAAGTGAGCTCCCAAAGCTTCCTCAGCAGGTTTAACTTTCATTGTCTAAACAGAGAAAAAAAACCCAAAAGGAATGCTGCTAAAATTACCTCTGGTTTTATAACCAAGTGGGAATGGCTGGGGGAGCCGTGGCAGGATCTCCCACTGGTGGTGAATATTCCCCCTCTCCCCTGTTGGGATCCCTGTGGTGGATTAAACAAACTACAGGAAATGTCAGCAGTAACTGAATAAACAATCTGTGTTTGGACAGTGTTGGCTGAATAAATGACTGGTTTGATGGCAGCCCCTGGAGAAGGGCTCCGTCAACAACAGCAGCACTCAGGGATGTAAATAGGGAGATTTGGGATTGTACTATCAGCATTTGTCAGGTTATGGATTTTTCCTGTGTTAAAAGGGAATATAAAAGAGGCAGTGTGGATGCAGGACAGTTTGAGCACGGGGGCACATGGTGAGGAGCAGGTCACATGGGCTCACCTTGGTGCACACAATCTCAGTCCCAAAATCATCCTTCTGCTTCAGCAAATGACTGTTCTTCAGATGAGTTTTTTGTGTGTTTTTTTTTTTAATCTGAGATGTTTCTAACATTTACCTATTTTTCCTATTCTAAGAAATCCAGCCTTGATCAAATAATCTCACCAGGAGTCTCAATGTATTACCTGCATGTAGCAGAGATATTGCTCCTCCACAATGCACTGAAATCATGGCTTGTTTCCAATATGCATTTTCTAGTTCCTGGTCTAACAGTGCTGATGTACAATTTCAGGCTTCTTCCTTTCAGGACCACCTTAACTTTGAGCACTTGAATGATTAGAATTTGTAAATTTTTTTTCTTCAAGTTAATTGTTCTAACTTTGATTTAACTTTTAATGTAATACACCCAAACTTTTCCAGCTCTGAAGCTCTAGCTCTGAAAGATGGAGGACATCTTACTTTTTCCCCCCAGGTCACACTATTTGGCAGCTTTATTATTATTGTGGCCTGAGGGGTACTTTGAAAAGTCAATAATTAACTGAGTATTAGGAGGTGAGGCACTTCTGTGAAAATGAGTGTCAAGAAGTGGCATAGACAGGAGCTGCAGGCAGTGCCCACAGCACAACCAGAGGGTTGTGCTCCTGGGTCTCTGATGTTTGGACTCATCCTGATCAGCTCAGGGTGCTGTTTGTAGTGCCTTACACCTGCTGCTCTGCAGCACAAAGTCCTCTCAGCCTTTCCCCAACAGCAGCATTTTGTACATTTCCTGTTTGGTTTTGCCTTGCCCCCTGTACCACACTCTGCCTTTGAGCTGGGCATGTTACCATGGAATTCTTTGCTTTGGTACAGTCAGCATTCCCCGTGCACACAGATCCAAGGGCAGCCGGGGCAGCTCCTCTCCCAGAGCCTGGAGGGATGGGAATGATCTCCACCCCTGGTAAAAGTGAGAACAACAACCCAAACCATTCCAGGGCTCTGTGACTGTGCCCGTTCTCACTAGAACAGAGATTTTTTTTTTCGAACTCTTCATAATGACTTCAGAAATGTTCCCATGGTGATGCTGGTCATGCCAGGGAACTGCCAGATGAGCAGAAGGCTGCATGGACTTGTCTGCAGAGGCTGGTGCTGGTGCTGGGGTTGCCAAATATCTTCACTCCACAGCTGAGGCTGCTGCAGCTCCTTTCCCAGCTGCATCCATCCAGTGCAGTGGCAAGCAGGGCTGGGGACCCTGTTCCCCTCATCAGGTCCCTGGGGCTCTGCCTGTCCATCTCGCTCTGCACCTCTGTGTGTGTGTGAGATGAGTTTTCCATAATGCTCATCTTGATAATGTGGACTAAGTGCCTTTGTCTTTGACAGGATGAGAGGTAACTGTCTCAAGTGGTGCCAGGGTTGATTTAGATTAGTTATTAGGGAAAAATATTTTCATAGAAAGGGTTGTAAAACAGTGGCACAGGTTGCCCAGGACAGTAGTGGACTCACATCTCTGGAAGTGCTCAAAAAACATGTGGATGTGGCACTTGAGGATGTGGTTTAGTGGTGCACGTGGTGGTGCTGCTGGGCTGATGGTTGGATTCAATGATCCTTAGAACCATTAAAGTTGGAAAAGACCTCCAGGATCATCAAATGACCTGAGAGGTCTTTCCCAACCTTGACCCCCTGGCTCTGTGATTTTATCACCTGAGCAAGCAGCGTCTGTGCAGAGATGCAGAGCTGTCTGAGTGAAAAGAGCTTGTTCAGTCCATCCCCTGCTGCATCAGGGTGTCCATGGTCAGGAGTGGGACAATAAATTCCTGGCTGGAATTGCATTGCCCAAAGAGTCATGAACCTCGGGACTTTTTCAGCTGCTCAAGTCACTCTGTAACCTCCAGCAGCTCCTGCTGCCTCTCTGCTCAGAGAGATCCAACCACTTATTGAAGGGATTTAGTGGAAATCCAGTCAGGAGCTATGTGATCACTGCACATACACCAAAATCTTCCATGGTGAGGGACTGTGGATGTTCAGGAGCACCAAGGACCCAAAGCTGACCGAATGTTTTCTGTGCTTTTCTTGCTGTGCTTTGCTTGAGTAATCAGGACAATTCTCTGTTAGGCATAAAATGAAAGTAAATGATTAGAATAAAGATGTGCTGAGCTACTTGACAAGGCTTGAGCACAGGGTACAGAATCTGTGGGTGTTTGGCACAGCCCCAGCACTGCAGATATTTTAGCTCCTGCTTATTTTTGATTCTGTTCAAATATGATTTACCTTAAAAAAAAAAATTAGCTGCAAAGTAGCTGCTGTTACACAACAGATATTCATGATTAAAAAAAAAAAAAAAGGCATGGCAAAGCTCTGGGCATGAGCTGACAGAAGGCTCAGGAGTGGCACAAGGCACACAGCCACGCTGTCACCAGTTCCTGTCACTCACTGTCCTCTGTGGACTTCAAAAGCCACGAGGATGGGATGCTGAGGGAAGCTGTACTATTCCCATAGGGATCAAGGGAGGCAGGAGGGTATAGATTTTGAGGAAAACATTCCTGGAAGATTTCCCTGCTGTAATTTGTTGTTTAAGTGCTTGTTGCACCGTTTCCTGCGATGGCAAACCCAGCGACTGCACTGACAGATAATGTGGATGACAAGTCTGCATTCACTCTGATCCTACCTTCATCCCAGAAACTCGGCATCTTGTTCACCAGCTCTGCTACAAATATGCAGAAAACCCAAACCAGAGCACTCTCTGGGTTTCATTAACACCTCCTAGGTAGGATTCTTTCTATTGCAGTTTATTTTTTGTACCAGTCATTTTCTTGACTCACAACTGAAGATTACCCTGTTGCTTCATTTATTTGGTGATTAATTTGGCACTGTGGGCAGATGTGATGTAAAGCTCTTAACCATTCCAGGGTGAGATGGAGGCAAGCAATCTGCACCCAGGAGGTTTAATGAGGCATCCATCCCAAGGGAGTGGAGATAATTTAATTAAAGGGAACATTTTGTACTGGACTAAAAAGATTATTTTGTTGACTTAAGACATAAATATTATTTTTCTTAAAGGGAAATAGCCAGTGAAAACCCAATATTCTGTTTACCATATATTTTTATTGTGCAAAAATAATGTTTTTCAGTTTGACGAGAACCCCAAGTTTCTGTCAGTTACATTTCATTCACATGGGCAATTAAGCAATGCCAAGATGCCGAGTGGATTGCTGGTTTCAGCGGCTACCTGACACTATTTAGGTAATCTAAATAAATATTTACATCAGCTTTAACAGGTAACACAGCATTTTCTGCGTGCTCCTTGTGCCTCTGGCCTTCAATTTTATGCGATGATCAGTAAAACATTTCGGTTTCCAGGTATTATTCCCAGAAGTCTCATTTGTTAAGAAGAAGCAGTGGAAGTGAGTGAGGGTGTTGGCACACCTGCCGTGGTACCTGGAGGAGCACACAGGCGCCGGGGTCATCGTGTTCCATCACATCATGACGTGTCAGCGCCCAGGCCGAGCAGTACCTGCAGGAACAGGTTCAACCCTCAGAGGTGCCTTTGGTGCCTTGGCCCTGTGCAGGTCCTGACAGAGCCTGGAGCTGCCCTGGGAAGTGTTTCCTGCTGCCTTCTCTGCGGGTGACCATCCTGTAGCTCACAGAATCATACAACAGTTTGGGTTGGATGGGACTTTGAAGACCATCCAGTTTGAAGCCATTCCTCCTTGTCCTGTCATTGTAAATATCTCCATCCTTCTGCCAGGCTGCCTTCAGGTACTGGAAGGAGCCATTAGGTCACTCAGGCTGGACAATCCCAATTCTCTCAGCCTTTCCTCAGAGCTGCTCCACCCTCAATCATCTTGTTGGAGGGAGTCCAGAGGAGGCACCAAGTCCATGTCCTTCCTGGGACCCCAGAGGCAGCTCTGCAGGTGGGGTCTCACCTGAGCGGGGCAGAGCTGCCCTGGACCTGCTGCCCACAGGGGGTGGGGAGGCAACCCAGGCTAGATCGGGCTGCGAGCGCACACGGCTTGGGCACGTCCCGTTGCTCGGCCGCGGTCACGGCCACAGCCACAGCCTCGCTCCCCCTCCCCGGCGGATCCTGCCCTCGCCCGCCCCCAAAGTTTCCGTCGCTCGCCGGGCGCGGGCGCTGCTCCCCCGCTCCCGGCCGGGTGTCAGCGAGGCGCATCCCCCGCCGCCTTCCGCAGCCGCGCCAGGTACGGCCGGAGAGGAAGGGGTGGGGAGAAAAAGGAAAGGCAGGGAAGGAAGGAAAGGCGATGCGGGCAGCGCGGAGCCCACAGCAGCGCTGCGCTCTGGAGGAGCGTGGCGCGCCTGTTTTGTATAACCGTGCCCTCGTCACGAATCCGCGCTCGGCCGCGCCCCTGCGTGCGCTCATGGGGGGCGGTGGGTAAAGGGAGCCCCGGGAGCGCGCCCGCGCCCGCGCGCCGCTTCCCTTCCCCGCCCTCCGCGGGCTCCCGTGAGGCGGCGGCGAGCTCGGAGCGACCGAGCGAAGGAACGGGGGAAGGGAAGAGGAAAGCGGCAGGGGAGGAGCGGCGGCGGCTCCCCCGAGGAGGCCGCGGCGGCGGGCACGGACGGACGGGCGGAGGGGGCGCTGTAGCGGGCGGGCGGTGAAGGAGCCGCCGAGGAGGGGCGAGACCGGCCGCCCCCCGTCCCCTCCCATTCGGGCGCGCGCTCGCCGCGGCGGCGGCGGCTCCCGGCGATGCGGTGAGAGGGAGGCGCAGCCGCGCTCTGTGAGGGGCCGCCGGGAGCCTCCCGCGCCAGGTAAGGAGCAGCGGAGCGCGAGGGCCACGGGTGAGGGGACGCGACGGGGACACACCGTGAGGGGGCAACGCCCGGCGGTCGTGAGGGGTGGTGGTGGTGGCGGGGGGAGATCGCGATCCCCGCCACGCCCCTCCCGCGGGCGGGGGAACGCGGCCGAGGGCACCGCAACAACAGGGCTGGGGCGGGGGGCTCCTCCCCGCGATCCCCGGGCAGGGGGAGCCGGCGCTGTCGGTGCCTCGCTCATTCGATTGGGATGCGGCGGCGAGCGCCGGGAAAGGCGGGGTCGAGTTGCCCAGAATTCCGATTCTTCAATGAGAAATTGATTATTTTGTTCCGAAAGGAAACCGACCGTGCGGTTTAAGGAGAGAGCGGCGTGCGGGGCTCAGCGATGGGCGTTTTTTCCGCCCGATCCATCCCCTCGGGCCCGGCGGAGGCTGGAGCGAGGCCGTTTTTCTCTCGCCCCGTGTTTAGCGGGAGGTGCCGCAGGTACCGCACACGTGATGCGGGCACACTCCGGCCTCGCCCCCGCTGCTGCGGGCACCGGCAGGGTTAAACCCCCTCGGAGGGGTGAGTAAGGCGTGTGCAGTCTAATGACACACGCTGTGTCTCTCCGTTACAGGCGTGGGTTGGTCGGTGGGGGCTAAAATGCAAAAAAGCAATGCGAGATGATGATGATGAGGCAGACGGCGCTGGGATGGGTGTTTTGGATGGAAAAGGCAGATTCTCATCGCCGTTTGTGCTGGGCAGTTCCGGAGCTGGTTTAGGCAGTGATGGAGCAGTGTGGGTTTTGGGCTTTTATCAAGGTGAAAATAGTGCGAGGAAAATGAAATAGCTGGAGAACTTAAATAAATGATGGAGGCTAATTAGCGCTGCTGGGGAGTGCAACATAGCTGCGGTATAGGAGCGAAGGCAAATCAATGTTGGACTGGGAGGAGAAGAAGAAATGCTGCAAGTGTGCTGTGGAGAGCAGCAACATGGCCAGGAGACCCTGCCAGCAGCATTGCTCAGGCTGGAGCGTGGAATGGTTCCTGCAGAATGCTAAAGGTTGTTATTTTCCTTATTTAATCTTCGGAACTTAATTTCCAAACCTGCCCCCGGGAGCATCCGTTCCTAAGGCGTGAATTAAAAAGGAAAAAGGAGCTGGTGTAATAAGTGCCTTTTGGTGAGAATGTTTTGAAGAGGATTTGCTGGGTACAGTCACATGAGGCTTTTTACTGTGTGGTGAGATGCCTTAGATTATGGGCAGTTGGTGTGGAGGAATGTTTACCTAGGAAATGCATGATAGACCTATGGCTGAATGAAGAAAATACAATATATTGCCATTTGCCATAATCTAAATCTCATTTTTTGACTGCAAACAAGCTGTTGGTGGAAAGAGAGCAGCAATGCTTAGGCAAAGACTGTCTTAGCCAGTTTGAGGTCTGTGGCTTTTATGACTCTTGGGCTTCTAAGAAAATAAACAAACTACTTAGAGTTGTGCTTCTTTTCTGTAGTGACTCATCCTAAGGGCATCCTACACAGTGAAAGACTGTGTATTCCAAATTTACCCCAATTTCATTGCAGTGGCAGGGTCGTATCGTGTTTGCATCTCTGCTGTGGCCGTGGAATATTGGAGCATACTGGCCTGCAATGTAGACTTGTAATTACTGTGTGAATTACTGCTTACATGTTCAGGGTAACTGGATGACTAATATAATTTTATAAAATAAACTCCTTATCGGTATTGATTGCCTCGTAGCAATTCCTCTCTTGTTCTCATCTTTCTGTCTTCTCCATTGGTTTTCCCATGATCCTGTGTGAGCTTCTGGGTTGTTTTAAATTTCAGGTTGCATACACTAGATTTACTTTCAGCTAAACCTTTAGAAATACCAGGGATATATATGTTCATGTTGAGAAATCCATGAGCATACCTGTTAAGTGCAGGGAATTTTTGCAAGATGAATTTTTTAATACATTGCAGACGAGCATCCCTAACTTCCTGCTTGCAAATTCTCCCTTATTAATATTAATGACCATAAATGCAAATGGTTTAAGGCCCAAATATGTATCACAAACAGCGTTATGCACTGTTTACTTTTGAGTTTTGTAGGTGTGAGTTTATATATAATTCCAGAAGAGCACTTTGATGCCTGGCCTGCTTGTGACACGTTTATAATCTTGTATTTTGTTTAATTTCAGGATGCTTGTTAAAATTCATAGTAGTATATCTTACTTTTTTGTTAGACTGCAAAAGAAAAACAATAAGAGGGAAGCCAGAAAACTAGAACAACCCCTTGGTACATTAAAAACAAAAAAATGGACCCGTGACTCTCCCAAATTTGTGCATGGTTTTTCTCATTAGAAAAAGAGAAGGATTATGTCCTTTCTTATGTTTTATCAAGGTTTGCCTTTTCTAGAGATGATTTAACATAAGATCAGCTGAGAGCCTGGTAACACCTGTAATCCCATATTTTGCACTATTTAAAAAAAAAAAAAAACAAACTTCTGCTTTGAAATTTTTTCAAAAGCAAAATCCTTGTTTCTTGTCTCTTTGATGTGTAAACATTGATTCTTTCAACTCTTGAGGATGAATTTTCTTTGGAGCACAATGGTTATTTCCTTTGACGAGGTAATTTCCTTTGACATCCAGACAGGCAAATGGCTTTGGGTGTTGTTTCTTGATGAGGTTAGGTGGATTTTAAGGAGCTGTGCTGAATCACTGTCCTGTTCTCCTACCTGCAGTGTTGTGGACCCTCTGTCACGTGCTGCACTGAACTTTTGAGCAGCTGTCGTGTGAATCACAGCTGTTTATTTTGTGGAGTTCATTTCTTGCTGGATCAACGAACTGAACTTCACCTGTGGAGCCTGGAAGTGGCAGGAGGAGGATGCAGGGGTAGGAAATAGAGTGGCTGGGTTTATCCTTTCTGAAGCTCTCTGAATGGTTGATGCCAGTTGGGAACTTCTGTCTGGAGTGTTGCACAAAGCCTTAAAATGGCACCTTTTGGTGTGCAGGAAGTGAATGGTTTGGTTTTTGGTATTCCACAAATACTCATAGATTTGCAGCCTTTGTTACCTCATTGGTTATAACCCTTGCAGTCAGCCTGATCAGGAATTTCAGGTTTTGTGCTTTGTTTCCAGTGTGATAAACGTGTGCCCACCTCTAGGAATTCTTTTGGCATCCACAGGACATGGGGACATTGCCAGTAAGAGATTTGGGAGGTTACCATGGTCGTCACTGATAACAGAACTGGGCCCACTGATTGTTTTTGACTCTTGTAATTCAAGTCTTGGACCAAAACATGGCCCTGTGTGAGATACTGTGAGGAAAATTAGCTCCAGCCAGCCCAGAATGGCACCTTCATTTTAACTGGAAAGTGGAGCACATGCCTGTTGCACTCGCTGGAGATAAATTAGTGCTTGGAGCACCTGGAAATACTTGATCCAGTGAACTGGGTCATTTGTCTCTGGTTTATTTGCCAGCTGGATTTTATGAGCTCGGAAAAACCAAATTCTGGTTGTGTTCCTTAGGATGGTTCCAGTCCCATTATTGTATGGGGCTAAAATGCAGTTGTTTCTTTTAGATTAATTTGGAAAGTAATTACTTTAAATGCAAACTCTACGTTGCTTAGAGGAAATAGCACTTGTTTTGTAGACTTGCATTTGAAAGGGAAAAACTGGGAATTTAGAGCCCAGACCCTTGTGAAGCTGTCCCATCCCTGGGTTCCTCAGGTTTCTACTTCAGCAGCCTGTGATGAAAGGATCTAGTTGAACAAGGATGCTGGACACATTGGAGAGGAATTTGGCATCAATTGCCCGTGGGATTCTGAGGAGAGAGCAGAAGTTACTTTACCGTGTTGTGAATAAAGCTGCTGTATGTTCTGGGTGCTGTGGTAATGGGACTGTGGCGTTTCAGCTCCTCAGGAAGAGAAATCTTTGAATAATCTGTTGAGTCCCCTGAGCAGCCTGGCTTTCTTCCTGGGTAGCATTTATTCCCTATCCTTCCAAAATTCATCAAATAACAGAATTTATACCGTGGCATGAGAAACTCTATCTTGAAAAATACTCTGTAAGAAAACATTAATTAGTAATGATAAAACATAAAAAGTACCGTGTGCTTCTTTGACTCAGCTTTGGGTTTGTGCCATGTTGCATCATTATTTGATTTTGAAGGAATCATTACTTACTCATGGCTTTTATAAAATCTGTGTAATAGTTGGGTTTCTATGTATTCTGCATAAAGCAGACTTTGGTCTAAGTTTTGCTTCCTCAGTAATTTTTATAACACTTTGGCGAAGTTTTTTCCTGCTCTGAGTGCAGGGCTTATTTTCTAAAAACGTTGCTTTTTAAAACTTAAAATTTGAGTCGCTTTTTTTTTTTTTTGCCCTTCCTCTCCCATCCGTCTGTTGCATTGTAAAGATGAGGATTATTTAGCTTTCCTGAAGAAGTAACCTGAGGTAGGAATCCTCCAGAGCCAATTTGGCAGAGGCACATGCAGATACTTGAGGAACATACAGGATCCTGGTGAGTTCATGTTACTATTCCCATCCAGGCAGGTCCCTGCACGCTGCTGGAGCCCTGGTGCTGCTGAGGAGTGATGTTGTGTGAGCTAATGGCAGGGAAGTAATCTGGGAGAGTGGTGCTGTCTCTTGAGCTGGCATCACTAATGAAGAGAGCAATGAATCATGCATGTTGACATTTCAGCTCTTAACCAGTGTTTGTTATTTATTTGTCCTTTATGAAAAGAGCATATTTGTGACCGAAGGAAGATCTTCCTGAGCAGACTGGGAGCTC
This sequence comes from Passerina amoena, assembly GCA_013401095.1. Taxonomy (NCBI): domain Eukaryota; kingdom Metazoa; phylum Chordata; class Aves; order Passeriformes; family Cardinalidae; genus Passerina; species Passerina amoena. The sequence goes on from WBNP01005010.1 coordinate 25,857, forward strand.
TGCAGGGCGAGGGCAGGCTTGCTGGTAATTTCACTGTTTGGCTGCGGAAGGATTTGTTGTGAGAGATCTTTCAGACACATAATTTCAGAGTCTTGGAGCAACTTGTTGCTCATTAGTTGTTCACTTGTACTTAATGAGAAAGAATCCAGTGGTATGTCCGGAGTGGAGGACCTGGGGTAGATGAATGATCCTTTCTTGCACCACAAGCAGTTCTATTCATGGTGCCCCATTTCTCAGAAGTTACTGAAAAGTCATCTGATGAGCGTTTGTGACCTTGCTGTGCCGATCAAAGCGGAGAGGCTGAAAGCTGTGTTTGTTCCTCTGTGCATTAGCAAATACCAGAAGCGTGTCTGCCATTATCCCAGCCTTCCCAGAGCTTGGAAGGATGGAGATGAGCCTTCTTGCTGCTCTTTCCTTGAGTTCTTAGTTCATAAATTGTGATAATTTCTTTTAGAGGAGGTTGCATGTGAGACAGCAGAGGTCTGCTTGTTATTTGAAATTATTTGTCTTTATATCCAGATTTCCATATGTTCTGGTTTTCTGCCATTGACTTGGTTTTCAGAGATCAGTTTTGCACCATTTCCAGTGTGTAATAGTTGAAGCTCATATCACACCACTAATGAAATTCAGCTGAGTAGTTGAACTGCATCTTTTACCCTCATCTGCAGGGAATATATTTTATGATTAAAATATAGAATAGCTTGACAGTTGAGGAAAAATTCCCAAATAGCAATGAATAGGGTAAGTGCATCAATTTTCTCAGAGTTCCTCACTTTATTGGTGAATATTCAATTGTCTTATTTTACTTAGATCAGCTGTAATTGCTAATTATGGTTGAATTGTAGTGATCTCAAATTGAAGATTTGTAATGATCTCTTTAATGAAAGAAATATTTTGGATAGGTGAATTGTAATTTGCACTAAAAGTTACACTGAGTATTTGTTATTAATTAAGAAGTGTGAGAAAAGAGATGGTTAATTTGTATTTTATGATGGGGATCTTCTTGTTTACTTTCTTTCTAAGTATTTTGGGTATTTATTTAATTTTCCCCTTCATGCCTGTACGATTTCCATGGCAGGTACAATAATATTGACAGATTGCTGGTATTTTTCTGTATGCAGATTATTTAAACAAAATGCTTTTACAAAACAATCAATAGGAAACACCTCTGCTGCAATTTATATTTTTATATGCCTTAATGAGTCAGGCTTGTATATGGGTGTAAGTGGTTTTCTCTTTTTTTTTGTGTTCTCTTCAGGTGTCTTTCCTAAAAATTTGTGTTTTCCTAAAAGTTTGGATGAGAACCTTGTTGAAACAGAGAAACCAGCAATGCATATGAAAAACCAAAATTAAAGACAGAGTATAATATCTTTCAGAATGGGACTTTGAATATTTGTAGTGGTCGGTCCTTTTATTTACCTCTTTAATAACAAATGATTTTCCCTTTTGCCTTATCTTCCATTTTATTGTGTAGGATTATTCTCTGTCTAGAAATTATTCTTGATAATCAGGTGTTCTTAATGTTGCAGATAGTGAAGTGAAGAAGTGTAAGAACAAGAAGATAAAGGTACAAAGTGCTTTTGTAGAAACGAGTTTCATGTTTTTCATGCTGAAAGGTATCAGTTGGAATGCCTGTATGTTCTGTAGCTCACCAGGACTGAGGGATGGCAGCGTTTATTCATTCATTATTTAGGGTGCTTGGAATTTGAAATCGGTCAAGGGGTGTTGTCTTTTCAGGCCTCAGACCCCTGTGCTACTCCTGTTTCTGCAGGCTCCTTCAGAGCAGGCACATTCCTGGTTCCCTGTCTGAGCAGAAGATCTGGGAGCAGAAGGGGTCAGTGACTGAGCAGATAATTTATTGGAATGGGCTTAGCCAGGCTGTTCCTGCAAGTGCTCCAAAGGAAAGTCATCAGCAAAGAGCAGTTTAGCAGGCAAACAGATAAACAACTTTCTATCCCTCAGGGGTTTTCTGCAGTAGAGTATGGAAGGGTTCTGAGAGAGGGAAAACCAAAGTAAAATAGTGAGGATAGATTTTTAGAAATCAATGATGCTTGGAGAAGAGAGACAAAAGGATGCGTGTGTGAGTGTGTAACTTTTATGGGAGTTGTTAAATTGAGTCTGTGAAGAGGTGCAAATGCAAGTGGATAGTGTGATTTGAATGATGAAAATAAATGCTTGTGTCTGCAGATTTTGCTGGTTTATCCCAGTTTACAGGCTCTGGTGTTTTCCATGTGACTTTATTTTTAAGGATGTGTGCAGCATGATCTGGGTTGTGGCGGGTATTCTGTGTGTGTAGCTGTGTGCTGCTTCATCTGTTACTTTCTGTATAAGTTGGAGTCTAATGCTGATTATCTTTCCCAGCAGCTTTTACAGTTGCACATAATCTTAGTTTAATAGATAATTTATAATTTATGGAGGGACAAATTCCCCATTTTCTTGCTTTCTTGCTAAGAGGTTTTTCTCCTCTTACTCAAATGATTTTCCTATTTAATTTTCAGTGTAAGATTTGATTAGAAGACCCCAACTCAGTTCCCTGCTGCTTCACACAGTCGTTAGTATGAGATACTCCACTTCACATTTAGAACATCTGTGTTTGATTGAAATCTTTCTGAGCAGCTTTTCATTGGCACCAGCCTTTGCTTAATACCTGCATGGGGGCTGTGACATCCCCTTGTTTTCTTGTCTTCAGGAGCGGGGATTTAGTGTAACAGGCACCGTGAAAGAAAGGACTATTGTTCTTTGAAGGCTGCAACTGCAATGGAGCTACAAGTGCCCACCCTCTTTCTCTTCATTCTGGTAATATCATCTCTGGCTTGATTTAGAGAAAGTGAAGAAGCTGTAATGCTGACAGCAGGCAGTGCTGCTCCACCTCCTCAGCAGAGGTGGAAAGGACCATCTGGCACTATGTGGGTAGCAGTTATCCCAAAAAGTAATAACAGTGGGAGTTCTTGCCAGTTACAAGTTGTGATCACAGGCCAAATGGTGTCATTCTAAATCAGTGTACGTTTTCAAAGAGAAAGAGATGCAAGTATTTATTTTTTGCCAACTTGAGAAGTATTTTCAGTCATGGGGGGCTCTGCTGGGGTTTTAGTTGATGGCATTTTGAGAGAAAGTGTGAGGGGAGTAAGTCAGACGAGTGTGGCTGTGATGCCTGCTAGACCAGCTCCTAGGCACTAAAAAAAATTGGCTTTTTTTTGGTATTATGTAAGCCTCAACTTGATGAATCCATGAAACTGGGGAATTATTTTTGAAGGCTATATAATGCAGTGATCTGTTGATTTGATTTAGAATTTACCCAATGGGGACTGAAGATCTCAGTCTTTGGCACTATTAACTAGTCTTGAACAAATTGCTGCTCTAAAATTAGAGAAACTTTGTAATGAGGTGGAAAACTCTGTTTTGCTTTTAGAATCATTTCAGTGTGGTGGCCTGTGGTGTTTTTGTTTGAAAAGTTGGATGTGGCATGATCAGAAGTGCAGTACAGTGGCTGCAGAGCTGGTTACCAGGTTGCTTAGTAACCTGGATGGAGGAATTGAGAGTGTACAGGTAAAACCTGTGGATGGCATTGGCTTTCAAGGTGCTGCAGGGATAGGAAGAAAGAATTAGGTTCAAATGGGTCTTGAAAGAATTAGAAGCTTGGAGTATGAGCAAGTTAATTTCTCATCGTTTATTCTGAATAAAAGTGGTCAGCACTATAAATACAGAGCAACAGGAGCAGCACGAAGTGCTGTAAAACATCTGAAATGAAAATTGATAAATATCATTTGCATGTACACAAATCAAGGGAAATTTAGGCAGAGTTATGAATTTGTACCCTTTTTCAGACTTGGGTTCTTGTTGTAGACTCACTCAGACTCTGTCAATACTTGGATCAGTGTGGAGAAAATTTCTGCACAGGCCCAGACAGGCTTTCAAAGAGGGCTTTGGTCTTCCTCAGATTTTCTGGGCAGATGTAACAGATGTAGCTGCTTTCCTGTCAGTGTGCATTGTCTCAGCACAGGGACTTTGCCAGGGTCTTCCCTGCATGGCTGTAGCTGCAGGAATCCTCATGACGTGTCTAAGCTTTGCTTTGGACTCTGATTTTGCTGATTTCTTTGGGTGCTGGTTTTGTTGTTGTTGTTTTGCTTTTGGGTTTTTTTAAACTGCTTCTGCCTCTTGTAAATGTGCAGAAGCCCAGTTTACCAAATCTGGTCAATAAAGATTCTGTCCAAGCCTACTGAATACACCCCCAGTCCTTGCAGTGAGTCAGTTTTCCATGTTGTGTTACTGTAGTTTGGACCTTTGGGAGTAGGAATCTGAGTTGAAATTGGTGGATACATGTGCAGATTTTTTAAGTGAGTTAACAAATGCTATTTTGTCAGTGTGTGCATGTGGTTGTTTAATCTGTTTACCAAATTATTTCTCTTAAGAAATACAGTTTGTCAGATATTCCATTTTGGAATAGTCACCTTAATTAGTTAATTTTTTGTGACAAGTTTCAGCACTCACCTAAACCAAATCCATGATGTGGCTGATGTAACTGCATACTGTGTGTTCTCTAATGTTGCTTGTTACAATTAAAATTTTGTGCTGAGAAAGCCATCACAATAAACTTTTACATTGCTTTTGTCCTTGCAGACAGGCAGCTGAAAAAGCAGATCAGGCCCTACAAGGAGCTGGCTGTCACCTTTACTGGTGACATGTCTTTTTGTGTAGTCAAGGTTTTTACTCCAGCATAACCAAATCAGATGCAAATAAACATTCTTCATAAATGGAGGCAAAAGAGAAACCTTTCCAAGTTTGGGTAAAACAATCTTTACAGGAAGATTAAATCATGTAACATAAACTCATTATCTGGAAACTGAGGAACCACACAAACCTTCCAAGTGATGAGTCCATCTTTATGTACCGTGTGCTCTGGGTTGGTTTTCCTCAGTTTAAGAGTAATGTAATATTCAGAATAATGTCAGTATTAATGATTGCCTGTTTAGCTGTGGATGCAGTAGAGCTGAGTGTGGGTGTGGACATTTCTTTACCCTTCTCAGATGTCACATTCTGCCACCTGTGCTCTTGTGTCTGATGGACGTGAGCGCCGGCTGCAACGCGCAGTTCTGGAATTTGGGCAGCTTAAACCTCTCCTGTCAAGCATCCATACCATAAATCCCCAGATTTATATCTGCTGGCACTTTGCTCATAGTCTATACACTTGTGCTGAACTTCTGTGCAAAGCAATCCTGCCTGCTTACATTCAAGAAGTGTCTTTCTGTATTGTATTAAGAGCTTATCCATATGCTTCAGGCTTGGAGCACAGGAAGTCTGCTGGCAGCAGGCCTGCTATTCCATATTCTGAGCTCAGGCTCTTTGTGAATAGTCAGGGGGGAAAAAAAACCCAACTATAAATCACGACAAGTTGTTGACTGACTGATTTCTAGATAAGTTTTTCAAGAAAATTGGAATAAATATTAATATTATGTGTAAGAAAGGATGCGGCGTGGCTGGTTGGGGTGTAAACTGCAGGATGTGATTAAAAGGAACTGCAAAATTGTTGTGTAGGATGCCTGTTTGTATTTTTAAGATGCTCTCTAACACATCATTCACATCAAATATAACTAGAGAGAGCCCAGGAAAAAGCACTCTGTGTCCATTCTCCCTCTTGAAAAATCCTGAGTTTCCACTCCTGGTGTCAAGTTGTTCTATCTGAAGTGCTTGTGCTAGAGGGATTTTATCTGATTTTATTAAAATATTAAACAGAAACAGTAAATGATTATTGAAAGCGTAGATACTTCCTAAAATTGAATTTTATTATTTTCTTCCAAATAAGAAACCACTTAAAATATTAGTCACTTCAGTTACATGTTTAATGTGCCTAATTTGATGGAAAGATGCAATATGTATATCTGTTTGCCTTTTAGATAAAGGAAAGATGTCTCCAGATTTCATATTGTGTTACTTGTGTACCTCTGGGAATTCTAGATTTTCCTTGAGGAGATGGATTTTATCTGAGTGCAGCTTGCTAGCAGTGTTTTACTAAATAATATGGAGAAATACTGTAGGCAAAAATGTGGAGTAGCCTGGAAATACTGTAAGAAAGCTCCCGAAAGAACCTGGTATTATTTTTTCAACTGTGTTTTGTTGGTTTTCCTCCAAGAGTTGTTTTTCCCCAGTATAGGTATCAGATGACGAGATTTGCACGTTGCTCATTAGAGGAACATCAGCTTGGTTTTCCTTCCTTTATTTGTGCTCTTCCTCTTCCTCCTCCCTCCCCCTTCTCATCCTGCTGTTGTTTTATCTTTGTGGCGTGGTTGAATTGGGGTGGCAGGGCCAGGAATTGATCTCCGGTCCCTTGGGTGCAGAGTGAGCTGTGGGTGGGCAGCAGAGCCTTGGGCAGGACCTGCTGCACAAACCCCCTGGGTTTCCCTTCTGCTCGTGTGTGCTCAGATCTTCGGAAGTGAAACCATTTGTGTGAAGTGATGTCTTGCACCTCCTCGTGCTTAGGTGGTTTTTCTCATTCTGCTTGTTGGTAATGGGAAGGATTTGAGTAAATAATCACACAGAGAGGAGCTCTTGCTCACTTTCCTCTTCCATCAACGTGCAAACTTTTAAACCATTAAAAGCAGCCATGGGAAAGTGTTTCTTGAGAGAATTACATGTGTGTGACAATAAAGGAAGTGTGTGAGAAATGATTCTTCTTCCAAAGGGACCAGTCTGTGCTGGTGTGCAGGACTGAGGGGCCCTGAGTGGTGTGTCTGCTATTTGCAGTGTCACCTTCAAAACACCCTTGGGCTGAGCAAGTCTGCTTGTCCTTCATCCTGTGAGCTTCCCAAAAAGATGTCAGGCCATCATCCCTATTCTATGAGCGTCTTTTTTGTGGGAACTCTGGTTTCTGCTCTGTGCCTTTCAGTAGGCTGAAAGGAAATCTTTCCTGGGATGGCAATCTCTGTATTTTTCCAGCATTCCTGGATACTTTTCCCTCCTGAGTTGTCCTGCTTGTCAAGATGACCCTGTGTGTGAGAGTGATGTTATTTTCTTCTCCCTTGCTGTGAGTTGCTCCTGCAGATGTAGGTCTGTAAATACCAGGGCTTATATTTCTCACTATTGTCTTGTGCATCCTGAGGGTGAAGGAAGACGAGCAAATAAATTATTGGAGAACTCAGGTAGTGAAGATGACATTGAGGGAGAGAGCAGCAACGAGATGTTTCTGAATTTGTAAATGTGTTTCCTGAATAGATAATTGCATGTAAATAAATGTGTGGATAGGCTGGTGGGAAGAGTAACTGAAAAGTGGTGAACTTAGTAATAATATATTCTGAAAAGCTTGTGTGAAAAAGGCTCCCAATCTTCTAATGGAGCATTTAGTGAGAACAAAAGCTCATCTGGAGATTAAGACTGACTTGGTTGAGTGATTTAGAAGTCAAACAGGATTTTGACACATTTATACCTGTGCTACAAATGCCAGTCAACATCCTTCAGAATAGAATGGATCACTGCACCTGGGGTGACTTGCTATCAAGGCTGGATCAGTGTGCAGCTGCTTTTTCTTCTTGAATGCACATATACTGCCCTTTCATGGCACCTTGGATCAAAGCTTTTAAAAATTATTATTATTTCCAAATAAATGCAAGGAAAGGAATTTTAAATTTTATTTAATACACTTTTGGCAGGAATTTGCTTGCATTATGTGTGTGGGGCAGTGGTTCAGGAGGTGGGTGCTGCTGAGACTGAGCTGTAAGGAATGTAGTTGTGTATTTCTTTCTGATGAAAACTGCCTGGTGTTACAGATGCATTTATCTTATCTGCAGGGCAGGCAGGCTTGAGACTGAACTGGAATGCAAATCAGCCTTATTTTTCTACACACCCTCATAGTAAAGGTTACAGGTCACCTTTTGCTCTAAGCAGCATCTTTTCAGTGGATGTTCAGTGGATTTTCACATCTTTAATTATTAGCTGAGTACTGGAAGCTGTTAAATCTTCATTACTTTTTTCCCCCAAGTTCTTTTGAATTTACCATGTTGTTTATGTGTATTTGTAATGAGGTCTTTGGGACTTGGTGTCTTGTCCAGAATTATATATGGTTTCCCTTTTTCTAATAATTTGATATAGTCCTTAAAATTTTTCTATGTGTATATATTTATAGCCATAATTTATATTTTACAGTAGTCTGGAAAAATGTAGCAAGAGTACATTTAGAGAGGACTAAGTAGCATTTCTTAGCTGGCAGTGGGGAATGGGGTAAATTACTCTTCAGTATTAGACATTAATCTGTCTAATTGCTGCCTGAGTTTTCTACAGATGTTTTAGAGCAAGCTAATAAAATGTGCCCTGACACAAATGATTTGATACAAACAAATATAATTGAGAGTTCAAGAGAAGGGGTGTTGTTAATAATATTGAAATTCATTCCTTCTCTTCCTCTTTTCATTACTTCAGGGGTGTAGTTATTTTAAGTTTGCTTACATAGATTCAACTAAGCATTCCACTTTACTGCCAGTATAGTGTGAGTACTCAGAGCAGGTGGAGTTGGTAGCAAAAAGAGCCTGTGAAAAATTCTTTCCTGAATGTGGTGACAGATCTTTTTAATTAACTGTTGCAGCAGTCATATTACAGTAATTTTGCAGCAGTAATAACTTCCTAGAAGGATCTCAAGCTCGGAATCTAATTCTCTACTGTCAAATTACCTAGAACTAACACAGAATCTGTATTATGTGTCACATATTGATACATGATTCAAACTGTGTTGGGAAGGAGGAAGCCTCTTTATTCTGGTGCAAGTGGAAGAATCCTTGTTTTTCTTGATAGAGCAGCATAGGGACTACAACAAAACCACACTGTCTGTGCCTGTGTATTAGTGTATTAAAAGTAATTATTATACAGAAAAATCACTGAAGGAGTAATTTTAGGTTCGGTGTTGACTCGGTTGAGATTTTCTTATTTTAGTTTCTTTTTCTGGGCGTTGTTGCTCTGTGAATCTCTCCTGCAGTGGGCTGCAGGAGCAGCAGAGGAAATGCATTTCCTCTACCCGGAAAACCAAAGGCAAACACTTGCTGTTGGCTCTGCACTGTGAGCTTGCTGGGAGAAGGAAGAGTTTTGGGTTTTTTCTGCAGGCTTCATTTACTGTAATCCTAATTGCCTGGGCTTTATAGATTTCTTAGTCAGCAGCTTTCCCTTAGTATTTTAATAGTTTCACCTTAAAGGAATTTTTGAGATCTATATCAGTTGTTATGGGGGGATGTCGTAGTGGCTCAGTGGTTTGGTTGATAGAAACAAACTTGTAAATAAAGTAAACCAAGAAATTTTCCTAAGAGTCACTTTTGTTCCGTTTCAGTTGTTTTGTGGAAGATATTTTAGAGCTGAGGGAGACTTGAAACAGGACATGGCTTAGGTAGCAGAGGAATGATGGAGTACAGAGGAGCTGTGTAGCAGAGAAGGAGATCTGTTTTAAAACCAATTGTTGGAAGAGGGTGAATGAAACATGGATTTCAAGTGGAATATATGCATGTACATGGTATGTACCATGTTTGTCTCTCAGCATGATGCCCTTTAAATCCTTGCTGGAAGTGAGGTCATGCTGCTTTTCTTGTGTTTTTTAGTGTCTGTGTTCATCTCCTTGCCTTGGCTCAGTTCTTGGGAGGTGTTGCTGAGCTGGGGAGGTGCTTCCATCATGTATTAAGGAGGGATTTATTCATGGCTCTTGTGATCTCTAAAGGTTAACAAGTTGAACCACTGTATCACACAGCTGGGCAGTAGGGATTGTGAATATTGCTTTAATAGCAAGAGCCCAAAAGCTGGGAGCAGAGATTTTCCTCCTTTGCTTTCCTTGTCTGTGTTTATAGATCATAAAGGCTCTCTGGTAGCTGAGGAAATATGCCTTTTTAAAAATTTGTGTTAAGACTATCCTGAAGTGGTTTCTGCCATATCATTTGCATTATTTGGCTTTAAAAGCAATGAACTTTGGAAAACACGCTATCCATACTTAATTTAGATGTAAGATAATCCGATCTAGCTACAAGATTCTGAACATTTAACTATTTTTTCATGCTTCTGACTCATTCTTGCTAAAGAAAAAAGCCTTTTTGGTATGGGTGGTGATGCAGCCAGGCGATTGCTGTATTTGCTGTAACGCATCTTGATGTCAGAAATGTTTTTCTGCAGAACTTGCCTGAGGAAATTTCAGACCATTGTTTCTTAATAGACATTGTTTCAGAGTATAATAAAGGTGAATCAGGCATTTTGGCTATGTTAGCTACAGCAAAGGAGACAATGGGCTGCTGTTTAAGGCTGAGACCAATGAATTGGGAATGTAACCAAAGGGGTTACTTCAGACAGTGTGTTTAAACTATGAGTTATAAATGAAGCCATTGTGTGAGTACATTTGAAATTACAGCACATAGCAGGCTTCAAAAGAATTCAGTGTTGTATACACGAACTCCACTTCACACTGTCCTCCTCAGCTAACAACAATCAGGAGGTTATGGTTTCATCCCACAACCAGCAGCAAAAATGGAGATATACAGAGTTACAGTTCTGGCAGAAACAACTGTAGTTCCTCAGTGTGATGCAAGTGAGAACTGAAAGCCCAGTGAGATTTTTTTTTTTTTAACAGGAGAAATCAGCTAACCATAGAGCAAGCTGTTCAGGGTCCAAAAAGGGAATCAAAGAACCAAGTCCACAAAGCCTTGAGGAGATAAACAGTAGCAGGCAGAAAACATTCATAGTGAGAGTGCCAGAGTAAGCTGAGCACTTCCCAAATCCAAGACTGAGTTACTTTCAATGTGACTCCTGAAAACGACATTACCACGGCTTAGGAAGTTGGCTTTGAATACCAAGTACCCTTTTAACTTATCCCAGTTGTAAACCAAAACATTATACTGGCCTCAGGATCCTTGCCTGTGGCTCAGAAGTGCCTCAGTCACTTCAGCTGGCTGGTACAGGAGCACTGGAGAAACCAGAGGTGCAATTTGCTTTGCCCTAGCCCTGCTGCCTGCTTTACTGCACAGTCCTTTCCCTGCTTTCACAGAGAGCCAAGTGAAACCAGGTGGTGCTGCAGTTCCAGTGCTTTTCTGAGCCCCTCCAGCCCCAGAATGCTCGGGGACACTGTTCTCTTTCATTCTGGGAAAGGAAATGCTCAGTGCATGACTCGTGGATGGAGTCAAGGAGTATCAGAAAGTGTGTGTCAAAGTCAGTGATAACACAGCAGAGTTGGTTTGGGGTTTTAGACAAAGCCTTTACACTCTCCCCCATTTTTAGCTTCAATAAAACTTTGGCAGTGATGGGTGAGATTATTCCATAAAGTTGCATAACTACAAAAACAAACTGATTTTTAAAATCGTGTCTATAGTCTGTCCTGTGGAGGAAATCTAATGGCTCCTGGAGGTGGAAAGAGAGGGAATGTATTTTCCCCTACATTTGGAATGCAAATGTAGGCATGTATAATCATCAATAACTTATGTCATCACTCACTGAGGCAAATCCCAAATTCTATCCATTTCTTGGCCTTGAAGAGTGTGCACAACCAAGGAAAACAAGAAGAAGCAACAAAAATAACTGGCTTGCTTTCCTTCTGGAGCCTACAGTATTGGAATACTTGAAATGAAAGTCAAGGAATAATCAACACTCACTCACACTTGTTCTCTCTCTAAAGCCATTGAGCAGATTTGCTGGTAAGAGTAGCAGGACCCAAGACTTACACTTACTTATTGCTCCTTTCTGCTGTGGCACCCCCACTAACTCCTACATTGCTCTGACAGTCTCTGTCAGAGTTATTAAACATAGGATGGAAATTAGAGTGTGAAAATATGAGAGAGGTGAGGGCTGGGGATGACCAGGTACCATAAAACTGCAACAGCTCCTGCCCCCAGATTGCTGGAGAAAAGGTGGTAAATAGGTAAGTTTGTAAATTTGTATAAACCTGATTAAGATGCTGAAAAATGCAGTCCTTCATGAATGGGTTGGAACTGTTTGTGAGCAGAAAATAAAATGAGAGCTCCTTATAATTGCAATGTAAAAGCAGGAGCCTGAGTTGTGAAGAGCAGAATGTGGATGTCATCTACATTTAACACACAGGGTGGGTTTTTTTTAAGGCATGCGTGATAAGCAAAAAAATCTTAATTCAAATCATGGTCAGTTTTCTGATTTTTTATTTTTTTCATTATTCCATTGAGGTCTGGATGCTTTCCCATAGTTATTTAGAGTGATGATCATGAAGAAACTGTTGCCAGCTTAAAATATGGTAGAGTGGATGCTTGTTTAATCCTTTTGAAAATCAGCCAAGAGGTATCTAATTCTGGACTGGAGTGTTATGTTGTATGGTTTTATTTGTGGAATTCTTGATTTATCAAAGGTCTGCTTTCCTGTGTAATGAACTGTGTAAGTGCAGTCGTTATGTCTGGCAACATATGATTCAAATCTTACTTTTAATTAGAGAATATGAGGTTAAGAAGACAAACTCCTTGCCAAGATGGAAACATGAGACTTTTTTTCCAGATTAGTCCCCAGTAAAATTAGGTCAGTCATAGTTACATGACAATAATTTAAAGAATGCTGTCGTTTTCCTGATCTTTGATTTGTTACATGACAGACGTCATTAAAACGCACATTTTGCTTAAAAATTAATTTATGCAAGTAAGAACTGAAATCAAGATTATTTTTAGTCAGTATGTATTTTGTTCCCGACATGTATATATGTGCAAAGAATTTCAACTGTGATTTGATTTGATTTTAGAATACCATCCAGGCTTGCTCAATTTATACCAGCTGGTGCATCTGACAGCCAAAACTAGAAAAATAACTGCATTTAAAGATGGAAATCCCTATTCATGAGAGCATTTTCGAGCCTTTGCTTTCCAGCAGGACTGGTTGAGCAGCATGTTCTGATCATTGGGGTGGTTTTGGTTTGCAAAGACAGATGGCCATTGTGTTTAATGTCTGTGTATTAATGTTCTGTTGATAAAAGTATGAGTAAGTTGCTAATTTCTCTGGGAAAATATAATTAAACTGTTGAGATCAGGATACATGTGACCTTTGCTATGTTCGGTCCAGAGGCTTCAGATTCAATTAGCTTTTCAAAATTGCTGTGAATTTTTACCTGCTTGCTTGGATTGAGGGGGGGAAAAAGGTTCCTTTGTTTACCCTAGGATGAATAGAAAACTAGTCTTAGTTCAGCCTTTTATTTGGATGATTCTCAGTACTAATGTTCAATATTTTCAAATATAGGATGAGTGATATTCAGCTCAAGATATCTCAAGACATTTCTCAAACTTGTTGCTGTGAAATCAAACATTCTGGTGTGATTTCAGACTATGTAGTCAAGTTTCCATGGAGGCAGCTTTTCTGGTTTATGCCTTGAATCTTAAAGCTTTAATTTTTTTTTTTTTCTTCATGGATTTTAGCCTGACAGGAAAATACTGCAGCTACAATGTGTGCTAGTTGGTGATTTGTGTGTTTAATCAAGAGGGAATGATTCTAAAAGTGATTCTCTGCCACCAAAGCTGTTTGTGTATTAGTCTCTAAATGTATTTGTGTATGTCAGAATTCATAACTTCCTTACAGTTCAATAGCAGAATTTACAAATATAATTAGAGGGTTAAAGGCATTTAAAGAATTAAAGCACTTTAATGACATCCAGGTTTTATTGACAACCCACTAATATCTGCTGCATTCACATAAAGATTTCTAATGTAATCCTGTGAGCAGATAAAAGCTCTGCTGTTTAAAAGCTCAATGCAGAGCAGACTCATTGGATCTGCTCATGGAATGCAGATGGGAAGTTGCTGATGGGTTGTGAGTGCTTGTCTGCAGCTCACACAGCACAGGCCATTCCTGCTCTTTGTTTTACTGGGGATCACATTTAGAGCTGTATTAAGAAGATAGATGGCAGCACACTGAAACATTTATAAGGGTTTATTTTTAGTTATTCCATGGATGTTTTCAGTTTTCCAAAAATCGTAATGTTGCTGCTTTTGAAAAAAATTACTCACTCACCTTGAAGTACCCAGATTTGGATTGTTTAAAGAAATTGTGGAGAAGGCCAAATATTTATCTTAAGATCTGTTTTTTCTTTTGTCTATTTAGGATCTAAGGAATAGAGGGGTTTCTTAGAATCACAGAATCCCAGAATGGTTTGGGGTGAAATGGACCTTAAAGTTCATCCAGGTGTTTCCTTGCTTGACTGAAAGAAACCTCCCTGCTCCCTTTCAAGGGCTGTGCTTGTTACTAACTCTTTATTTCTTTTCCCAGAGAAATGAAAAATTGAATGCAGGGAGGTAATTGGCAGCCCTGAGAAATAAAATAGGGTTTTGGATTAATTTACAGAATGTTTTAGTTTTACATACAAAAGTATTAATCTAAGACCATAGGAGAAGTCGCTGTTACAGTTCTGGGAGCACCATGAATCTCAAGTAAAGCTGTCAATGACTTCTCTTGCAGGAGAACAAAAAACCCTGACTGATGCAGTTGAACACTTACTCTGCTTTGCTTGAAACTTGCAAATACAGGGTGGCCTCAATTTACTTTGATTCTTTTTGTTTGTTTGTTTGTTGGGTGACAAATGAAATGTGTCTCTCTTTCCTTCTACTTGCTGGTTCTCAAATGAGATTTCTAAAACAATAGATTGGTGAAGGCTGTAACACAATATCGTCAGCACAAATAAAACACAGGCTGGGAATAAAATAGCTGCTGTCATCTTTTTCAGTAAGTGGCAAGATGTATTTCTTGTGGCTTTTCGTTGATGAACTTGATGCTCAAAGTACGTGATGACAGAGCAAAGGGCCAAGTACTGAACCCTTGATTTAGTGCTGGATCCCTCTTGGGAATTATGTTTATTTAAGGATTGAGTTTAAAAAAAACACAGTGGGGAGGTTGTAGGCTTCTAGCAGGAGAACTTGGTAGTATGAAGGGAAATACACTTGTTAAATCATGTACTATATGATGTATGTCAAAGGGCAGTGCATCTGCTTTTTTCTCTTCCCATTTGAAAAGTGGTGAGAAGGAAGAGGCAGGTGACCAAAGTTAGCATTGATTAACAGCAATTTAAAAGCAGGAGCATTCACTTTTTAAGTGTAAGGATGAAGAGTGGGGTCTGCCTGATACTTACACAGTAATCCTGTGGAAGGGTTGTGGGTTTATTGCTGGGATGGGATTATTGTAGCTCTGTGTGTGCATCTGGACAGGGTGGGGCACAGAGGGTACTGAGAAGATGCTACTAAATTCTGTTGCATTTCTTTGTCTTTCAGGACTTACAGTGAATGGAGGAGGACACTTCTTGCTAAAGATTTAACTTGTCTAAAGATATCAAGGTAGGAAAATTTCTTCTACCTACAGTCCCATGTGTTCTTTGCAGGCATAATATAATTGTTTAGAGTCACAGTCGTCTTCTGTTGTTTCTTTGCTGATGTGTGATCACCTGAAAGTGGAACAAGGGCACTGTCTTCCTATAACAGTTTTGCCAGTTCTTAACCTGATTGTATTAAAGATGTAAGAGCTTTCACATATTAGGTTTGATTAGATTGAGAAATTGTTCCCTGTGAGGGAAGTGAGGTCCTGGCACAGGTGCCCAGAGCAGCTGTGGCTGTCCCTGGATCCCTGGCAGTGCCCCAGGCCAGGCTGGATGGGGCTGGGAGCAGCCTGGGATAATAGAAGGTGTCCCTGCCCATGGCAGGGGTGAGACTGAGTGAACTTCAAAGTCCATTCCAGCTTTGGCCATTTTGTGATTCCAGCTTGTAGGAGGTGCCCTAAAATTTGTTTCAAGGCAGTTTAGCAAGACTCAGCTTGTGCAGAGCTGTGCCACATTTCATTTCAAGCTTAGATACCTATTCCCTTGCTTGTTGATGGAGGCAGTTACTAGTAATATTTAAAACCAAAGCAATAATTTTTACTGTTATGAGCAACACAGAAGACACTAAAAGCACCACAGGTGGATTGGTGAAAGTGAGGTGATGGCACTTCTAGCTTTTGTTTGGTTGTCATTTTTCTCCAAGGCTGGATAATTATGACGTTGTATATGGAGAATGGAAGTGTCCTTTGAGAATTCAGTCTGTACCATTAATCTAGAATTAGAAACCAGGTTATGCAAAATGACAAAGCCTGGTTCAAAATTAAATTTCCTGAATTTCAAGGTCATCCCATTTTCATGTTGAGGTGAGAACTTACTTTTGGCTTTCTCCTAGTGAGTGATTGCATTCTTCTCTGCAATGTTTTAAAGAGATGTTAAATGTCAACACTTAAGTATTGCTGCAGAAATCTTTTTCCCAGAAAAGCAAATTCAAATGTTGACCAAAAAGTTACGGTTACAAAGTCTGTTAGTTGGTATTCTGTGGCTGGCAGGGTTATCTCAGGAGTTTTGTTATTGTTTGAGAGTAGTGTTTCTCTGGATTCAGAGTGAGTCATGAGCTGTCTGTCAGTGCAGTCTTTCTCTGAGAGCAGCCGTGCTTTTGCTCTCCTTTGTCCTTACCTGAAGTGTGACTGTGTTCCAGACAAAAAGAAAAACAGTCTCATGTTAGCAGAGAAGGGGAGGCTCGAGCCTGCACAGAGCAGGTGTGTGCTGAGGGATTGAGCACTGCATCTTCTGCAAACACCTTCAGCCCCTGCAAGTGCTGTGTTCCAAAATGAGCTGTTCCTCTGCTAAATTGTGTGGGTTTCCATAATGATGCAGTGCTTGTCTCCTTCCTCCCAGGCTGTAGCTGTATAAAAATTACCTCTGAACATAAATGCCGCAGACTTTGAGTGAGCATCATCACCACAGACTCATCAAGAAATTTGTATGGCCACGTTCACCTTAGGGCTGTTGTTGGGAACTTCACAAACACGGGAATATTACTTTGTTATGCTCTCAGAATTGCTTTTTAACTGGAGCATTAGCAGCTGCTTCTTTTGAGAAAATAAAAGCAGGGATTGAGGCCAGCCTCCTGCTTCCTTGGAAACATTTTGTTGACCTCCTGCACACGTTTTTCCACTGAGAACACTGTTAGGTGTTTCACGGGTGTATTTTTATGTATTTCTGTCCAAGATAGTTGGAGAAGCAAAGACAGTGGGGTCGTATCAGGAGGACAGGAGGCAGCACAAGTGCAGGGGTTCTAGGATTATTATCTGTGCAGGATCTGCAGGAAAGATCCTGTCCAGAGATCTCCAAGTATTTTGTTTAAGAGTGGATTGGCAGATTGGCCTTCATGTCGGGCCCCCCAAGACAGTTATTGGTGTTCAGGCTTTTGTGAGGAAATATAACATCAAACAATTAATTTTGTTGTTCTAAAGCCTGTTAGAGAACTCTGTTTAATAAACTCTTAATTGCTTAAAGACCTCTAATTGGTAGGGTTTAGTGCATTTAATACCTTTGCTGTTTTTGTATTTCCAAATAATCCTAGAAGTTCTTGGCAAGCTTGCTAGGTCACAGCAGTGCTGTTTTCATTCCTAAAGTTCCTGGAAATATTTAATCTCTAAACTTAATCTCTAAATTCTGCTCCTGTGTGTTTAAATGTGCATGAACCAAGCTTATAAATTTATATTTCCTTAGACTTCAGTGTTGTTGTAATCAGTTATTCCCACCCCTGTGGTGAGGCAGAGTTTAATAGATTTGATCGTTGTGGAGTTCATGGAGCTCCTGCCACTTGTCAGGAAATTGTTCTTATTGGAAAAACCACAGAATTCTAATCCTAAGATATACATTTAATAGCTTCTCATGCTGACATGCAGAAAATTTGCCAGCAATGTTTGTACGACTCACTGGACATCAAACACTCTTTTGAACAAGAGCTTAGCATTGCTAATCAGCTTTATATAAAATAAAATTTTATTCTTAGTGAGGTGATCAGAGAGGAGGAGAATACAGGAATCTGGTTGTTCTACTCGTGGTATATAGGCAAAAAAATTTGCTTTGATTTTGTAATTCTGTGTCTGACAGACAAAATCTCTATAAATACAGGAGCAAAAGTTACTTCTATGGGCTGTAATAATGTGTAGCCACCAAAAACATGAGGTGGTTTTTGCAGCCTGTCTACAAACTCTGTCTTAAGATTAAGAAAACACTGAAATAGGCCTTAGTCATCCTGAAGGATTTAATGACATGTCGCTGACTTGTTCAAGCTTAGCATTTTGTGTAAGTTTGCAGCTTGCAGAGCTCAGTCTGCCTCTACCCCCTCCACTTTGTGGTCTTTTTTCTCATCGTGTTTGTACTACTGCCTTCTCATGCTCCAGAAAGTTACTATTGTTTGTGAATCTCACTGAAATTTAGATTTGTTAGAAGATCAAGCAGCATGTGTCAGAGTGTCTGGACATAAACCAGGAGATTCTCGAGCTCTTTTTTCTAAAAATGCTGCATGGAGATTTTATCTTTTTTATTCATCTGCTGATACTGTTTGGAGACTTGTGCTCATGCAATGTCTTCATTTTGTTCGGTAAGCTTACAAATGACAAGACAAAGGACAAATCAAGTGAAGTAGCTCTTGGTTGCCCAAACTGTTGCCAGAGGCATCCTGTGTTTGTGGGGGTGTGAAGGATCCCCATCACATTCCTGCAGCTTTTGCTTCTGCTAATCCTGGAAAAAGGCATTAACCTGGGCTGTGAGGTGCATTAAGGAGTTCACAGGTTAGGATGAAAAATTCTCTGATCCAGCTCTTCCTAATACTGTAATTCTGTTTGCTGTTTAATGCTTCTAATTCCATGAGCTAACACAACCAACAGGATTTTTAATTTAGAGTGCTTTTTCTTAAATATTACTTCTGGCTTAGTGGTGTTGGCTGAACAGAGGAAGAGCTGTGACCGTGTTTGCTCAAAGCCACAAAGGGACACAGCTGTGCATGAAAATGAAAAGCAGCAGCTGATTTTGGTCCCCTGCTCCTCTGTGTTGTGAACACCTTAACTAATCAGGATGTGAGTCTAATGAGTGCTTACACTTGGAATACATCAGTATTGTGTGTAAGTGACAGTGAGGAGCCACGTCAGGAATTGCAGCTAAAGTCACAGAATCACTTAGGGACCTTAAAGATGTTCCAACCCCCTGGCATGGGCAGAGTCATCTTCCTGTAGTCCAGCAGTCCCCTGAGAGTATGGAATTAGTCCTTGGGATGTCCCTTGGCTGGTAACCCAGGGTCTTTATGCAGGATATCAGTTTTCTCTCCACTCTTGAGGTTTTTAGGAGCAAATTCATGGAGGCTCTGTCTGTGCCCTATGCAGAGCCTTAATTCAGCCCTAGGAGCAGCACTGCACCTCCTGGCCCTGTTTGCCATGTGCAAGATACAGGTAAATATAATTATTAGCAAACTATATGTGCTTCTTTGACAGAATTTGGTTGAATCCAGTTGTAGCTCAGCACTGTCTCTCTGCAGTGCAAGCCAGTATGGGGGAAGTCCCTAAACAATTGTCTGTGTACCCAGATGGAATTTTTTTTTTGATAGTCATGCAACAGTGGGATGCTCTGATGGGGCTTCTAATGGGAATGAGCCTGAACACCAACTCCTTGTGTTTTGGTGGCAGAAGGGTGCCAGGAGTGCTCAAGTGATTCATAAATGCAAAGGAAACACTGATTCCATGTTTAATACTCATCCATGCAGGCACACAGGCTCCCAAATCTGTTAGTGGGATTGGGAATGGGAGCTTGTGTCAGAAAAGGCTGCAGTTGCTGCCCTCCCTGTTTGCTTACTGGGGTTTGGGATGTAGGTGCTCCAAGCTGCTGCCCTGGAATGCTGGTGTCTCTCAGTAAGTGAGTACACCATATTAAAAGGACTTTCAGTGGCTTTAAATATACATTAAAAGCTCTTTGAACTGAGCATTATTGTATTATTAGACTTGAAAGTATCAGACAAATGGGAAGAAATGCAAGATGGCATTTAGTGAGCATCCTCCAAGAGGAACCAAATACTGTTACAGGGAAAAAAAAATCATTATTTTTAAAAGATGAATGTGTTATCTTGTAACTATGGAATACCATGTGTACAATAGAAAGAAAATTGTGGTTTATTGTATGTACTGATCAAAGACTCTTCACAATTCTTTTGGTCTGGTTTGAACTGCTTTTGTTGTAGGTGTTTTCATGCTTTACATGCTTTAATAAGTGGCTGTTCCCCAGCACAGGCTGTCAGTGTGCCTGGTGATCCCAGACACTCTTTCATCTTCAGCAATGCTCAAACAACCTTTTTTTTTCCCTCCCGAGACATATAGAGCAAGGAAAATATAGGGATAAAGTTTCTGTTTGATTTTTTGCATGAGTTACTCTGGGTTTGAGTGACTTGTCTCCTCATGACAACTTATTCAACTCACAAGAGAATTTGACAGTCAACCAGCCCAGGAGCTGCAGAGCATCTGGAGTTGTGGTTGGTGTCAGCAGGATTGATTTTCTGGGCAACAGGAAGGGCAGCAGCTCCTTGTGATGGGTTTGGCTTTAATAGTGATGGGAAATGGAGGCAATTTGCTAAATGCTGTGTCTTTCCCACTTCAGTGTGATGATAAATTATTTGGCAAAATTGGTTATGGCTCTTCCAGCAGCACTGGAATTGTGCTGTCCTGGAAATAAAGCCTAGGTAACTGAAGGCAAACTGAATGGTTAGGAGTTTTATTGGCAAAAGAGTTTTTCATCATGTCACCTTGGTTTTAGCTCTTCTTTAATAGCGACACTGCATTTTGTAAGAATGTAGTTGTGTGTTTTAATTTTTCAGTTTTAATTTTTCATCATTAGCTCTTCTTTGCCTCTTCTCCATCATGGCTTCCAGCGGTCCAAACGGGAGTGTTGATTTTGTGTGTCTGTTGTTCTGCTTTCCACAGTGTTTGCAATAAACCAAGCGGAACAGGATCGCCATGTTTCGGAACAGTCTCAAGATGCTTCTTACAGGAGGGAAGTCAAACCGCAAAAACAGGTCCAGCGGTAAGTAACCGTCACTCCTCGTGCCTGTGGGATCCTGGCGCTTCTCAAGCCATCCCTTTCATGTGTGTTTTGGTCCTAGCAGGACTTTCTCCTTCTTAATGAACAGATGTACTCAGCTGACGATCTTGTAGACTCCCAAACATCATTATGCCTCGTTTTAATATTGTGCTGTGCTACTGATTTGAAACTATATTTATTTTTAAATGGATGTAAAGCATCATCTGGTTTTATTGGGGTCATAAGATGCAGGGAAAGCCAAGTAAGAGTTCTGCATAATCTTGTAGTAAACAAGAACCGAGGTTCACGTTTCATTTATGAAAAGTAAGAATTTTTTTTTCTTCTGAAATGTCTGTGGTAACTTGTGGCAGTGAAACCTGCTTAATTACAGGCAAAACTTGTGAGGGCAGCAGCAATTTCTTTTAAGCTTTTATTTTTAAACAGGAAGGGAGAGGGAGGAATGGGAATAGTTAAAATTAAAGGAGAAATTGCCCAAATTTAGTCATCATTTGTTTCAATTTCGTTTTTCCACCATCTCAGGAAAGGAGTTTGCAGTTAGTATTGGTTCATGTGACTTGGCCTGTTTCATCCATGACAGAGATTGAGGGAGATTGTAACTGTAAAACAAAACATTACAAAATATTGATAGGCTTTAGAAACATTTTTATTTAACTTTCGTAGTTTTTTTTCCAAAAATGGAGTGTTGGCAGGAGAAGAGCTTTTAATTAGATCTTTCATTTTGAATTTTAAAGCCATCTGGCAGCACATTTTAAATATTTTGGGATACAGTGTTTATTTGTGCTCGTGCATCTGTGTTAATTTGGATATTTATGTTATGGATGTTCCTTGAGAAACCAGAGGTGAGGATGGGGAGACACAGTGCTGGTAAAGGCAGTGGGAAAATGGGTGTTTTCCATTGGTTTCAGCAAGTTGCTCTGTATTTCTCCCACTGCCAGAATTTGGCCATTGTTAATATTTTCCTGGCCATGTTGTATTTGGGGAAGGAGAGTTGTGGGGCAGCACTGATGCCTTGGACATCAGTGGTCCCTTTTTCCAGTGTCTGGTGACACTTGTGGGGTGTTGGTTGGTCCTGGGCACTTCAAGCATGCACCGTGGTGTGGATCTCAAAGCAGGTAAAAGTCTGTTTTGCAAAGGCACCATAAGAATTCACCACCCTGAGGTGGTGGCTCTTCACTGCTTTATGGAGATTTCCTTCCCATAGGAACTCCTCAGCCTCTTGTAGCAGCAGTGGTTGGTGTGAGGGAGTTTCCTGCATAAAAATTCAGGTTTGTGGAAGACCTGTGAGCAGATGGCTCCATCCTCTTGTGATTTGTGTCACGTTTGCTGTTTGAAAGTACAAGTCCTTTGATGATACCTTTAGAAAACTGTACGTAGACAAATCACCTTAACTTGTGATTTCTGTACAAAGCCCTCTCTTTGTCAGATGTGCTGCTAACAGGCCCTGGTATTCCTTTTGGCTTATCTCCCAGAAGCAATATTAAGGATTTTGTATATGCCAAGCTCTGCAAATACGTGTTTCTTATTTTGTGAATGAAAAATGTCAGTTCTGAAGGCCTGAGATTCGACAGTCTGCTTTTGGGCAAAGCAGAACAGGAGATGGGTTTTCTTATTCATATATTGAAAAATAATATGACAGCATTGAATTGATGAGATTCTCTCTGATGCCTAGTGACTGGAGTGTATGTTAAATTTACTGCAATTCTGCCCTTGAAATAAGTTGCTTTATTGAGAAGTTCTGTTTGGCATTCTTCAGGGCAAGGGAGGGAATGGGAAAATGAGATGATCAGGTTTGTTTATATTGTTTGTGACTAAGTGGCAAACATCCCTGCACTGCATAATAATTTTTCATATAGTTGGTAATCTTCTAAACTCTTAACATGACATTAGATGAATTCATTGCTGCCTGGATCTTTTTTTAGATAAATACATTTAAGTCTGTATTTTTTTTGCAACACAGTAAGGAAAACAATCAGTAAATCTTCCATGCACATTTTCTGTGTTGCATGCAGTACTCTAAGCCTGAAACTTGCTCTATTTATTTGCTTTGCAGTTCTGGCAAATTACAAATTTGGTACTTTTGGTACTCAGTGCTGTCCTTCAGGTCCCTCCACAGTGTTGTCTTCACTGGTGGGTTTTGTCTTGGCAGTTTCTATAGGGACATAGGTGGGGCACTGCAGGTTTTGGATTTTTTCTCATTCAAGAGCTCTAAAAAGATGATGTGTTGATTGAAATTTTAAATTTTTGTTTATCATGATTTAGAATGCTAATTAGAAGCTGGAAATTAAGCTTCCCTGATGGTTTTGGTGCTCTGATTTGCCCCATCAGAGCTACACCTATCTCTGAGAACAGTGAATATTTTCCTAACATGGAGTTTAGGATTTTAACCTGTTGGAAGTTTCAGGTGTGCCATGTACTGAGTCTGAGTCTTGTGGCTTGGTGACAGCCCACCCAGCTGTCTCTGTGAAATTGTACTGTGTCTTCATTTTGCATTCCAGTGTGGGAATAAACCTTTGAAGCAAGGTTGAAGGTGTTGTGTTCTTTTCTTGGGGAATCCAAAGGAGCACACTGGCCTTTGAAATTCCTGTGCTTTTGCTGTGTCTTTCATTTGCAGTAGCACTTGACAAACAGGAGCAGTGGAGTCAAGCTCATGATTCCTAGATGTGATGTGGTTTTGATAATTCTTGGTGATTAAAAGAGCACTGGTAATGACAGCAGTAGCCTTCTTAATTTTCCTCCTTTAGAAACTGCTAAGCAACTTCTCTGAGAACTGTGATTAACATTTATTTTACCTCAGCCAGGGTGGGTTTTCCCCTTTGCTGCTTGATGGTGTTATGATTCAGTAACACACGAAATATTTATAAAAGAAGAATACAATTACATGCATCTGAACAGACAGTTACATACAGTAGTGCTAATTAAAAGCAATTAATTTCTACTGCAGCATCAGCCTGTGTAATCTCCTGTGATTAATTCTGGGTGTCTGGGTGTCCTTTCAGAGTTTCAGTGCTGGAGTTTCACAGTGTTTGCTGTGGATACACAGTGCTCAGTGCACATGTGTGTGCACATACCTAATGTCTTGTCTTAATAAAATTCTCCCATGACTCAAGAGTGCTCAGGATGGTTTACAGTAATGCCTTGAGGACACAATATGCCTGCAACAGTATTTTGATTAGGTTGTGGGTTTTTTCCTGATATAAATGGATATTCCACAAAGCTGCCAGATAGCATCTGTAGTGCTGAAATCTGATCTCAGTATAGTTGCAGATTACCTTTGTTTTCCAGTGTAAATTAACTTAGAGATACTCAGACATACAAGCTTTCTCATTTGTTTATATCCAGAGCGATATTATGTTAGATGTGTTTGTTTTAAAGTATAAAAGGCCTGTTTCTCTCCTGTGTTACTCCTTCTGGATGAGGATCCAGCAGGACTGTTATGGCCTGGTCAGGGCTGGCAGGTGTATTAATCTGCAGAAAGGCAAACCTGCTGTTGCTGCTTGTGAGAGGTGTTTGTGGCTTCTTCTCCCCTAATTAAGTTCTTCTGGGGCAGTTCTGTTCTCTGAATCCAGAGACTGTGAGGTTCTCTGTTGTTTTCATTTGTTTTTGTTAAGGACCTGTCTCATTTATCTGCACTTTTCTTGCTTGTATTAATCATTCCTTGGTCTGGGTGTGTATTGAAGCAGTGCACATCAAATCAATCCATTTGTATTCATTCCAGTGTCCTGTTAGGGAAATAAGTCCATGTAAGGGATTCATCATTCCACCTGTTACAGTTTCCCTTGTTCCTTTCCAAGCTAATGGACTATTTCCCTCTTACATTATCACATTAAATTAATGCTCCTGTAAGAGTTTGGATTCCCTTTAGAACCTGGTAAAATTCAGCTGCAAAACTGCACATTTTGTTTGGGTTTGTATTTCCCTTCACTTGGTGAGGAGTGAGCCCAAGAATTTTTGCTGTTTATTTCTGACAGAGGCCGAGATGAATGTAACATTAAACAAAAGAAAAAAGCAGGGGGAAAACAAACAAAAGAGACAACAAAAGAACAAGAGCAATGAAAGAAAACAAAGAAACATCAAGAAAATAACGACGACAACAACAAAACTAAACTAAAAAACAAACAACCCCACCCACACACAGAAAAAACAAATCAAGGCAAGGCAAGTACTCTAAAATCTGAGGCATGTACTCCTTAGCCCAAAGGGTCTGCTTTTCTCTTCTGAGTTAGTTAGGAATTACATCTTGCTTGTTCTTGACTATAAAATGCACAATTTTTATCTGGAGCTTCCCAGCCAGGAGCTTGCCTGTCATTCAGAATATTTTTGGCGCAGGGTTTTAAAAAACCTCTTCTTTCCTGGTTTGCAGAAGACCCAATTACTTCTCACTTCCAATGTATTTATAGGGCTTTTTGGAACCTGCCACTTTATATTTTAATTCTGGGACTGAAAGGGCCCCTGTCAAATGCTCTTCTCCTTGGATTCCTGCCTTTTGAAGATAAAAGGCATTTCTGTGAAGGTCTCATTTCTGCCTGGCCAGATCTCTGTGCAGTTTCTCATCTGTCTGATCTCTTGTGGAAGTCTGAGGGTGACTTTTACCCCAGAAGAGTTTGAGGGTCACAATTGCTTTTTCAATTTCATTTCTGAAAGGAATTGCTGAGTGATGAGATCCAATTGGTGGGTCCTGTAGATGTCAGGTAACTTAATATAATAAAGTGTTAGAAATGAGGTATTAAAAGACCCATCATGTATTATGGTCCTGAATACTGACATGTATCCACATGTTCAAGGTATTCCACCCAAATAAAAATTCAGATCCTGTTCTTGCACAAAGATGGCTGGTTTTTCATAAATCCATTTTTAAACAAGGCTTGAGTATGTTGACAAATCCTCTGACCACAGTAAAGTTTGTCCTTGAGTTTGTTTAAGCATGAGCTGACCTTTCCTGAAAGTTTGTTTTGCATTTATGTAATTCAGAATTTCCTTCTGAAGAAGGCAATGTATCAGGAAGATGTTTATGTGCACAGGCATGCTGTTTCTAGTATTCTGATTTATTTGATCAGGATATGTCTTGTTCATGTACCAAACTCTTTCCCCAGACAAATGCAACATGTTTGGACAAAGAAGCTTCTGCTTCTCTCCTGTGCTGCTATCCTAGAGGGAATTTAGCAGCCTGTATTAGAATAATATGTATTTATTTCCTTCTGATTCACAAATATTTTCACATGTGTGACTATCACCAACTCTAAGAACATGTGCAGAGCCAGAAGGTCCTCCCTGAGCCTCCTTTTCTCCAGGCTGAGCCTCTTTCCCAGCTCCATTCCCTTCCCTGGACATGGTTTTTCTTGCAGGGAGGACCCCAGAACACAGGACTCAGATTTTGGGATTTTGTGGCCTTTCTCCCATTTACTGACACATTTGTGATGAAATATTGAAGCCAGCAGAGGGAGCAGGAGTTTTCCATCAAATCCCACTGAAATTCCTGTGCTGATGTGCAAAGGAGATGAAGTTCCATCTTCCCACACCAAATGACCTTGTCTCCTCTTATTCAACATAAAAAAGATGTTCTCATATACAGTTCAAAGAGAATATACACACTACCTTGAAAAGGAAATAATGCCAAATTGAGGGATTTGTTCAGCCAGACTGTTGGGAAAGTGAAATGTCCTTTCCAGAATGTCTGAGGAAACCTTTAGGATTTGTGTATCTGTAATAGCTTAAAAATCCAATAGAATCTTTTAAGGAAATATTGTATATTTCAGTGAATTCAACATTTTCATCTGGAAAATCAGTAAGAAATCACTGAGATGTCTTGTAACTTGGGGGTTTACTGTTAGAAAAGGCCTGGCCCCAGGAACAAACTTGGATTCCTTCCCTTAAAGCAGGATTTAAAAAAAAAATCTGTAATCTGATCTATTAAAATGGGTTTTTGGATTTTATACAAGCAACCTAAAAGTAATGTTTCTCACAATTCTAGAAACTTGATAAGTATTAAATGATTCTAAATAAAGAAATTGTTTTAGAAATATTCAACACCTGCATGTTGATTTTGCAGTTTTACCTCAGTGTGTTGAATGTATAAAATATTTTCTTGTCCAAGATGTGAGAGTTTTCCATATCACTTTTCCCCCCAGTTCCTAAAGATAAATATTATTTATATTCAGTGTTGCTTGTCCCTGGGAAGTGTTAGTGCAGATTCTTGAAGTTGTTTATTATATTGACAGATGTTGAATCCTTATTGATGCATTTTAGATTCTATTCCAGGTATGACTATGTTTTATTTTTTTGAGGAATTTTTATATGTGAAACTTTTCCAAGATGCATGTTCCACTTGGATCACATAAAGCATTTCTTGGCTGCAGGAAATACCTGTGCCAGGTGAGAGGAATGACTCTGCAATTCCATCATTAAATTCTCTTTTTGGAATTGCAGTTGCCCTTTTTCCTTTTTTTCCTTAAGGAAGAGTAAATGTCCATAACTTACTAATACTTTTAATGGAAAAAAATAATCTTTTCTTTGGGAGGGATTGACTTTTAAGCTGCACCTTTTCAGGAGTTTCTCCTCTTCAGCCTCTTCTACTGCTTGCACAAACTTCTCCTCTCAGCATGTCTGTGAGGACTATTTTTTTTAGTATCAGATATATTTTTAGATAACTCATGGATAATTTTTGCTGGAGCTTCCATCTATAACTGACCTATTTGAAGGAATTGTGGAAATTTTTGCTGCAAGATCTTTCTGAAGTGGGAGGATTTATGTTTCCTTTTATATAATTTTCTTTTTGAGGATGAGATCAGTATGGAAGCCGACCCATATTCTCTTAGTGTACAAAAACCCCTCAAAATCGAAGCAAGCTATGGACATTTTATTAGAAGCTTTATAAGGTGTTCAGACCTCGGCTGAACATCCTTTTTGTCATCTAAATAGGTTTGAAAATCTTCTTTAGGTGAGTTCAGCCATCACTTCTCCTCTGAGACTCTGTTACTGATTTGCTGGTAGACAAAATAATCTCTTGAACTGAACCTTTGGACCATTCTTAAAGTAATAAATAAAGATCCAACATACAGATTTAAAAAGAGACTTTTAATTCATATTTGGGGATGTTTTTTTGTTATGATTTCAAGTGACACAATTTAATTATATACTGAATATAGTCTGCTTTTGGCATATACATCATTATGGTAGTTTGAAAATTAATGAATGAAATACACTGTATAATTTCCAAATATTACTAGCAACCCAGTTTTTTACTCCATATATTTTTGTCATGAAGTCATCTTCCCACATCAAAAAAAAAAAAAAAAAGGAGGGGTTGTTGGGTTTGATTTACATACTCAGTATAGGTGTCTCTGGATAAAAGAGGTACTTGATGTTAATAGAAAGAAGGATGCTGCTTTTTCTATGAAATAGGTGAGATGAATTGTACCCCAGATTAGAAGCACCTGCTTTTTTCCAATGACAAATAACAGCTTCTGAGATGATGAAGGTACAGATCTGTGTCACTGATATCTGAATTTACTTAGGATTCATTCTGCTCCAGAATAACTCAGATGTTGGCATATATGATTTCTGATTTCCTACGCATGCTGGAGAAAAACCTCATTTGTACTTGTGTCTGAAATTCCTGGGCAGGAATGCTGGCAGTGTCCCTTGTAGGAATAGGACTTAAGTTAATAAATTTAATATGATGAGGGTGTTTTTTGTACAAGCTGCCAACACAGTAGGACCTTAATTTCAGTTCAGGCTTCCAAGTACTGCAGCAATAAAAATAAACACAAATGTACTTGCAAAAAAAATTTTTTTTATTAATCTGTGGCTCCTCTAAGAAGTATTTTGGCCTCTGACCACTGAGTTGGTTTTATTGTTGGTTTTTTGTTTTGGTTTTTTTTTTTCCTGTGGATTTTCATGACTAATAAGCAACAAGGGGAGTTAATGCAGGATATCCCAGAAGAAGACTATAGACCTTTAAAGTTTGAAGTTCCATTTATCATTGAATTGCAGAGTGGTTTGGGTTGGGAAGGGACAGGTCTTGCACTGTCCCAGCAAGTGTCCATGCTCTGCTCCTAAAAAGAGGAAGTTTCTGCCATAAAAATGTAGCTGGAGCATGCAGGAGCAGGTGGAGGAAAAAAAAGTGCCAACTTTTGGAAGGTGCTGAGGCATTTTAGCATCACATTCGCTGGGTGATGCTTCCCTGGGATCTGTGTTAGAGCTCCCTCGATAAACCAAACAAATCCATAATTCCTGCTCTGCCCAAATGACTTTCCTCAAAGACAGAGGAACTTGGATGATCAATGGATGGGCTTAAGTATGTTTATGAATTGCCAAAGCCTGTTAAGCCACATTACGATTTTGTAACAACAACAATAATAATAGAATTAATAGAATATTTCATAGATATTTAACAGAATTTATAATAGAATTAATCATACCATAACAAGAATTTGTTATGGGGGTGCATATTTTTTTCTGAGGCTGAAAAATACTCACAAACTAAATTGATTAAAATAATTGTTTCCAGTACCAGACTGGGCTCCCCCTTCTCTCCTGCTCTGGCTGGGAAACACTTTGCCCCTTCCCAGGCCCATCTCACCCTGGGGGAGCAGCAGGCAGATCATGTGGCACGTGTCATTTCTTAGCAGGCAGGAATCCATCGGGAATGCTGAGAACAAGATTTGCAGCTCCCTCTCCTCCGCCGGCATCGTTGCGGCGGCTTCCAGGCTCAGACTCAGCGCTGGCTCCTGCAGCAGCAGTGCCGGCAGCTCCAGGATCCTCCCGGTGGGCTCTAGCCCCTGGAGCTGTCTGATTTTATTGATTTCAAGGATTTTTCCCCCGTGTCTTTGTTTTGGGAGCACAATGGCAGCTGGGAGCCGCATCTCCGGGCGCTGTGTACGGGGATGCTTCTGCAGGGACGCTGGGCTGGGCTGGAATCGGATCCGTCCCTAACAGCTTGACTGGCTTTGTGTGAGTGTTCCACCTTTTCCAGATACAATTTTGATACGATACGGATTTAAACTATTGATTTATCAGCTCTTAACAGTGGAGTGTGCTCTGCTGGTTGCTGGGAGAGCAGCAGCACATCCAATGCAGTCGGTTCCTGCCGCAGATTCCCCAGCATGCGTGCAGCAGCCTCACCCACCCTTGGATTCTTCTGCCTTAAAAATTGCTTTGTCAGATCAGAGATTTTGAGAGATGTTTAGTCACACTGTGGGTTTTAAAGGCCTTTTAATTCAATAGGAAACCAGAAATATTGGGCTGCTAGCACTTGATTTTGTATGAAACTTGTTATGTTTGCCTTTAACGCGAATGCCTGGCTGGAGGTGCTGACAGAGCTGATGCCAGAGGTGCTGTGGGATTTACTGACATCAGATGTGCTGGTGCAGATGCTGGTGCAGATCTGGCTCCTGTTTGCAGCCCCCTCATAGTAATTGTGGTGCTTTGTGCAGGGGATTTGTTTAGGAATGCTGAAACCTTGAGATTTTCTTTCCCTGTCAAAGCAGTCAGTTCAAAGAATCCAGCTGTGTGTATTGGGGAGGATTTGTTGTGCCATTGGTTTTAATGGAATGGGGATGGGGGGAGAAGAGGAAGCAGGAGTGTTTCTCATACCTGGCTATAGCAGGAGAGCCTGCTCTGCTGATCCTGTGACTAATCATGATCTTTGAGATCCCTTCATCTCCTTGGAGCTGAGAGAAAGAGTTAATAGCCATGACTGTTTACTCTGTTCTTGACTCAGAAGCAGGCACTCAGAAGCCTTGTTGGGTTTCTGACCCGTGTCCAGCATCCCAGGTGGACACTGAGGAGACAGCAGCTTTCAAAAACTAAAATACTCTGTAAAAGTTAATGGATTTTCTTAACACTGAGATTTTTTTTAAAGATCACGAAAGTTTTTCTGTCTTTCATAGTGAGATGCAAGAGAATACGAATTACTGAGTCAATATTTACAATATTAATCACTTCCCTCATGGCATTTGATTGTTTTCTCTTTTGCTTGACAACTTCTGTAAAGCTCCTTAAATAGGTTCATCTCAGTCTGTGCTGGTCTTTATTTTAAATTAACATGGATAGCTGTGTTCTCTAGCAATGATTTCACAACTGATTTACTTCTGGTGACCTATTTTAGCTGTTGCATTGAGGGATTTGTCAATAACTTTGGTGTTCCACCACCCTGGCAATCATTACAGCAACTGAGTCAATCGAACTTCAGGAGTGATACTGTCCATAAATGTTGTCTGAATAGTAGGTCATGTCTATAAACAATAGCTATTGCTGAAGCAAATAGTAACAACTACCTAAAATCATGCATGAGTAAAATATCTAGGAGTGTTGCTGCGATGACAGAGTCCTGATGCCCACACAGAGGTGGATGTAAATACAAGCACTTGGAAGTTCAAAAAAAGTGAGAATTAATATTCCCTTAGAAACAGTAATCTCCCCTTTTCTGCATGTACAGTGAGATAACTTCATAATTAAGTGTGGTATTGTTCCCTGCTAACCTTGCTCCTCCACTGCCAGGAGCAGATTATGCTCAGCATTTTTATCTGTAGCGAAGAGAAAAAGAATTAAATAGTTCAGTTATTCAGCTCTTAACTGTGGCTGTTCCTTCCCATCCTTGGTTTCCACCAAGCTCCACCTTTGCTGCATCCAAATCAAATGCAGCAGCTGTTGTATGCTGACTGAAGATTTAGTATTTGCTGAGTCATCTGATTTATTTTTTCCTTTCCCACACGCTAAATGCATTTTGGAGATTAATTTACTGTGAGCTTTCTTTCCCCCTTAATATGTTGTATAACTTGCAGGGAGGTCCATCCCAGACTCTTGATTCCTGTTCCTCTTCTCCAACCCAATGGCTTTGGCAGCCTGTTGTCACCATTTTGTGTCCCACCATTGAGTGTTGGAGCATTTTGGGGAGTGGGACCCCAGATGTGCTGCCCCCAGCCCCTCCCTTGGCCATGGCTTGTTCTCAAGGCAGGGTTTGATACACCTGTGTACTGTACAGCTGAGGAGTTGTCTTTCCACATGATCAAGGAGATTGATTCATAGAATTATCTGAGATCTCAGGGTTGGGTTAGAAGGGACCTTCAAGCTCATCCAGTCCCCCCACCAAGCCCCAGGTAGTTTGGTGTCAAACCCTTGCAAGGAGGATGAATCTTCCAGGGAGGAGGGAGTTTGTCTTTTGCTGATGATTGTGTGTCTTTGGATAAATACAGGGGTTTACTCCTGATTTGAATACTGGGACTTTCTTGTCTTTTGAAGTGTTTAGTCCTTACAGTTATTTTGCATTTGGATTTATGTTCATAGCTCAAAAGGAGTTTTGTTTTCTCCATGACTTAGAGGTTGTCTGTGGGGGCTCATAGCCAGGGGCCATTAGGGATGATGATGATATTGCAGTTGCCAGTTGTATTTACAGTGTGACATCCTTCTGGCAGCCCCAGTGCAGAAGGGAACTGGGCAGGTGTCATGGTCTGTGGCCTCCCTGGCAATTGTTGGCTTGTTGGGGTGGGTGCAGCTGATTTAAAATCAGATTCTGGGCTGCTGTAGCCAGACGACCTTCACATGCAGCTGCTGTGTCAGCAGGGAAAGATGCAAAGGTGACAGAAATGGCCTGCCTGGCATCTGTTCAAGGTGCCTGAGCATTGCTTCAGGAAAACTGAAGGCTGGGAGCATTTTGCCAAGGGAAGAGGGAGCAGAAAACCTCTCCTGGCCTGGGGTGTGGTTCCTCTCTTTTTGGGGGTGGGGGTAGAT
Organism: Passerina amoena; assembly: GCA_013401095.1. Taxonomy (NCBI): domain Eukaryota; kingdom Metazoa; phylum Chordata; class Aves; order Passeriformes; family Cardinalidae; genus Passerina; species Passerina amoena. Next base: position 58,426 of record WBNP01005010.1, read on the forward strand.
TAAGATTTTTAGTCCTCATTTCAGTTCTGCTCTTGGGCTGCAATTCACAACTTCCCATCAAGCCAGATATAGCTCAGATGCAGCAGGAGCTGATAAAATTATGGCACAACAGGCCTCTCCACCAAATAACTTCTATAGAGCTGTCCAGAGATACAGAAATAGCAAAATGCAGTTGCTTTTAGTATCATCAAAACACATTAATGCTAAACTGGCTATTGAGTTTTTAAACAGCTCTTTAAGAATTCAGGTATTTCAAAACTGTTTTAAAGATTTTTAAAGCTTCCCCTTCCTCTACCATAAGGAAAGAGCTGCTGAAATACAGCCTGAATTTGAAATCCCTGGGTTTGCTTTTTCCCAGTCTGTGGAGTTGGGCTTCTTTTTGCTCTCAGCTGCCAGAGACTCCATGTACTCAAGCATCTGTATTGATGGGTGTATCTATTGTTTCTAATCTGGTCAGTTGATCAATGAAGAGCAGCCTGTAATTAATTGTATAATATTGTACACAATGTCCCACTCTGCATTTACACAGACGGATTTGGGATTTGTTAACTGTAGCTGCTTTCCTAAACAGTTTCAAGAGGATGTAATAAGAGGTTTTATTCTTCCCAGCCTTCCAAATAATTTTAAAGGGACACAGTTTCAAATTTCATATTTTAGATATTTTTAAATATTTTTTTGATCTCTTAATTCCAGGGCTTAATATTTTTATATTTTGATATAACAGTCCAAAGTGAAGGAGCTCTTTGAAGATGCACGGTTTGGTTTTTATCTCATTCAGATGTCTGTGGCATCAATAGCAGCAAGTAAAACCTTCCTTCTATCCCCGAGGACCTCATGGATTTCATTGCAGTGAGTTGGGGCAAAGGTGGAAGGAGCAGCAGAGTCAAGCAGCAGTTTCCCCAGTTTCAGTCTGCCAGAAGGACCTTTTGTCCTGCTGTTCCTCTCTGAGATAGGTGATGGGACTCAAGGAAAAGTTGCATCTGCCTGACCTGTCCACTATGATGTTCTACTTGTGCTGTTTTGGTTCTCGTGCAGATGGAGGGAACGAGGAGCCACCAGACCGAAGACAGGCAAGTGTAGACTCCCGTCAGAGCCGAGCTGGGCAAGGTAAAACCTGAGTGTTGTTCTGCCTCGGGGACTCGTCTCGTTTGTTCACCTTTGGTATTTCCCACGTGTTGTGTTTCCCGTCAAACCCTGTGACCTGACAGACTTTGCCCCCGTGGTTATTGTCCACACAGCTCTGAGATTGACAAACCAGGCAATCTCTGAGTGGCTGAAGGGGTTTTTAACCTAACTCCTGGCCCAGCACAGGGGGACCTGCAGAGCACGGTGTCTCCATACTGCAGCCACAGGGCCAGAGTGTTCTGCTGTTGGAGCTGGAATTCTTCAGCACATACCAGCCTAAACCAGCATTGGGTTTCCAAGTTTCTACTTGTCTTCCTGCTGATATCAGAGAGCTTCAGGCAGGTTCACCATAACCAGGCAGGTTCACCATAACCAGGTTATCCTTCCCCAAGCCCTGGGATGCGATGGAGAAGGACCTGTGTGTACCTGTCTGGGGGCTGAACACCTTTTGCTTTGGTTTGTTTCATCCCACAGGAAGAGGACAAAAGGTTCAAGGAAGGAGGTAATAAAGCCAGGGTTTATATTCTTTAGATAACAATCCAACAGACTCTTTTGTTGAGTATCTGTCGCTCAGAGTAGGTTTGATGGTTGGTTAACACCACACAGAGTCCTGTAATGGGGATTTCTGTCCCTGACAGCAGCTGGTCTTAGATCTGTGCTGGGTTATGTGTCCTTTGAAGCAGCTTTACTAAGTTTTAAGCATTTTCTCATTTGTGAGGGTTGTGAAAATGTTGTATTCCCACACAGCTTTGAGACTGAGCAGCATTTTTTGTGAGTAAGGACTCTGGTTCTGTGCTCATTGACTTATTCTGTCTTTGGGATTGCAGCAATAATTTTCCTTTCATTTAGGCTCAAGCCTGTTGTTGTTGTGGTGTCCTAATGACTTATTATGGGGACAGTTTCTCCAGAGAATTGTCCTTTTTTGGCAGTATTCCAGTGTTGCCTGGGTGAGATGATTTTGAGTCGTTGGAGCTGCGATCAGAATTAGGGGGATCAGAATTGGTGGTTAAAGCCCTGAAGCTCGGAAGTGTCAACTGCTCTTTTCACATAGGATCTTTCAATTACTGTATTTAAACGTCTTATTTTTAATTTTATTGCTTTTAAGTAGAGTTAAAGTAAAATTAGGAAGGAACCAGGTAATTTATAGCATATGTACATATTCCATGGTAGCTTGCATAGAAGGAGGAGTGCTTTGATGTTCAAAGAGAGAATGGCTGTTCTTTCCCAACTCTGAGCTCAGATGAAGTTGTTGCAGTGTAACTGTGAGCTAAAGACTCTGCCTTGGAGCTCAGATGAAGTTTTTGCAGTGTAACTCTGCTAGAGGCTCTGCTTTGGGTGCCTGGCATGTCCTTCTCTGTGTTTGGCTTCTGTCCAGGGGTTTCTTGTTATGGGGCAGAGCAGCTCAGATGCAGCTGCTGCTGGGAGCTATCTGAACACATTCTATTCTCTCAAGTTCCCTTTCAACCCATCTATTCTGGATCTCTGCTGCTGTGGGAAAGGCATGGGTTTTGGCAGAGTAAGAGGGGATCATTTTTGCAAATCCTTACTCAGGAATCACTGATCTGTACCTCTTTGGTGACTGACTGAAGGAACTGCAGGAACCAGCAAGAAGTTTCAGTGTGAGAGGGAATAGAAGGGGAAAGGGTTAAAAAGCTTCCAAGTTCTTGGAGCAACAAGCTTCTGAGCTAAATATTTCTATTTGGATCAGTGGATGCAATAGTAGAGGCAGGCTCTCTGCAGCATGGAAGGAGAAGTCTCTCTGCTCTATAGAAGCATTTTCTCTAACTTTTCCCAGCTCTGTGTCCATCACTTGAAATCTGTCTGCACGTGCAAATGGGTATTTTTCATGCTGGTGGGTTGAGGAAGTTTATTATCCTTGGATAAAGCATCCAGCTGAAATGGGGCAGTTGTCTTCCTGCTGTCTGACCTTCCATTTCACCGTGTGTGATGCCCAGGTGTCTCCAAAGCTTTATTGGCAGGACAAGAGGAAACAGCCTCAAGTTGTGCCAGGAGAGGTTTAGGTCAGAGGTTTTGGTTAGGAGGTTGGTTTAGGAAAATATTTTTCATGGAAAGAATTGTCAAGCCCTGGAACAGACCGGTCAGGGCAGTGGTGGAGTGACCAGCCCTGGAAATGTTCCAAAAACTTGTGAATGTGACACTTAAGGACATGGTTTAGTGGTGAACATCGTGGTGATGCTGGGTTGATGGTTGGACTTGATGATCTTAAAGGTCTTTTCCAACCTGAATGACTCTGTGGTAATCTTGTAAAGCTCCAAGAAATAGTTTATTCGTTCAAATATGCACTTTGCAGTAACATTTTTATAAGCAAACTGTTAAAGTTCCAGTTCAGCCATCAGTGAGCCCTAATTCCAGGGTTTGATAAGCTCCATATTCTTTCTGATCAAAACAAATTTCAGACTGTTTCAGGGGTTTTGCTTGTGTGTTTATTACTCTGCCAAGGAGGAGAGAGGAATTTTGGTACGTGTGAAATGGAGGTATTACCTTGTGGATGTTCTGTGAGTTCACTGTTTTGTTGTAAAGCCTTTGAATTTTCAGAGGGAAAACTTTGCCCACCTATAATTACTTTTATTTTTATATAACATAACGCCTTTGATTTTAAGTAGATTGATCAAAGACACTGGGAACTTACACCATAATAACCAGTGAAATGCATATAGACTTGTAAGTCTTTCCCAGACTTTAAGCTGCAGGAGATGCCCTTGGTTCCCTAAAATTTAGCCTGAGGCAATTGAAATTATTTTTAAGAATCAAAATCATTGGTGGCAAATCTGTTTTTTCACGCCTGGCGCCAAATGTATTTTAAAAGCCCATCATGGGTTGGCTTTTTGAGTGCTAGTTTTGGCAGAGATGGTGGTCCCTGCCACTCCTGGTGAGCCTGGCTGGGCTGGCAGAGCCTGCAGAGAGCTCCTGGTAGCTGGTGAGTGATGAGCAAGCAGGGAGTGAGTTGTGTTTTGAACTGTCAAAACCAGTGAAGGTGTGAAGGGTGTTAGTGCTTATTTGGCTTTCATGTAAAGAGCATTGCAGAGCTGCTGAGAGACATTGCTGATTGCTGGCACCAGGAGTGGATGCATTTCAGCCTCTGGTGCTGCAGCCCTCTAGAACCCTTTGGGAACTGGTCCAAGATTTTTGACAGTTATTTCAACATGGGTTTTTCTGCTGGTTGTAAGCAATATGTTGGGTTGATCACATTGTGCTTTGGATATTGGGAATACAGCTGGTCCATCATCTCCTCTTGAAGTACCATGTGTTGGAGGCTCTTACCCTTCAGTCTTATTCCTGCTCTTGCCCATCTCCCTTTCTGTCCAGCAAACATTTTCTCTTTTAAAAACACTCTCACAAGCCACTGAGAACAGCACAGCTATCCAGTGGAAATCCAGTGAGGAATGTCTTTATGGAGGGAAAGCATCAGCATGCAATAAGAGCTAAAATCTATCTGGTAACAGAGTGACACAAGTCTGGCCTTCTCACATTATTGAAAAATTAGTGAAATATCATTGATAACAGTTTGGGTTGGTTTTGCATATGAGCTATTAGTTGTCTGGGTTAGATTATTCATCTTACTGACAAGAGTGGAGATCCAAGTGTCCTCGACCCCAAGGTTTCCATATCTGCTGCTAACAGGAGGAACCTTATGGCTCCTGACTCTTGCTGATCTGAAGCACCTTCCCTTCACTGTTCATTAATATTGATTACAATTAGGCTCAAATCCTTTTATTGCTCTATCTTCACTTGTTCTCATGTTATTCCATGTATTGCATTGTGGATGTGTAGTGATGCGACCCCCACACGGGCTTTGTGTGTCTCTTGGGAGACTTGGAGCTGGTGCCTGTTTGTTCTTCATTTTATTTGGGGTTTGTGTCTTTTTTTAGGCTAAAGGTCCTCCTGTTTAAATTTAATTTAGCTGGGATGTTTTTATTAGAAACCAACAGTCTAAAAACTTGGGTCATTATATTGAAAACTGGAGTTTGCTGGATATGAAGACTTGGCTGGGTTCAGAGGGTGATAAATATTCCACGTGGGTGCAATTTCCACTCTGCTGAATAGTCTGGTGATTAAAAGATTCTGAAAGACAAATTAAGAACATTGAAAGAAATTCTTCATGGTTCTGCTGCTCATCATATAGAGAGAGGTCCTGAGAGGTACATCAAGGGACGTGCCACGAGTGTGCAAAGGGAACGAGCACTTGGCGATTCAGCTCTGCACGGGGCTCCCTCCAGCCAGCCCCTTTTGCAATGATGGAAGCAGGATTCTTTCCATGGCATTCTAACCCACTGGTGTTTCTTTTCCTCCCCCCTTTAGGCACCTCCACAGAGAACGACTGTGCTTTTGAACCTGACTACGCAATTCCTCCGCTCCCAGTGACCGAAGGTATGCAGCACATTCGGATAATGGAGGGCATGTCCCGCTCCCTTCCATCCTCCCCCTTACTCACACATCAGTCTATCAGTGTTCGGCTCCAACCTGTGAAGAAGTTAACTGGTAAGGATTTCAATAAAGTTCACTGGGGCTTTTAAGGTCCGTTGGTGCAAAAATCTGTAAGAAAAAAAAAAAAAAAGCTTTGAATGGTTTCTGTATGGAAGTCGTTCCCTTGTTTATTACAGCATCGGCTTCAGTCAAACCTGAGGATGGATTGGATTTTTGTGTTGACAGAGAAATCTTTCTTTGCTGAAAAAGGTCTCTCTGGTTTACAAATATTCTCTCATTTTTGAGAAATTTCTGTCAGAGTGTGTTTCAGTTCCACTTTGTGTTGCTGTTATGCACTGTGGAAGCATTACAGTGATTTTGAAGAAGTTGATGCTTAAATTTTGAATGTTGAGAGAACATCAGAGAAATTATGAACTTCTTTAGCAAAGTTATACTTTGCTAAAAAAAAAATCTGAATGACAGATTTTTTTTTTTGGTTCATGCATATTTTTAGATACTGCTTTGTTTATCTAACCTGTCAGGACTGTGGTATGAATACCTAGAGATGATGCAGTAGTGTGATTTTCAAAAGCACTTGGAGTCAATATAAATCCATATAAAAGCCTAAAAAGAAGTATTTCTACTGGTAACAGTTTTTGAGAAACTCGCTTTTTGCCTGAAGCCTGACCCCCTCTGTGCCCAGCTTTATGGTCAGCCAGAGTCCTGTGCTTGTGCTGAGGGAAATCTCCAAAAAGAGTTTTTATGGAATATAATCTGATCTATGTGTACAAAAGGGAGGAGCTTTGATGCACTTGGTGCCTTTTGTTTCCTCTGCCCTCTGGTGAAAGGAGAACTTGGAGAGGATAGGAGAGAGAGATTCTGTTCCTGCCATAATTCTGTGTCTGCAGAGTGGTTGGTGAGAGGATGGGACCCTCACCTGTATGGTACATAAAAACCTTAATCTTTTAAATTTTATTTAAAAAAAAAAAATATGTCTTAGCACCATTTACAAGTATCTGAAGGAACCTACAGCCAAAGAGAGACTTTCTGTTGGGAACTGGAGCGACAGGACAAGGGGGAATTGGGTTCAGACTGCAAGAGGGGAGATTTAGATGGGATATGCAGAAGAAATTCCTGGCTGTGGGCATGGTAAGGCCCTGCCACAGGGTGCCCCTGGATCCCTAGAAGTGCCCAAGGCCAGGCTGAACAGGGCTTAGAGCAATCAGGGAGAGTGGAAGATGTTGAGGTGGGCTTTAATGTCCTTTCCAAACCAAATCATTCCATAATTCTATGATAATACAATCTTTTGAAGTTCCTAATCTGTCTGCTTTTAACCAAGGCAGCTTTTCATCCACAGAAAAGTTAAAATGTCCATTTTTGGTAAAAAACCTCAGGAACACATTCCACAGAGTGAAAGTTTTCTACCCAGAGGAACTAAGGTCACTCACTCACATCTTGGTATCTGGGTTTGCTGGATATGAAGACTTGGCTGGATTCAGAGGGTGATAAATATTCCACGTGGGTGCAATTTCCACTCTGCTGAATAGTCTGGTGATTAAAAAAACTAAGATCATTGTCATTCTAAGGGGTGAAGTAATAGTCAGCATAAGTAATCAGTTCTCCCACTCCTGCTGCCTCTTGTTTAGCACTGGCTGAAAACATCCTTAAATCAGCACATTCAACCTCAGTTTGTGTAATTTAGGTTGGGTTTTTTTTTTTTATAATAGTGGCTTTATTAGCAAAAATAATGTGAAAAATATGTAATAAAGGGAAAGAAAGCTCCCCACCCTCCCAGCCCAGGTTAAGTACTGGAAGACACCATTTTGGTTTGTGTGTGCAATAAGATTAGCACTCAAAAGTTACCATGCTTGCTGCACAAAGAGCAGCTGATGTTGAAACAATGAGCTTAAATATTCTACTGTACATCAAGGGTGTGTTATTGCTGACTCAGAGCCATAACTGTGATGAAAATAATGCAGGTGCTCTGTATACCTGCCTTGAGGACAGCAGTGCTTTCCTGGAGGGTGCTTAGGGATGAATGTATGTAAGTGCTTTTGGGAATTGATGCCAAAAATACGTGCATTAGGTTAATAAAGGAGATACTGGGCTGAAAGACTCAGCTCACGATGTTTTATTCCACTCCTGTGGAACCCACCCTTTGCAGAGGGTTTGCACAAAGCCCTGTGCTGCATCCCACTCCTCCTCCTCCTCCTCCTCCTCCTCCTCCTCCTCCTCAGGAAGGAGTGTTCATTTGCATATTGTACATTTATATGCGCAGGGATAATTTTATTCATCACTGTACTTGGCTATTGCTATTTTTTCTATTGAATGACAGATTGCAAGCATTGGGATTCTCTTAGAAAGAGCATGTGTGTGAGTGCCTGTGCAGAGAGTGAGGAGGGGAGAATATTAGCAAGAAATTTAGGAAAGAAATCTTGTTTTTCTAACAAAAAACCTGGCCTGGATGTTTCAGTTTGGATTCTCAGAGGTCTGATCCTGCTGTATCCAGTGTGAATTAGCTGCTTCAGTGTCTTCAGAGACATGGGCCTGGAGAACTGGCTTTATTGCAGATCCTCTCTTTGAGAGCATTCCTCCCTTGTGTTTGGGGAACGTGGGAACTTTCCCTAAGAACAGAATTCATATAAATCAGTAGGAATATTCCTATAAATCAGTGGGTTCAGGCAGTTAATAGCAGCCTCTTTCCTAAAGAAGATGTATATTTTTTCACTAGATCCTTCAGAGATGGTGAGAGCAGGGCTGAGCAGGATGGAGACTTGCTCTTCCCAGTGGTGCCAGTAAAGACTCACCACTGTGGTTCTCAACACCCTCCAGGTCCATCTGGGCTGGGGACCTCAACACAGAACATTTTCTGTGCCACCATCACACATGTCATTTATGGTCTTGTCTTCTCTCCATCCCTCATGGGGTACCCTTGCATCTCTTGGGAGTAGCCACGAGGAGTGTCACATCTCCCTTCTCTGTGTCTTCAGCAGATGGTTCAATATTCTTTGATGGTAACTGTAATTGTTGGACTAAAAAGCTCAGATCTCTCCACTTGAAAACTTTGTTTCTTGTTTAGTGGTGATAAACCCAGATTAATGATTGCAGCCCCCAGGACCACATGCTCTCTCCAAATTGTTGTACCAGCTCAGCCGGGTGGGAGCGTGAGAGATGATGAGGCACAGCTTCAGGGGTGGGAGTGCTGGGGGGGAAGCTGTCACTGCTGCCACATGTGGGAAGTGCTGAAGTCACTGCTCCTGGAAGTGCTCAAAAAACGTGTGGCTCTTGCGCTTGATTACACGGTTTAGTGTGGAATGTGGTGGTGTTGCAAGGTTGGTGGTTGGGTTTGATCATCTTCAAGGTCTTTTCCAACCATAGTAATGATTCTGTGATGTGAGTGTGGTGAGGTCCTGGCACAGGGTGCCCAGAGGAGCTGGGGCTGCCCCTGGATCCCTGGCAGTGCCCAAGGCCAGGCTGGACAAGGCTTGGAGCAACCTGGGACAGTGGAAGGTGTCCCTGCCCGTGGGCATGGCAGTGGCAGCTGGATCATCTTTAATGTCCCTTCCAGCTCAGGCCGTTCTGGGATTCTGTGTTTTAAAATAAAATAAATCATCAATGGGAAGGATTTCTGGCCCAGGCTCCAGCCCTGCAGTGTTGTGGTTGTACTGGGTGGGCAGTGGCCATTCTCTCTCCCTCACTGAGTATTGTTTGTTTGAGCACATGCATTAAGTGAAAAGCAGCTGATGATGGTTCTGGTGAATAATGTGTTTTTCCCCAGTGTTGCTGATGGAATACAGACCTTGGCCTTGCTCACAGCTTGTGATGGCAGGTGTGTGTGAGCTGGCTTTCCCTGCTCTGCCATAGCTGAGGATGCTTTGGGGGCTCTGCCAGCCTCCCTTGCCCAGCAGTGCCTGGGTTATGGGTTAATTTGGGAATGTTCTCCTGTCTCTGGGAAGCCTGGCAGGATCTGTGTTGGTGTCAGTGCCACTCAGGCACTCAGCCACCTGATGGTGCTGCAGTTTGGCTCATCTCAGCCTCGCTCTGTAAGGACAGAGCTCCTCACCTGTGTGGGGCTGTGCCTACCTGTGGGTCCTCTGTTTTCACAGATATTAGTTTGGGTCCTTATCAGTGTCCAGCTATTTAATATTTCAATTATTTCAGCTCCAGTTATTTGCACACACTGCAGAATCATGTTTTGGTGCAGCCCTCCCATTGCAAACGTGTCTGGGCTGGATGTGAGTGATCCTGTCAGAAATTTGTGCCCAACGCTTCAATGTGAACAATGAAACCTGTCCCCAACCAAGGGGGTGCTGCCGCTTTAAAGTATCCTAGGGCTTAGAGCCTTTTAGTATAAATTGTTCCCAGAATCCATGTCACAACTCCTTATATGGTGCTGCCTTTTTTTTCTTTTCCCCTTAGTTGCCATGACAACAGCAGCACTGCGCCATTCATCAGCTCTGGTCCTGGGCTGCATCACCAGCCCCTCAGCTTACTCCGAAATATTCGGGAGAGCATCCATGAGTCAGTCACTCTGCTCTCCTGATCCATTATTACCCTGCTCTTTCAGCAGCTTGCTCTAGGAAAAGAGCAAATTAAGCTGCACCACAGAAAGAAACTGTAAAAAAATCCTTCCTTTTCCCCCCAGGGGAGGAGTAGAGGCTACATTTGCTGCAGCGTTGTGGTAGGAATTAAAGCAGCTCTGTAAGACTGGGAGACTTGCCGAAGAGGGAAGGCTGTGTGTCCATGAGCTTCTCTGGAATCCTGCTGGAGCTCGTTTCCCGGCGCCCAGAGGATGTGCAGGTGATGCTTGTAGGAGCAGCGGGCGCCGCAGGGAGACGGTGCTGGTGATTTTGGGAACAGAGCTTGACATCAGCAGCGGGAGGTGTCACCTGTAACATCACCCTGACGTGGGGAGCAGCAGGATGGAGCCAGCGCTAGGGAGAGGGAGGGATCAGAGGAGGATCTGTGCCAGAGTGCTCTCCAGGCAGCAGTACCCCTGAATTCCCAGCCTGGCTGATGGGGAGAGCAAGCAAAGCCCTGTGAGTATTTGGACGATTTGTCGTGCACGGTCTTTGATTGGGATTGTGTTGGGCATTGCTCAGCCTTCTCTAACTGCAGAAAATCAATGTACAATAAGGGATTGTGGGGCTCCTAGTTGGTAAGGAAGCCATTACTAGGAGGGAGTTAGTGTCAGATAGAGTGATGCTGCTGGTGGTTATTTGTGTTCTAGTTGTTGCAATCGTTTTACATAATCTGAGTTTGTCACCTCCTTGCTCAGATGTGCAGAATGTCTCATACAGAACATAAAAGGAATGTGCAATGAAAAAATTTGATTTCCGAAATAGAACTGCTGAGGAGTGACTCGAAAATGCTACAGACACCAAGTCGTTTGTTTTCAAAATGTTAGAACAATGGCATTGAGATAATGTTTTCCTTTTGTGCTCTGAAATGACCACAAATTCGATTTGAGTGGATTATAAAACTCCTTTGTGCTGAGGGAAAGAAATATTTGCTTTTCACTGAAAGAGTGAGCTTCTAGAAATAAAAGTAAATAAGCAATCATTACCAAGGTAGAATTTGAGGAAAAGCTGTTGAAGTGCCTGATGTTCATGTTGTTGAAGCTAATTTTTGAAGGATATTGTGCTTATAATTGTTGGTGTCAGGGGAGATTTTGCACTTTTTGAAGTATTTTTATCCCATAGTTTTTGCAGTAGGCTTACATTTCTTTTCATTGACTTCTCTGTCATGTTGTCAGCATGACAGTGATCTGAAATTCCTGTTCCTGTGTAGGAGTGGAGGTTGGGTGGGAGGCCCACCCCGTGTCTCAGAATGCATAGCAGTGCCAAGGACCCAGTTACCTAGAAAGTGCCATTAGATTTTAGTGGTTCCAGGCCTATAATATATTTTTTCTGGGCAGAATTAATTTTCTATTGAAGTTTCCCTGATCCCTTGCAATCTCTGTCTGCCTAGAGGTTTCATGAGTAGAAAACTTGCGTTATGTCAGAATAACTCAGTTGTCCCTTCTTAAAAAAAAGACCTGAAATACACACAACTTTTCATTGTGCTTGGTCCATCTGGATTTTGGGTCCTGTTTTATGCTCTAAACGTGGCAAATCCTGATTTCTCAGGAAGAATTTCTTCGTGGAAAGGGTGGTCAGGCACTGGAAGGAGCTGCTCAGGGTGGTGGTAGAGTCCCCATCCCTGGAGGTGTCCAAGGAATAATTGGATGTATGTGGCACTCTGGGATGGTGACAAGATGAGGGTCAGACACAGGTTGGATGATCTTGGAGGTCTTTTCCAGCCTCAGTGATTCTGGGATTCTGTCTCCAGCAATGAAACCTGCTGGAGAAGGAGGATCCTCGTTCAGTTACAACAACATATGCCCAGTATATTTTTCCTGGTGTGTCAGTTCTCACTATCCATTTTTGGGATTCTTCATCCATTATTTTGGGACATGTGATTTGTTTTGACAGGCTCATACTCAAATGGAAACCATTTGGGCTTGCAGAGATGAAACAGGTGGGTGAATGTGTCCCTGTGTACTCACAGATGGACTTTTGTCTCTATTAAACCAACGTAATTCTTTGTGGGAAATGAGAACATTTCTGATTTAAATTTTTTGGAGCTCCAAAACCGTCCCTGAAATTTATTCAGATAAATAGCGTGTCTGTTTGTAATTTTTGGAATTAAACCAAATCCTCTGTTGAAGGGTTTTTGTTTGTTGGAGACCTGTCAGACTCATGATATTTCTGCATTAATTTCAGGATAGTCTGGATGTAACTTTTATTTTCTTAAATAAAGGGAAGGAAAAAGCTGGCATATCATATTTATTGGCTTTTGAAAGACACTTACCAGTTCTAGCATGGATTTTCCTTGCTGTTTTCAAGACAAACCCTATCTGTCTTATTTTGACACCCAACTGTCTTTCATTTTGACAGAGCAGAAATTGCAGTAGAGATCTGCAGAAAATCCCTTGTTTTTCCCTTGGTGGTGGTGTGAGGTTTTTGCAGAACCTTTAGAATTTGCTCTTCCCAAGGTTATTTTTATTTGCATCAAGGCTGTTGGAATGCTCAGCCTTGCAGAGGATGTGGTAAACATGTCATCACAGCACTGGAGCTGGGAAAAGGTGATAATAGCTCTGCATTTCAGACACTTGTGTAGATGCTTAAACAGAGGGAGAACCCCAAAAGTTTCTCTAGTGTAGATAGTGTTTAAAAAGCAAAAAAAAAAATTGCATTTTAACTCTATGGGTTTTCAGATGCTCAGAAAGAGAAATTGTCCTTATTTCACACTGGGGCTGCACAAAATGGAGCATCTGTCACGATTACACTTCTGGTGTGTGAGAATTTTTAATTTTTAGACATAGCTAAGAGGTTTCTATAGCAAGAGGAGGTGGTGTAGAAAGCCTCCTGTGGAGTTAAATCAGGCCATCACTCTTCCCTTGGCTACGTTTTCCCTCCTACTCCTGGAACGTGCCTTCGGAGGTGTCCTGTGCACTTGGGAGCAGAAAGGCACTCACAGGATACACTCATGGGGAATAAGCCCTTGCATTCTCCTGGGCTCCTTGTTTTCTAAGGAGAAGGCCTCATTTCCAGCTGGGCATGTTCTTTGGTCCTCTCCTACTTCTGTTTTGGAAACTTCTTCCTGTGTGAAGAAGGAATGACCACACAGAGGTGTTGGGTTGAGTCACATGCCCAAAGATTGAGCATTACTTCTGCAGAAGTTTATTTCTGATGTGATTTGTCCGTGGCTGGCTCTAACCATGCAGGAAACCTTGATCAGGTTCAGTTAAACTCACGGTCTTATCACCAAGTTTGGGGTGATGCCACGCATGAGATGTTCCAGCACAACATGAGCAGGGTCCTGGTGGGGTCATTGCAGAGTCACGTGCCAAGTTCTCATCACAGATCCCCTGACTGATGCTCAGACCATACAGGAGGCTGAGGATTGAGCTGGATCTTTGGCTCTGGAGCATTGCTTTGGCACTTCTCTTTCCTTGCTCTGTGGTGATTTTCCTGGAGTAGCTGTTGATGCTCAGTAATTCCTAGACAGCTTGGAGCTAGATAAATTTCCTAGATTCCTAGATAGAGGAGCTGCAAGAAAGATGGAGAAGGAGTTTTTACCAGGGCTTGTGGTGGCAGGATAAGGGGGAATAGCTTTAAACTGGCAGAGGGTAGGTTTAGATTGGATATTAGGAAGAAATCCTTCCCTGCAGTGGTGGGCAGGCCCTGGCACAGGGTGCCCAGAGCAGCAGTGGCTGTCCCATCCCTGACAGTGTCCAAGGCCAGGTTGGACAGGGCTGGGAGCAACCTGGGCCAGTGGAAGGCTTAAACTTGAAATTTCTACAAGCATTTCCTCTGCAGAGATGAAGCAGGCTTAGGACAAAACAGGTTTTATCCCTGTTATGCTTTCCTTTTCGTCTTCTCAGCCATGGAAGTGAGTAGGTGTAAGTGAGAAAGTGGTTTTTTTGAAGGGAAGTCACCAGCTGGGTGTGTTTCTGTCAATAAATGGTCCTGGCTCTGTTGCATGTCATGGCTGTAGCCCTTTCAGCTTGGAAAGGGGCCCTGCAAGTGCTGCCCTCCCATTATTTACACTTTAGTGTCCCCTGGTCCTGGGTGTCACAGGATTTGTGTGCACCAAAGCCTCAGAGGAGTTTTGGGTCTTAAATCCGCTCATGGTGAGGAGCATGGCACTCCTGTGTCGGTGACAGTCTGCTTCAACCATCTGTGTTCACACAAATCATCTCATGGTTATTAGATATTTCAATTAAATCCTTGAGGCATGACATGTGTCCTTGTCCCTGCTCCTCTGTGGAAGGAAAGGATGATGAGCAGCCATCGCTCCTCAAACCAGAAAATTCCAACAGCTCCTTTAATTTTGCAAGGAAATGAAGAATTGGAAAAGCCAACAAATTACTGAAAACTGCAGATGGCTGAAATAGAAATTTTCTTAGGTAAAACCCACCTTGTAAATGCAGCATAATGCAGTTTTTCAAGTGTTAACAAACAAGTTCAGCTAATTCAGGCTTGTGCCTTGCCAGATAAGCAAGATATATTCATTTTAAGGATAGAATATTCATTTTAAGGATAGAATATTCTGTGATGCTGCTACCAGTGGAACAATAGGGATCCTAAATCCAGTTTCATATGAATGGAACAGTTTTGCATATGTGTCAATGTAATTACAGCTCTGGTGGTATCAACTAACCCAACTAAATTAGTTTTAGCATCACAAAATTTGAATGACTTGCACAGGAATAAAATTACCTTAGCTGTTCTTAATCTCTTGCCTTTATTATAAAATGCTGTTATCGAGGAGTGAATTTATATTGGCTTGTAGCTGTGTAGTCCTGGTCATAAACAATGGTTTATATGATGAACAGTGCTCTAACTTGGGATTACTTGGGCTGTGAATGGTCAGATATTTTACAGTTTACTCTTCTCTCTTTTATGGTTACAATATCTTGGTTTGATCTTAAGGATACGGTGGGAGAATGAATGAGATTTTGTTTACGTGCAGTTTAGGCTTACTGCTGGCCTTTGCCCTGCCACTCCTGTTCCAATTTAATTTGCTGCTATAATTTGACACCTACCTTTGATCATTCTTGGCTCCTAGTAAAATACTCCAGCAGCACTCTTGCGGTGCTGTCTAGAGCGCATTTGTTATTCTTTCTCAGTTCCTTTCCAAACCCCTCGTGCAGGTTTTAATTTTTTACTGCTCTAATTACAGAGAGTCAGAGCAGTGGGTACAGGCACTGCAGAGCCAGGATGGCAGAGCTTTGGCTGGGAAGGTAGAGCAGGTCATGAAAGCAAACTGGGCTGAGCATGACCAGTGACCAAGGATGCTGAATTACTTCTCTGCTGGATAACTGCTCATTTATAACTCTCTTAGCACCAGGCAGCTGGCAGGTGCTGGTTGTGGCACCGAGGGCTAAAAAGGGCTTGGAGGGAGCTCTGGGAAGCTGCAGACCCGTTGGCCTGGTGTGTGTGTGGAACATGTTCATAGGAGGAGGTCTGAGGGGCAGAGCTGACCACAGAATCACAGAATGGTTTGGATTGGAAAGGACCTTAACAGGAATCCAGTTCCACCCCCTGCCATGGGCAGGGAGACCTTCCTGTGTACACATCTCAGTGTAAAGAAAGGTGGAGAGAATCACAGATTTGCACAATGGTTTGGGTGAGAAGGGACCTTAAAGCTATTGTAGAAGAGCTGTGTAAAACACTAGGGCGATAAACCGCATTTCAGAACTGTTTGTATTTCATTGCTCTTTCCTTCTTTGGGAAGAATCCTCACTTAAAGATATTTTCTCTTTTTCTAGTGCCTAAATTAAGCCTTGTCAATATCCAGAAAGGATTTGACTGGCATGTTCAGCCCAGACCATTTAAAAAAGCCCCATGAGATTCAAGCCCCTTGGTGGGGCACAGTGGCACTGGGCAGCTTTCCCTGAGCCTTGTCAGCTTCATGCAAGAGAGAGGGAAATGTGTTTGCTTCAGTAGATGCTCAGCTAGTTTCTGATTTCTGTCAGCTTGAAAGTTTAGCTTGAATTCTGAGCATTGTTAGAAATTGGTGTAACAGGTTCTTTCTAACCAGTGAATTACCAGGCTTGCCTATAATTTGATTAAAGTGACAGAACTCTTTGCTGCTCTCTATAGACTAAATGTCCTTTACAGTACATCCAGGTCCTTTTTAGACGTTTTTCCTCATTTTTAGTGCCATTGCTTTGGAGAAGGTTGTTCCTCAGTTTTTCAAAGGAAGAATAAATTTCAGGGGCAATAATAGGCAAAACCTTTGTGTTACAGACATCTACAGTTTAAAGAAGAATTTCTACATTAATGGAGTTGCCTTTTTGAGCTCTCCTTTCTCGTTGCTTGTCCTGATATCAGCTTGCTGAACTCTCTTCCTGCTTTTATTAATTCTTTTCCTCTTTCCACCTATGTTTCCTTCCATTTTCTTGTTTCAGGGCCTTATCTCCTAAACTAAACATGTTTTCTGAAAGTTTTGGAACGAGTATGATGTTTCCAGACAACACATTGTTCTCACCACTTTTCTGTGCTGCCCTCACTGCTGTGATAATGTGGGATGAGAGGAGAGAGGCTGGGGAATGTAATTTAAAAAGCTTTTATAGTCTCAAATAATAGAAGAGGAAAAAACTGTTACACAATGGATTCTGTAAAATAATGCTGGATTATGTAAAGAAGATGTTAACCTTCATTGTAGGTATTGTCACTGGTTTAATTTTGATTTTTTTTTTTTAATATATACCTAAAAATTCTTATTCCACACAGCTGGTATATTATTTCTTCTGGTTTCCCAGAGAAGCTGTGGCTGCCCCATCCCTGGAAATGCTCTTGGCTGGGTTGGATGGAGCTTGGAGCAAGCTGGTCTAGTGGAACATGTCCCTGCCCATGACAGGGAGTGGGACTGGATCATTTTTTTAAGGTCTTTTCTAACCCAAACCATTCTGTGGTTCCAGAATTATTGCCACAGCAAAAATCATCATGTGGTCCATAATTTCCTCTTTATGGCTCTTACCTCAGCCAAATAAAGGGTCCTTTGGGACATGGGTGATGAAGCTTTGCTCCCTCCTGTGTGCTGGGTTTTGTGCAGCTGTGCTGAATGTGACAGGATTTGTTCCAGGAGCTCCATGGATCAATAACTCTGCAGCACTAAAAACATTTCAGTTCGAGGGAGACTTCAATAAAGTCAGCTCTGCACAGCACTGCAGAGCTGCTGGGACACTTCCAAACACGAGTCAGGCTCTGGCATGAGTGAAAGATGGCCATGGAGGATGCACTGAGCACCCACTTTTCCTCTCTTTAAATCTGAGCTTCCAAAGTTTGCTCCCTGTTTTTAAAGAGAGTCTTGAAAAGTCAGGCTGCTGCCATTGCAGTTACTAATGAAATCCTTTCCCTAGTGTTCGTCTGTCACAGAATCCCAGACTTGGTTTGGGTGGGAAGGGACCTTAAAACCCATCTGGTCCCATCTCCTGCCGTGGTGCAGACACCTTCTGTTGTCCCAGGTTGCTCCAAGCCCCATCCAACCTGGGACACATCAGGGATGGGGCAGCCACAGCCTCTCTGGGCACCTGTGCCAGGGACTCCCTACTCCCACAAGGAACCAACTTTGTCCCACTGGAAGACACACAACCTGCTGTAGAAAGTGTCATAAATGAGCCAGCTAATTAAATTTTCTGGCCCTGCTAAGTGTTTTGCATTACATGGTGAATTCCTACTCCAGAGTAAGCATCACTTTCCTTCTGCAGGAAGAATTGCTGGCAGAGTCAAATGAGAATTTTATTTGCATCTGCAGAAGGATTTTCAGTTTTGTTCTGCTGGCTTGGACACCAGTGGGTCCAAGAACTGACCCCAAAAATGTGCAGTATTGGTTTGAAATAACATCTCAGCCATTGACTGAAGTTTCTTCTTCAGTAGTAGCAAGTCAGTTCTTGTGTGATGGAAACATGTTTGTCATCAAGCCACTGGGCACAGGACTGGCCTGTGAGGTGGACACAGATCATGAGCTGCAGCCATCAGCTCCTGGGCTGTCATGGGGTGACAGGAGCAAGGTTGTGACTTTAGGCTCCATGTAAAATATGCTTTTTTGAATTAAATGCTTATTTTGTAGTTCTAGAAAGCACCAGCGTTGCTAGTGACTGCCATCTTTACTCAATCCATTATATTTTTATAGCTGGTTATTGCAGACATCCTTTTTTTTTGGTGTTGGAAGACATCATTTTCTGTGCTCAGAAAAACTCCGGTTGTGTAACATGAAGGGCTCTTTTCATGCTGTTTGACACCTGGAGTTGATCAGTTCCATATAGAAAATCCTTACAGGAATAAGAGGCCTAAAGGACTGAGCAGGTACAGAATACTTCAAACAATTGTTTCATGCTTTTGGTAGTTTTTATAATTTGTGCTAGAAGCTCATCCCATGACTGTGATCATAAGATTTACCTTTGCTCTCAGGAAGGGGTTCAGGACCAAGGCAAACCGTTGTGCCTTGAAAAGCCACTTTTATGAAAAGATCAGTGTTACCCATTAACATTTGGCTGTAGAGTGTCAAACCAGATTTTAGGGTTTATGATATTTCCATTTGTTATTTATTGGTAGAAGACTAATGCCCAAATCTGAATCTGTCAGGATAATCTTCATTTGAACATGAGTCAGAGGTGCTTAATTCTTGTACGTGAAAATCCTCCTTTCCTATAATCGGGTTATGGGTGAGTTAGGAGGAGTTTTTGTCTTTTCCACACTTAGGGTATTTGTAATAACAGAAACTCTTCCTTCTGTGATTTTTCCTCTGCTGTATTTACATGGAGAGGATTGTATTGACTCGAGCCTTTTAGAGTAAACTGTTGTCTGTGAGTCATGGTGGCATGGTGTGTCTTGGCTGGTGGAAGGGTGTTTTTAAGGCTCAAGTCATGCTTTTGAGGGAACAAAACCAAAATAAAATAGATGCCAGGCCAGGCTGGACAGTGCTCTGAAGGTGTCCCCTGCCCAGTTCCAGGGAATGGAACTGAATGAGCTTTAAATTCCCTTCCAACACAATGCAGTCTGTGATTTTGTGACAATATGAAATGCATTAAAATTATGTGTATGGCTGAGCTTGCAGTATATGGCGATTTCACCACATTGGGGATATGATGTTCTTTATTGCCCTCAAGAGAAAAAATGGTGGATCAGTTTGTTGGATCCATGATCCACATCTGTGGTCATCAGTCAGTTCTATGGAGAAGGCTGGAATTAGTGGGGCAATGGGCACCTCAGTGAGGAGTGAAAGAGATCCAGAGTAAATGCAGAAATAAAACCCAATGGAATGGGAGAGCAATTCCTTCCTTACAGGTGAGAGGTGAACTGCTCAGTGCTGATCTGTCAGAACATGCAGGTCCTGCATCTTCCACAGACCTGTGTGTCCACACAGCAAGTGGGGCAGTGGTCACATTGCCCTCTCCGTGTTTATTAAAATTCTCCTTCCTCTTTTCAAAAATACTTTTTAGTGCAGAACCTTCTAGTGACAATCCCATCAGTCATTAACATTTCTTGAACTCTGAAAATTCTGTGAGTTTTGTGTTTTAGAACACAGTGAGCACTGCCACATGTGCATAGGATGATATATGGTCCTGGTGTCAGCCAGAAATGATAAACAAAACTCAGGCTATTTTTAATATATATTATAGAAATGACTGTTACTGAGATTGGGGTAAAGCATATTTATTAAAACTGCAATTACAAACTAAATATTAAAGGGTTGACCAGTGCAGAATTATTATTTTAAACAATTTCCAGGCCATAGCAATAATCTTTCCAATATTAAAATGTTTTCATTACATCAGGATCTGGCATGAGATTGTTACTGGGACTGATTTTTCTGGGGTGTTGGCCAGTTTGTGGCTGTGGGGTGTTTGTGTGTGCACAC
Organism: Passerina amoena; assembly: GCA_013401095.1. Classification (NCBI taxonomy): domain Eukaryota; kingdom Metazoa; phylum Chordata; class Aves; order Passeriformes; family Cardinalidae; genus Passerina; species Passerina amoena. The sequence continues at coordinate 78,391 of WBNP01005010.1, forward strand.
GTGGGGTTTTTTTCCAGGGGGGATTATATAGAATTGACTGCTGGCGTGTAGTGTTTAGCATCAGGTTGTGTGTTTGAGTGGTGCTGCCCATCCATGGCCATGGTGGGGTGGGGGGAGAAGGGGCTGCAGGCTGTCCTTATCTTGCTGAGTTTCTCACATTCCTCCTGCCCTGCTGGGCTCCTGTTACACCGGCCCTGGTGGCCTTGCAGGGAATGTGCTGGCAATATGTCTCGTATCCATGCAGGATTTTGTGTGTCAAATGGAAGTGTGGTACCTGTTTTCCCTCAGCACATCTCCTGAGGTGGAGCAGGAGGGGGTTTTAGCACACCTGTTTTGGTGCAGAGATGGGGGGGTTGATTCCTTGCCTTTCTTCTGCTTCACAGGGACTTTATAGTGAAAAACCATACCTCAGTCTGCATCTCTGGTTTGCACACTCCATTTAAAAAGAAAAATCTGGGATCACTAATGTGTAGCTCAGTTTGAGTGATCTGGGTGTGCATTGTCTGCCAGGCTCCCCATGCTTGGACCTTCTCAGCCTTTCCTAGCACCACAGCAGCTCCCTAAAACCAAGAGATTTATTGCTGCCTCAGAGATCATTCTCTGACCTGTTGAGCTTTTATTACAGGAGAAGCAATAGAGCAACGTCCCAGTCTTTAGCTGCAGATCCCAAATTTAATTTGCAAGACAGGGAACTATAAAGATAAATTATGTAAATGGAGGGGCAGAAGCCATTGATCCCCAGAATCAGTGTTGAGGGGCTTTTCAAATTAGCCTTTCTTTGTAATGGGCATGAGAGTTTAATTTGGAAATGCACTGTGACAATCTCTGCATGTAACTTATTCTCTAGTTCTCTTACTCTGCTCTGGAATATATTTAAAGACTTTTACTAAACCACTTTTATTAATTTTAGTCCAAAAAGATGTTGTACAGAATTTCATGTCTTTTAGAGTTCAGACTGTTAAAACATGGAAAAAATCCCATTTTTCTAGCACTAGTGGTCGGTGATGCTTTGTTACAGACACTTTTACCTTTTCCCCATCCTCTATTAAGTCTCTTGATCTTTTATGGGTTTGCAAGGATAAAAGTGGAGTGCTTCTTTTTGGCTTGCACAATGTTAGCTTTGCTCTGCTCTTTTGTGTTGAACACCAAACCTGTTTAGTCCAACAATGAGACTGTCTTGAAATTCAAATTTTGTGTTCAAGGAAACAATTACTGAACATAGCATTTATGTGTTCAGTTCAGATATTTACAGTTAAATATCTTAAAACCTGATGGGCTCTGTGTACCTCTCTGTGATCTTTGCTTTTCCACAGTTGCTGGCTGGATCCAGGCTCATTTGCTTCCTATAAAAATTTTTATTAAAGTAGGAGAAAAGAAAATGTTTTAGAGTATCAGGAATGTGCCTCAGTGTTCACACACTTTAAAGTCAGCCTGTGCAGTTTGAAAGTTTAACCAAGAGCCATCTCCTTTGTAAAGAATGCAGATAATTTTTTTTTCCTGGCAAAAAAAAAAAAAAAAAAAAAAAGGTAACCTGATATGAGTCTGACAGTGTCGTTTAGTTAAGTGCTTCCATCTGTTGCTTGCTATTTCCCTTACTCATGACCTCTCTTTTTCTCTCCCCCTCCTTCTCCTTTAGCCCCTCTGAGGAAAGCAAAGTTTGTTGAGAGCCCTCGAATCCCAGAGTCCGAGCTTGGCTCCCCAACCCTCTCTGCCCAGAAGCTGGACGTTGATGCATTCTGCCCTGGTAAGCTGCATGCAAAGCCTCTGTGCAAACAGGGACAAGAGGCAGAAAGACTTTTTAGATGTATAATATGGCTCCTTTGGCTAGGTGGTTGGTTGGACCTTCCCTAACCAAGTTTCACTGTCTTGGAAATTTGAATAAGCGTTAATTTCTGATGACTGCCCGTTTACGTTTGTTTCTTGCAATTTTGCACGTGGCTGCTCTCCCCTCAGAATAATTTAGAAGGTGTAGAGAGTTGCTTTTGAGGAGATAAAAATGAGCCAATAAACATTCTTGCTTTAAATTTAATTTTTAATGCTGGTCTGCAGAGAGGCTGGAATAAAACCATGTCTCAGAAACACCATTAAATCAGCTAAAGCAAAACTGTGGCACCTTGTTACCTGCATCCGAGAATATTGGGGTGTTAACTTTTATTTTGTTAAGAAATACCTTCTAATTTATGTGTCCTGTAGCAGTTGCTCTGAAATGCATGCATGTTGCTTGAGGCCTCTGGTTGAAAAATAAATAAAGTGGGTCATGTCCCTTCCTGGCTCAGTCCTGTTCATGTCTGTCAGCTCGGGCAGGCTTTACCTAAATCCCCCAAGCCCCAGCAAACCCAGCACATGTGAGTGCCTGGAATCTGCAGCTCAGTATCATTTCCACTTGGAAGTGGCAACCTGGGAAAGGCTAGAGACTGTGGAGGTGCTGGGAGAAGGCTGAAATCAGCAGCAAGTGTTTTGGTGGATTCTGTGCTGAATTCTGCAGATTCTTCCCCTGGCTTTCCTTGATAATGAACCATACTCGCTATAGGCTTTGGATGGAAAAAAAGGATGTTTAATATGTTGAAATGGTGTGCAAATGTGTGACATCTGCCTCTGAAATCTGTAGCTACAGTTGCCAAGGTCATATTAATAAATGACTGTGAAATCAGGGTGTTGCTTATTCCTGTGGCTGATGAATTTGTAGAAGAACTTGTAGAGTACTCAAAATTGGAGGAATTAATTGAATGTTGTCCAGATTTTGATTGTGGGCTTTCTTGAATGTATTGTCTGAAAGAAAAGTTGTCTCAAAAAATCAAAAGACAGTTCCTGTGCTTGGCAATGCCTAATTTGAGACCACAGTTGCCTTGAAAATGCTGCTCCTTTTTCAGTCATCATGAATTACAATTAAAATTGTGCTGCTGCAGCCCTTTTTTCTAACTGAATGGCTTCAACTGTCATGTTTATAATTGTTAATAATTATAAACTTATTATGATTGCATCCACAGAGAATTATCATTGCATTGTAAGATTAAAAAAACATAAATTCCACATTCCCACACCCAGACATGTGCCTCCCCTCTTCCAGAGCTTTGGAGGGCAGGACTCCTGCCAAGCCCAGGCATGGGCTTTGACAATGGGATCTGCAATTTCTTTAATTTCTTTTTTCTCCTATTTGATCTCCTTCTCTTGCTGATAGTTGAGTGATCTGAAAGGAAAAGTGGAGTTTTGTACTGCCTTGAAGTGTCATTAAAGGAACATGAAGTGTCATTAAGGAAGGAAAAAAGTGACAATGGCAGAGTGGTCACAGTGGAACCAGTAAGGTTGGAAAAGCCCTTTAGAGCCATCGAGTCTAACTGCAGACCCAACTCTCCCAAGGCCACCATGAGACTGTGTCCCCAAGTGCCATCTTGGTGTACTTGCAAAAGGGAAGTGAGATAAGAGCAGAACAGTACATGCCAGGGAAGGGCACGGACTTGGAGTCAAGGTAGAAAGTGCAGGTTGGGGATTCAGTTTGTTTCAGTTCCCTTAAATGTGACCCCAGGGACCTGTTAGGGAGCTGCTCTCTTCATGTGTGCCATGTCCAGGGACTGTGGCCAGGTTTGGGACAGGCAAGGGAAGAGGGCAGGACAGAATCCATTGGGGAAGGATTTCTGAAGCTGTTCAGGGAAGAAACTGCTGGAATTTATGGATCCTTCTGTGAAAGTAGCAGTAATGTGGGGGCTGGAGGTTTTGCTGGTCTGGAAGGCTGGATTCCAAGCTTGATGCACCACCTTGGAAGAAGTAGGTGGTTGGGGGAGGATCCTTGTGTAAAGAGGGAAAGAAAAAAAAGAACTAAGTTGTGTCAACTCACAGGAACCAAAGGGGACATAGCATGCAGCTCCTGATGGGAAGGTGGAGGAAGAGTCCTCCTCTGGATCATGGCAAAGCTTCAGGCACTGCCTGGAATCAGTTTTCCAAGGAAATACAACTCCTTTCTTCTGTGCTAGGCTTACATTAACCCTCTTCTAAAATGTGTGCATCCTGTGAAGATGTAGCACACAGTGCTAAATCCCGAGCATTTCCAAGAATAACGGTGTGAGTTGAAAGAAGGAAAAAAATTAGGCTGATGATCTGCCTGGCAATGGAGGGGAGGTGGAGTGGTTTTTAATGTGATCCCTGACAAAAAATGTAATTAATTATACACTTGAAAGCAGTTTAAAACACTAAATAGCAAAGAAAAGAGAACATTAGCTACTCTGCATATATAGGAGTAACGATTTCAATTTGAGATGCCGAGAGGTGAAATTTTGCTCGGTATCAAAATGTTTATTTAAAGGCTTCAGGCAAATTTCAGCACATTCCAGGGAGGTGGTTTCCTGAGCAACTGCAGTGCCCCTCATGCTGCTGGGGGGAAGATTTGCTTGTGACATCTTCAGTGTGAGTCAGTGTGGGGGAGTGACGTGCTCCCGACGTTCCAATGCCGAGGAAGGAGAAAGAAGATCACAATACTGAGTGGTATCATGGAGGGGCGTTCTAATACCAAGCTCAAATAGTGAAGTTTTAAGCTTGGTATAATTTCTTTTCTTTTTATTACATTCATTGTATAGAGGAAAGAATGTAGATATTTAAAAACTAATCAATCTTCTAAAATGGATTTAGAATTTGGACCATATATTATAGTTGTTGCAACTAAGATGATGGCAAAAAAAAAAAAAGCTGTTCTATGACTTTGAAAAACCCCTTTCTGCTAGAATATCACAGAATAAGCTGAGTTGAAAGGGACCCACAAGGAAAATTATATTTCTGTAGATGTTTTTGTAGTTGCAGAGGTTGTTCAGATTTCAGTCTTGATTTGAAGTGTCCCTGGTGGAGGAGGAGTTCCTTGTCTCTTCCCTATGTGGGTGATGAGGCCCTGGCACAGGTCTCACATCCCTGGAAATGCTCAAGGCCAGGTTGGACAGGGCTTGGAGCAACCTGGTCTAGTGGATGGTGGAACTGGATGAGCTAAAAGGTCTCCTCCAAGCCAGACCATTCTGTGACTTAGCAGAGGCTTTTTAAGGAGAGTCTTGGAAGGTTTCTGGTCCATCATCCCTCTTGTCTCTGCTCCAATCCTGCAGACACTGTTCAACAGAGGCATTTGTGTTTTCCCTCTTGTCAGCCCTCTGAAGGCAGGGAGGCTGGGGATGAGGCCCTCAGATCCATCACTGCTCTTCAAGGAGCACAACGTAGAATAGCAGCAATTGACCTTCAAACCTCTGTTGTTCAACTGTCAAACCTTTTCTGCAGTGATCCTCGTGACTCAGTTTAGTGTGTAGGGGTTTTCCCCCACTTTATCACACCTCACTCCTGCCAAGAGGCACTGCTTGCGTGGTAAACTGTCCTGGCTTCTTGGTTCTTAATTGTGGTCACGAGGGCATCTTTCTTTGAGCTGCTTTTTTTTTTTCATGGTAGCTAAAACATGTTTTGACTTCTGAGTGCTCAGAAAATCTGTTGGAGATGGATGGTGCTTTCAGGTAATGGCCTTTTGCCTCAGATTAGTGCTTGCAGTTGCATTTTATGTAATTTATTACCTTGGTGTTGTGTTCCAAAGGCTAAGTCTGTTGTGACATTATCTTTTAATTTGATTAACTCCTTCTTCAGAAATTTTGGGACCCAGATCTTGAGTGTCTGGTTTGCTGGTTGCACATTAGGCTGGCAGGCGTCTGTTTTCATCCCTGATTGAGTTAGGAATCACTGCGGTGCTCCTGCCACAGACAGGGAGGGCAGTGATTTACCATGGCAGCAGCACTTGTGTTCATCTCATCGCTCCTTTTTCTCTCCCTTTGGTTAAAGAATCGTCGAGCTTGGCATCTGCTTGCTGCTGCTTCTCTCTTTTTATCACGTAAAATGTGTATTTTTCATTTTACTTTATCCACGTGTTTCTCCTAAATACAGCAAAATGCTTCTCAAGTCTTAGAAAAAGCCCTTCAAGAGGGAATGCAGGAACCAGCAGTACTCTCTGATTTTTCATTGTGAAAATACAGGCACCGAGCCAAAAAAATCCTACAAAGCCCCAAACCAATTTTGCCAGCAGGATTCTGGTCCAACCTCTGTCATATTGAACAGTGATGAACTGGGGGGAAGGAAAGGAAATAATCAAACCAACCGTGATGTGACAAATGGTTTTACTGTTGAATCTTGTGGTTGTCCCAGCACTGTCAAGCCCACTGACCTGAAGGGAATGGGAAATCATTGTGATCAGCCCTAATTGCAGAAGAGCCCTAATTTGGCACATTGGTTGCCATGGCAGCGATTGACTTTTCTCATGCTGTTCCTGGGAGGATGCTGTTGGTTCCTTCTGCTAGATCAAGAGATGGAACCAGTTTCAGAGTAAACTCGTGTATTACAAAACAAGCCTCAGTCTGGCCTGAAATTCTGGATGAGAGGGAGGAATATTGAAGGCATTGCTGGAGTTCTGGGTGTGAATCCTTTTGGGATTGGCCATGGACCAGTTGCCATTAGACATCATTGAGTTTGCTTGAACTGAAAGTTGAAACTCAAGAGAATAGTGGCAGGGTCCAGAGTTTTGGGTTTATTGAATCTTACCAAAGCAGAGCTGTTCAAGATAAGAAGTGAAAATAATATGAATCCCATAGATTATTCCCATGTGTTAAATAACTGGAGACAAAATGCTTTTCTTGAAGCTTCCTGGTGCAATCTGTTAATACCCAATCCTTACAGGGTGTGGGTTCAATCTACCTGGAGGAGAAAAAAAGGGGAAAAAAGGGGAAAAGGCTGTAAATGATCCAAATTCTGTTTTTGTGATGAACTGCCCAACTTTAAAGTGTTGTGACTGCTTTCACAGATGTAACCTAGATGGCTCCTGAGGTGTGTTTTGCTTCAGATACCTCAGCAGCAGCAGCCTAGCACCTCTGGCTGCCCATCCAGACAGATCCCAGGGAATCTAAGGAGCTGTTTTGCCTCAGCAAGCAGCAGTGCTTGCTTTCAACTGATCTGTTGGGAAACAGTAACATTTTTGTGCTAATACTTTGGCTTTTTGAATATTTATAGCTTTCTGCCAGCGAATAAATATGTACATAAGCGAACCAACCCTGATGGCTTTGCAACTGTCAGTGTTGGGCCTGTGAGGATCTGTGTAAAACCTTTTCTTCCATATCTGAGCAGGTAGGGCAGATTTCTCACTGATTGAGTGACTCTGCAGAGGAGTTTCCTCTTCTAGCATATTATTTTTTGACAAGAGGGGCACTTGAATCCCTGCATGGTTTGGGTTGGGTGGCACCTTAAAGATCATACAGTGCCACCCCCTGACATGGGCAGGGACACCTTCTAGAACAGGTTGCTCCAAGCTCTATTCAGCCTCTTTTTGTCATAAAAATGTAGCTGGAGGAGAGGGGAAAGAAAGAGGAAGTGGTCAGTATTTCTGCTTCTTTTTTTCCTACAGTGTTTTGAGATGCTTTTATTTTGTTTCACCTCTTTATGGAGGCAACCCCCTCAGTATTCATTTTACCATTATTGTTAGCTGTAACAATAGAAGAAGGGTTGGTTGCATTTGTAGGAAACTGCTCTGTTCTTTTATAATCCTGGTTCCCATGTCCCAGTGCCTACGGATGAAAGTCCTTGAATTTCAGTGATACTATGGAGAGCTGCCCATAAGTGAAAATATGCAGTGCTCTGAAAGCCACACCATGACTTGTGCTCTCTTGCCAGTTGCTGCGACTTCCTCACCCTCGCCAGGGGTTGCAGAACAAGAACTTCTTTATTCTTATCCAGCGTGACTTTTGTTCCCCTGGTGAAATTTGCTTCAGCCGTCAGCATTCCCTGTGTCCCATCTGCTCTGTTCTCCAGGGCAGCACAGCTGCCCTTGGACCCTGAAGAAAGGAGACCAACTTGTGCATAACCTCCTGTACCACAGTAGATTTTCCACCTCATTAAGCAGAATTTTTGACGTTTTATGTCACTAATTATTTAACTCCAAATCGCTTGAAAATCATTACCTTGAGTCCAAACATGACCATTTTGGTCAGCTGCCAGCTTGAAAGTGCAGCCCTGGTTGTACCAGCCTGGCTTCAAATTCCTCCAGTGCCCTGGAACTTAATGCAGGCTCCAGAATTCTTGTATTTGGACTGAGATTGTAGCAGCTTTCCTTTCTGACTCCTGTGCCTGCTGGTTTTGTTTCTCAAAGTCCCCACTGGCTCTTCCATATGTTCCCGTGAGGATCCCCATCCCCGTGGGGAAGCCTTGTCCCACCACAAATGGTCAGCACTTAGAGCAGGTCCCTGCTGCTGTTCTCTGCTCCTGGCTGCTGGCAGAGTCTGCCTGGGGTAGCATTCCTGGGCTCCCTGCTCTCTCTTTCCATCTATTCTTGGCATCTGTCTTGCCTGGCAGGAAGAGCTGTGGTGATGTGTGCAGTTACCTGCACGTCTGTCACCTGTATCTGCCCCCTTCAGTAACTTCAGTGGTGTTTCTCCACCTACATTTTACAGATGAAATTACAGCTCCTAATCTGTATAACTTCAGGACACTGTCCTCAGTGTGGGTGATTTTATTTTATTTGAGTGGGGTAAGATTTTCATAAGTATAGTTTTGTTTTAGAGAAAAAACAAATTTTAAATTTATGTCATCCACATAGACAGTAGCCTTCCCTCTCCAATCATTGAAGATACACAATTAGCAACAGCCCTAGACATTGGAAAATTCTTGTCAGATTTCTATCACCTGATAGAAATAAATGATGTGAAAAATCAGAGGAAGGAATGTGAGAGGTTTTGAAAGAGAGTTGCTGGAATTAAAGAGATTATTTGGGTGGTTGTGATGCAACATGCTGGTGGAGGTTAGGATTTTTTTTTTTTTTTTCTTTCTCTCATGAAATTTTGTCCCATTTGTTGCTAAGAGACAATAACTACGGATACTTCAGAGAACAAAAGATGTGGCTGGGAAGAGGAGGAGGAGGGAGAAGGGTGCAGCTGGCTACTCTCTTACCTGAGAGGTTTTCTCTTTAAAAGGGCAGAGATGCTGTGAGGATTGGGCATGGGGCAAGGGGCTGGGCTCTCGGCATCGGAGGATGGATGTTGCAGACAACTTTTATGGAAAATCCTTTCCTTAGGATTTTTTCTTCCTGAGAAGCTGAGAGGCCTCAGGAACAAAATGTAAACAATGGTTATCTGCTGCTGTGGAGTGCAACGGGTGCATCTGGGATTGGGCTCATGTGGTTGTTTCTAATTCATGGCCAATCACAGTCAGCTGGCTCAGACTCTCTGTCCGAGACAGAAGCTTTTGTTATCATTCCAGCAATTTCATCTCTGCTTTCCATCAGTGGGGAACTTACTGCTTCTGTCCTGGTGTCCTTGATTTGTTGAAGAGCTCAGGAACATTTTTGGATAACTGGCCTTTTATATATAGACACATATAGACATATACATGTGTTCAGTAATGAGTGCCCTCTCATTTCCCCCATTCTTTTTCCTTTGGTCCACAAGGGCCCCCCCTGAGCCTCCTTTTCTCCAGGCTGAGCCCCTTTCCAGCTCCCTCACCTGCTCCTGGGGCTCCAAACCCTTCCCAGTTCTGTTCCCTTCCCTGCTCCAGCCCCTCAGTGTCTTCCCCAAAACTGACCCCAGGACTGGAGGCACAGCAGTACAAAAATTGGCATTTTTAGAGATGCATATAGGGCTGCCTTCACCCCTTAGCAGTTAAATTTTTTAAAATCTCTTCTTGATGTAAACAAGACTAATGAAAAAAATCTTCCATTAATTCTGAGATTAGGGGGATATGCAGAAATGGTCAAGGATATTTTCCAAATACAGCTCAAGTGTATCCAGAATAATTTAAAGCAGATGTACATAATAATGGGACAGATTCAGGTCACATGGAGGTAGGGAAGTTGTTAGATAAAACTCTGCAGTTATGTAATTGAAGATCAGGGTTCTAAATGGTATCATTTATTTCTGCCTTACCATAAGTGCTTGCTTTTGCATATAGCTAATTGTTTTTCATTGCTAATTCAAGAATTTTTGATTTCCTAAAGGTAAATCAGTCTCATAGGCAAATTTGGGGATGGGTGCCTCTAAGGGAACTGGTACCCATTTCTTGTTAGCCACTCACTGAAATAGATTTCATCTGGTTTGAAAGTAAAAGTATGGCAATTAAACTCAAAATATTCAATGGACTGCAGATGCATTGGTAATGTGTCCCAGGGGCACTACCCTCCACCATTTATCTGGAATTAGATGAGGGTGGCTATCAAACCAGTCACAGCATTACCAAATAAATCATGAAGAAATTTCATTTGCTTGTAAGCAATTGCAGCTGAAATATGTGGCAGCTTTCATATAGGAATTGAAAGGAGGTAACAGAAACACTATTTGAAAATGACAATGTACAAAAAAACATTGGACATTTTGAATGTTATGGTTTCTTGAGAAGAGCAAACCTAATAACTCTGCCATAAAATGATATATTTGATTTTCAAGGAATACTCTGAACATTTATGAGCATTTACAAACTCAATCCTGCTGCATGTGATGCCTACAGAGGTGTTAAGAGTTGACCCCTTCAGAAATCCAAAGGGTATTTCTAGATAAGACATCTGAGAGAGCTGCCAGGCTCTGTAAAATTGCCCCTAAATGGCCTAAATCAGGTAAATTCCAGGGTGAATTGCAGAGATCTGCTGACGTATTTAAAGTGGGTTGAATTTTTTGAAGGGAGGATCAGAGGTATTAAATTGCTTGACAAGCTCAGGTTGTATTTCTAATTTGCATTTTCGCGGTTTAGTCAAAGAAAAAGTCATTAACTAAAAAAGAGACAGAAGTAGATGGAAAGTATGGAGGTGTTCGCTGCTGGGATCTGCTAAAATTGTTGAGAATAAAGAGAAAAAAGGTATCTGTGTGAGCCTTAGGTATCTCCACTTGTTTCAGCAGATCTCTCATTAGGGGCAGAATTGAGCCAAGACACAAACTCTCATTTGAGAGTTGAAGTTAGAATACAATGTGGTTGCAGCACCAACTGAATAACATACAGAAGAAGAGAGAAAAAAACAGTTATGCCCTTTCACTGAACTTAGGAGGAGAGTATTAGGTCTTACTGTCAGCCCTGAAAGGCAACATCCAGCTTTTTTCCATAATACCCAGTCACAGGCACTTCAGAGCTGTTCTGTCTCTTCTTGGACATTCAGTTAAATGATTCCACTTATTTTTTAAGACTTTAGGAGGGGATAATCCAGTACAATGGTGCTTTGCTTAAATTCAAAGTTATCTGTACTTTGAAAGCCAGGTTATAATAAAATAATTGATAGTTTTATGTGAAATCTGGAGGTCTCACAGCTGGTGATACCTTGTACCATGACCAGCATCTCCCAGGGAATGAGCATGGGGTGACAAGACAAGGCAGAAGAACCTTAAGGTGAAGGGAGGTCAGAGTTAGATCAGATATGAGGAAAAAATGATTCCCTGTGAGGGTGGTGAGGTCCTGGCACAGGGTGCCCAGAGCAGCCCCATCCCTGGGAGTGTCCAAGGACAGGTTGGATGGGGCTTGGAGCAGCCTGGGGCAGTGCAAGGGGGTGGGAATGGATGGGCTTTCAGGTCCTTCCCATGCCAGACCTTTCCATGATTCTGTGAATTACAATCACAAACTGGTTTGGGTTGAAGGAATCTTGAAGATGTTGTGGTTCCAATGCCCTGCTGTTATCAAAGCACAGAATTATTATCCTCTATATCTTCAATGTACCTGTGATTGAGGCAAGATTGTAGTTTTCTGTATTTACAGGTGAAATCCAGGTTCGTGCCCCTTGGAGATGTTTCAAGGGTAGTTTAAAAGAAGTGGGGGGTTAAGGACAAGGTTAAACTCAACCTCCAATGAGTGAAGTTTGGCTGGGAGTTGTTCCCAGCACTGAGCCAAAGGAAACTGGCTGTGCCCAGTGCCCTGCTGCTGCTGCCTCACCTGGGCACTCCTGAATCCTCCCAGGTGGGCAGTACAGCTGTTCCTTTCTGCTCCATATATGTAAGTCAGCATAATTTGAATATTTTTAATATCATGGTTGTGAAGACAGAATGGGAGTGCACAATAAGCTGTGGAGCCATATCCAGGGGATGGCTTTTACCAAAAAATCTACCTTTAAAAGTGTAGTCTACCTTTTAAAGAAAGAAATAACCTTGGAAATAAAAGTCTCTCTAGTTTTCATTTTGCATCAATGTCTCTGTTCTGGTTTGGGCTCCTAGAGCCAGTAAATGCCCACAGATTGACTGTGGGTGGTCAGCAGTTCCTCAAACTGGGCCATCCGTTCAAATTTGTCTCTCTTAAATCTCTCGGATTCCCGTCAGCGTCGGTTCAGGCAGTACAATGGGGATTCAGTAACTCAGACAGCTTACCTGGACCTACTGTATCATCCATTTTCATAACAGTGAGGCCACAGTGGAAGGACAGCTCCAGGTGCTCAGCTCCCAGAGCTGGTGGTGCTTGGAATGCAGTCGTGGTTGCATGGGAGATGCTCCCAGGTTTTTAATTTGCAGTAGTGCAGATGAGACATTCAAACATTGCTGTAAACTTCTGTGAGCTGTACTCTGTGAGATTAAGTGTGAATTTCTGGAAGCGACTGGCTTAAATTTCCCGAGGTTTTGTACATTTCCCAGGTTCCATGATTTGTGAGTTTCAGTTACAGTTACCAAAAAGCAATATTTTATTTAAAGTAGCATCCTTTTACTGTTGCAGGCTGAGTGCTGGAGGAGCCCAAACCAGGACAGAGCTAGGAAATGGAGATGGGCTCTTTTCCAGATTGTACATTATCAGATGAATAATTAACTGTAGACTAATTGCAAATCCTAATTAGTCTCCTATAACTGCACTAAGCACAGTATTACTTCAGTGTAAAGTAGTAAGAACTTGACCTTCAGGCTTTAACCCTGCTATTGGTGTGAGCAGGAAGGAACTTGACTTTCAGAACCCAAATTACAAGTGTGATACTAAAAGTCAAAAACCTCCACAGGTTTTTGTTCCTCCTTTTTAGTTATAAAATTAAAAGGATACAGAAATGCCAGTATACATGCTGGGCCTTTTCCCAGTGTGCATTGCTAGCTAGAAACTCATCTGTGCTGCTTTCCCTACTGGTGGTGGAAAAAAAAAATAGAAAAAATCATTAGGAATCTTGGTTTTGGCCTGTTTTGCAGACTTGATGGGGAATTTGTGGCATGGCCCATAGGGGGAGTGCAGAAAGTGAGTTGTATTTGGAGAGACTTGATTTCTCTGTGACTGTGAGTGTGTTGGGGACAGCAGGCGACAGTGGAAGTTGCACTTCCACAAATGTATTTCCTGTCCTGGCCTTTCCTGTTAACTACTCAGTAGCACAGGTTGGTTGATCATGGAGCACCTTCCAAATGGTTCTCATAGCCTTGTCTTCTCTGTGAGAAACAAAGGGAAGAGAGCAAACACTCTTCTCCAATGCTGGTCCAGAAAATCTTGTTCCCTGGTAGCTCTGGTGCTTCTGCTACAGGGACAGGATACCTAGATGTGCTTCCATGGGAGATGCTGAAAAAATAATGAGCAGTGAGAGGAGAAGCAACAGTTAACATTGGAGAAAACTTAAATCTATGGTACATGACCTGAAATTAATGACCAGCACGGAGTGGTAAAACAGACTTGAATAACGTGAATAACCTGAAACCCCGGATACTGAGGGTACACCACAGGTACAGCTGTCGTGTCACAGCAGCCAAAAGTAAACAATTCCTGTCTGAATCTGGTTTTCTTGTGTTTAGGTGATACTGAGCAAGAGCTGGGACCCCCTCCATCCGTAGATGAGGCAGCGAACACACTCATGACTCGCCTGGGCTTCCTCCTCGGAGAGAAAGTCACGGAGGTTCAGCCAGGGCCCCAGTACAGCATGGAGGTGCAGGACGAGAACCAGGTATGGCCCCTCTCCCCCTGATCCCCAATGGCATGGGCTGGGATCACTGTGGAGTTTGGGAGAGGGTGGTTATTGTCTAATTCCATGGCAACCAGGTGTCTCGGTGTAACAATGAAATACTGGTGCTGAGGTAAAGGTTGTATCTCCTCATCTCGTTCTGTGAGTCATCCTCACGGAACAGCAGGATGGTTCAGGGATCAGCCATGTGAGACAGCTTCTGTTGTTTTTCTGTTTCTGCAAATGTAGGAGTGGGCAGTGTTTCTAATCAGATTATAGTGACCAAAATAATCTGTACTTGCCTGGCATCTTCTCTGTGATATTTCAGAAGTGCTTCAGTAGTGTTACATAAAGACTTACGCTCTCTGCAGAAGGGAGAGGGAAGTAGTAATAGCCTGATTTTACAGATAGTCATGGTTCTTGCTCATATTTGCCCAACAAGGTGATTTCATGCTTGAAAACAGATAAAGAAGGCAAATCATAAAATCTTTATTGTGATGGAGCTTGTTATACCCCTGGCTGGCTGGAAAGCTTTGGGCTATGATACAGGTTTTGTAGAAACTGCCTGAGCCTGAGTTTCTCCCTCCTTTTCCTCAGGTATGGACAATTAGCAGTTTTGCTGAGAGTGAAAATAGGAGGCCTTTCCTCCCCCACCCCTTTTTGTATTTAAATTGACAGATGGCTAATCCAGTGTGTAACAGAAGAGCACAAAACTCATCAACCACTTCCAATTCCCTGTTCTTTTAATTGTCATTGGGTGATTCTGCATGAGTCACTCAGATATTTAACATAAATGTAATTCAGAGAACCTGAATTCCTTAAAAAGAGAGTCAGTGAAAAGTGGCCTGTCCTCAGCACAGAACAGATGTGGACCTGTTGGAGCAAGTCCAGAGGAGGCCACGGAGCTGGTCCGAGTGCTGGAGCCTCTCTGCTCTGGAGCCAGGCTGGGAGAGCTGGGAATGTTCACACTGGAGAACAGAAGGCTCCAGGGAGAATTTAGAGCCCCCTCCAGTGCCTAAAGGGGCTCTGGGAGAGCTGGAGAGGGAGGCTGCACAAAGGCCTGGAGTGACATGAATGGCTCCCACTGCAGAGAGCAGGGTTAGATGGGATTTTGGGAAGGAATTCCTCTGTGTGGGGGTGGGCAGGCCCTGGCACAGAATGCCCAGAGAAGCTGTGGCTGCCCCTGGATCCCTGGCAGTGCCCCAGGGCCAGGTTGGGCTGACTGACTGACACAAGGCGTTTTTGATCTCCTGCATGAGCTAGTTTGATTGAGAGCCAAGAAATGGGATTTTGTCAAGTTTTTGCCTTTAACACATATGTTACACTTTTAAGACTTCCCATTCAATTTCTTAAAGCAAGTTGTGGATTTAAAATAGACTGTTCTATACATTGGGCTAGAAAACGTCCTTTTAAGAGGCGCCTATTTCAACTGAATACTTCAAAGCCAAGCAGAGCTTTCTACTATAAATGGTTCCTTTTGTTGTTACCTTTTGACAGAAATTAAAATCCAATCTTTTTTCTAAAGCCAAAGATGTCTTTGGAGAATAAATAAAAGAAAAAATCTGAAGAGAAATAGCAGACTTGTCCTCTAAACTAGATTGGTATCTTGGGCTGTGTGCTAATTTTTGCATGAAAAAGTTTTCCAGGGCCTTTGAATGCTATTCATGTTCAGGAGAAGATAAAGAGAGGCTGCTTCCTCAATTACCAAGTTAATTTTTTCCTTCCTTTGTAAGTGTCTCCCGATGTCAGCACTTGCCTTGAATCCTGGAATACTCAAGGTTGGAAGTGACCTCGTGAGGTCAACCCATCCATGCACCCCTGAGGCAGGGCTGGCTTCAGGGAGGGACTGTGGTTCTCTGGGCTCATCCAGGCAGGGTTTGAAGATCTCCACTGATGGAGATCACTGGGCTCACCAACTTTAACTGTGGAAAAACATTATTCTTCTACCTGGTAGAAAATATCCTGGGTGGAAGCTGTGACTGCTGCTCCTTGTCCTTTCCAGTTCTGAGAGGAGCCTGGTTGTGTCTTCTCTCCAGGCCCTGCAGATGGTGGAAGGGTGCAGCTATCCTTGGATCCAGTGTACCTGTCCTTTCTGTAGGCTGAGTGAACCTTCTCCATCAGCCTCTCCACCTCAGCCCCAGCCATCTCACACTTTTGGGGCTCTCTGCTGACTCTGCCATCTCCCACTGGCTGTCTCAGCAAACAAATTCTGTCCAAGCTAAAGCTGCTTCTGAATTGCAGCAAATTTTGGTAAAACCTTTCCAGATCTCCCTCCCACACTGAATTTCTTCCACTACCTTACCTCCAATCATGTTGAAAATCACCCAATGAGACGTTTATGGGATTTGCATTAGTTAAATTAATTCTTCTATTAGCCATTGATTGATTAAAATCTGATTGAGACTTTCACCAGTAGTTTGCACTTGAATCTAAAAATCAGAACAATTTGTTGGGTTTTCATGTGTTAATTTACATGAGCTCAGCAAAGAAAACGTTCTTTGTATCAAAAGCTGCTGCTTGTTATTCCAGCCATGCTTTGCCTTCTCAGGCGAGACAATAATTATTTGCCATCTCACCAGTGCTTAAGCTGAAAGGAAGATAAGGAATGGGAATATTTGCACTGAAACTGCCCAATCTGTGCCTGGCTATGATGCCCAGTTGCCTTATTTTGAATATATCCAAGGATATATTCTCTAATCCAGATTGTAATAAAAGAGTATGTTTTCTGTGCTCTTAATTGGGATTTCCTTAATGGGAGATCCCAAATGCTGAGGATTAAATCCTTTTTCTCCTACTTTTTGGGAAATTCTTTCTAACTGTATTGTCTGCCAGAGCAGCACAAAGGACACTGAGGTTCTGGCAGAACAGAGTAATTTTTCAAAATTCAGTGGAAATGTGACAGATGAAACAGCAGCAATAATAATACAGAATGTTCTGTCAATGGAAATTTATATTTAAAACTCACACAGAGGAACATTTTTCTATATCAATACAAAAATAAAACATGTCAGTCAATGCCAAGTGATATACTGTGTTATTTCATAATTTCCAGTTGCAAGGAGCTTGTTCTTCAGGAGCTGCATTGATAACACAGCAAATAAAGGAACTTTTATCACTTCTGGCATTTCATGAAACAATAGTTTTATCAGCTGGAGGGAAGATAAGTGTACCATCCTTGCACTGAATTTTAATTTACTTTAAAGTGCAATGATTTCTATGTTTTAAAGTTAGTGGATATTATTTTGTACTGAGATAAGTTTCAGTGGGGATTTGTTTAAAATGACAGTTAAAACAAAGACATAGAAAAAACCCCACCATAAAGAATTTATAATAGTAATAAAGCTTTACATTCTTGAAGATCCCATATGTAAGCTGATCAAATGGGATTTACCAGTGGCACTTTAAATAGGATGGAGAGAGGAGAGAGTTGCTTTGCTTGTCCCAAGTACTTCAGTAGAGATACCATGTGTTGGGAGCCATCATGTACACTGCTGGTATTTTAGAATCACTGGATCATTAAGGTTGGGAAAGACCTGCAAGAGAATCAAGTCCAGTCTTTGACTGAATCCCACCATGTCACTAAGCCATATCACAAAGTGCTGCATCTGTTTGTTGTTGAACACTTCCAGGATGGTGACTCCACCACTGCCTTGGGCAGCCTTTCCAGTGTCTGACCACTCTGTCAGCAAAGAAATTTTCCCTGATATCCAACCTGAACCTCCCCTGGCCCAGCTCCAGGCAATTTCCCCTTATCCTGATGCATGTTGCTTGGAAGAAGAGACCAACCCTGCTGGGTACCACAGGGAGATGATAAATGAGCACAGAAACCCTCACACAGTTCATTTTCTGCTGTGTTGGGATGTCTGTGTCAATACACAGACCTGCCAGCGGAGCTGTGACATTGGCACTGTGTCCCTGCTTTGCTGATGCACTGATCCATGGGGTTGGGGATACTCTGTAATTAGGCTGAGGTCGATTCAGCTCCCTCTGGCATGAGAGCAGAGCCGTGGGGTGGCCAAGGGGCTGCCCCATCCCCCTGCCAGGGATGCTCTGTGTTGCCTCCAGCACAGGGCAGTTCCTCTCTGAGTAAGGATTTTTACAAAACCCATGGGGACACTTGGACAAAGGAGGTTTTTTCCTGGTGGCTTCACGTGGTAGCTGCCATTATGGTGTCCTAATATAAAACACCATGTTCACCTTTAAAAAAGTCCCTCCCAGAGGTTTTTTTTAAGTTTCAAATGTGGAATAGAGAGGAGGAAAAAAAATGAGAGGTCAAGCCTGTTATGCAGTTTGCAGGTATGGTGCTTTCTGTGCCGCAGAGAAGGGGATACAAAGCCACACGATTATGTGGGGATGCTCCCACAGAATAAAAGAAATCTCATTTAATCAAATTCCAGATGGGGAATGAACCTCTGCTGTTCTTTCCTTGGGACCAGGCTCATTGTGCAGTGAGTGAAGTGCTGCCTGCTGAGCCCAGCTTCAGCCAACAGCAGCAGTGCAGGAGAAGCTGCTGTGCTCTGCACTGTCCCCTGAGTCAGGAGATGTGGGGTCACCTCCCTCTGCAGAACCCTAAAGATGATGAACTCAAGGGAGGCTGGCATGCTGAAACTCCCATTTTTTAATACTTACTTTTTGCCCATCCTCAAGGGGCGATGGACTCACCCTCCTGAGGGTGTGGATCCTCCAGTGCCCCTGTGACTGTTCTGTCACTCAGTCCTGTGCAAGGAAAGTGTTGAAGTTGCCTGTTTATTAAAAAAACCAAAGCTCTGAAGTCCCCTGTAAAGGTGATGAAGTTGGTGTGTTCGGTATGCAAGAAACCACCTGCACCTTGACCCTGCACAGCAGTTTTGTCCCCTGCAGATGCTCCAGGATGTGTCTTCAGCAGGGAAAAGCTTTTTCCAGAGGAGCTTCTGTATCCAGTAGCCTGCAGTTAAAACAAGGGCTCTGTCATTTATCAAATTGAATTCAAGAATGATTTTAGATTTTTAATAAATCCATCTCCCTGCACAGGATCAGATGGATAAGCTCCTCCAGGTTCCTTGCACACAGTATCTTATAGGGTCTTGCCAAAAATCACTTTTAAAACAGCATCTTCTTTGTGCTGCTTTATTTTCCATATTATTGAGGGTTTGTTTAATTTTTATCTGGTGGGAAAAGCATGCCTGGGCAGGGAAGGGCCATCTGGTATCTAGATAAAGGATCTCTGTTGTTTTCATGGAATGGAGGAAACATTTATAGAGCAAAATAAAAACTGCAGCCCCACAAGGGTTCTGAGCAGATGGAAGTGGCCCAGAGGTCTTTGTAGGATTTCCTGGATATGGTGACTGTAACTGTAAGTAAAGGTGAGATCACACTGTGTGTTTCCCACCCCAGAGCTCTCCACTTCAACAGAAGCACCACATTTACCTTTCTGTCACAGTTTTTGCTTATTTGTGCTTTTTTCTTTTAAGCTTTCAGTTCAGTGCTAACAAAACAACCAAAACTCCTGATCGAGTATGGAATCAGGCTTTTGATAAATACTGCTATTTATGTTTCCTGTGGCTCCTATTGAGCACGGAGGCTGGGATCTCTGAAGCGTGAAGGAGAAAACGAGCCCAGTGTCTGCCACAGGTGGGGGGTGGCCTGACGGATGTTTTCATTTCAAACTCTAAAGCGCTTTTTAACCTCACCAGACAAAGCAAATCCTCAAGTGTGAGCTACAGAAAGCCTGTTCCCCCTGGCAGTGCCCGTGGTGAGTGATGTGTTCCTGCTCTCCCCCGTCTTGCAGAGCTCGGCGGTGACGCAGCGCATCAGCCCCTGCTCCACCCTGACGAGCAGCACGGCCTCGCCGCCCGCCAGCAGCCCCTGCTCCACCCTGCCACCCGTCAGTGCCACTGTCACAGCCAAGGACTGCACCTATGGGGCTGTCACCAGCCCCACGTCCACGCTGGAGAGCAGAGACAGCGGCATCATCGGTGAGTGCCGGGCTGTACTCTTCCTCTTCCTCCTCCTCCTCCTCCTCGCTGCTGCTGGCTGAGCCCCAGTGTGCTGGGCTGGTCTAGCAAAGCTTGGTTTACAGTCAGAGAATCCCTGGATGGTTTGGGTCGGAAGGAATCTTAAAGACACCTTCCACTGTCCCAGGTGAAGCCCTGTCCAGCCTGGCCTTGGGCACTGCCAGGGATCCAGGGGCAGCTCCAGCTGCTCTGGGCACCTGTGCCAGGGCTGCCCACCCTCACAGGGAACAATCCCTTCCCAGTATCCCACCTAACCCTGCCCTCTGGCAGTGTGAAGCCATTCCCCCTTGCCCTGTCTCTCCAGACCCTTGTCCCAAGTCCCTCTCCAGCTCTCTTGGAGCCCCTTTAGGTGCAGAAGGGGCTCTGAGGTCTCCCTGGAGCCTTCTGTTCTCCACCCCTGCTCTCCCAGCCTGGATTCCAGGCATGTCATCAACTCAGTGATGCTCTGGACTCACCCTGTTTCATGTCCCTTGGGAGCCCCAGAGCTGGATGCAGTGCTCTGTTTAGATAATATTATTTATCTGCGTTTGCTAATTAGGGGAGTGGTTTTGCATTATTCAGGTTTATACTGCAGTGACCAAGGTGATCTGTACTCCTTCATCTTCCATTCTTCATAGGCAGAACTACATAGCAGTTGGTGAAAATTGGGATATATGAGGTTGATAATTTCACATCAATTAATTTACTTTTGGAAATTGTTTAAATGGTGCAAGAGGAAGCCTTGGGCAGGAGCTGAACTTAATTATCACAAATTTCAGTGAATTTCTGTAGGTGCTGTAGCAGGTTTTTCATTTGAGTGATCTGTGGGTTGCAGGTGTAAAGAATCTAGAGAAAATATACACAGATTAATTTTGTTCAGTAACTGTACAGGCACAATGGGAAAACATTAATGTTTATATGATATAAAACAGGATGATTGTCACTTGGGTGTCTTTGCCACATGTTCTAGATTGAGTATTTCCCCAGCTTAAGAAGATTTTATTTTGCTAACAATTTATGTAGTGTTTAAAAAAAAAAAAAGAAAGGCAGGTTGATAATTTAGGGGGGTTAGTTGCACTAGTGGTTAACATTTTGCTTGGCTGATCAGGGAATCTGGGCTTAGTTCAGCTCCTGGATGCCACAGCAACCCTTGCAGCACTTCTGCCTGCGTGATCCTAAAATGCAAATGGGTGAGCTATTCTGAGCTGTGTGCCAAAGTAGGTTAATGAATCCTGGCAAAGTCACTGCAGGATCCCACCCCCTCACTTCCCTGCTCACCATATCCCACCATCAGAGCTGCACCTTCTCCCACATCCAGCCCCAAAGCTGGGCTGGGCTGGAGGGTCACACTCAGTACAAGTGGGTGTTTGATCCCAGCTGGGTCCTGCCTCTGCCCAAGCTGTCACTCGGTTCTAAGAGGTTGAAAGGATTTAAAAAAAAATTACAAGGTCCAGATCTTCAAATTCAGATATTCTTTATTTGTAACAGAAAAGCAATGGGCAATGGGGGAGAAGGTAAGACAAGAGCAGAGGTAGGAGCAAGTCAGCCCTTTCTCGTGGATGCCATGGAATTCTTTCCATATAAAACAGAATGGCTGGTGAAAATCCTGACCTGACTGTAACCTCTGAATAGCTTCCAGGATTTTTTGGCTCTCACTATGTAAAAGCAGCCAACTGTTAATGTTCAAAAATCTGCTACTGAAAAGAAAACTGGTCAAAGAATCATGTGCTGCTCTGAGGGAGCTTTGCACCTCACAGCCCCTCCCGTGTGAGCTTGGAAACTTTGCTGCTGGAATGCAGCAGGATACAGGAGAATCTCCACCAGTCTTAGCAATCCTTTGAAATAAACAGCAAACTTTTCTTGCCAGCTTATCCAAGTGATGTTCAAGCAGCACTTTATATCATTAGCAGCAATCTCCTAAGGAATGGCTGTTTTCCATGTGGCACCTTCCTGTAGAAGTGTGTTCAAGTTGAAATGGGGCCACACTTTTTCCCTGTGATGATCTTCACTCTGTTCCCTGCTGAGGTGTCAGGGGATCATCCTGTGCAGGGACATGGGTATGAGGGGAAAACAGCATAAAGGGGAAAGCAGTGAGCAGTGGAAATCTTCTGGCCCTGCTGCTGCAGTGAAGCACTCAGGTCTGGTACTGTATGGATGATCCTCACTCAGATTTTGTGGATTTATTTGATGGAAAATAACATAAAAAAGGAGCCCATTCCCTCCTTGGAATCCCTGGCCTGTAGCTTCTTCCAGTTACTCTTTTTGCTCTTTTTTTTCCTTCTATTCCTAAGCTTTCATCAAGGTGCTGCCTTCTACAGATGTATGTGTTTCTGGGTTAAAAATAGGTTTGTTAATAAATTTGTCTAAGTGCCTGCTAAGCAAAATAGATGCTGCTATGCAGAATAGATGCTGTTGACAATGAAACAAGATGATTTGTTTCCAACTTCATCTGCTTTGGGAAGGGAACAAAGCTCAAAAGGCACATGAAGATAAATTTAACTCAGGTTAAATATTTTTGTGATCTTACAGTTAAAGCATTTGAATTCTGACATTCTCATCAGTATTATGAAATGCTCTGTTAATAATGAATAACATTTCTGAGAATTACAGATCTTTTTTTGAATCTCAGTGGCTTCTAGTTGGGCTCATTCCCCAAAGAGAGTTGGGGAATGATCATTAAGGCTGCTCCCTCTCTATTAGAGTTGGGACCTTTTCAACAGATTTCTCTCATGTTTACAATAGTGGAGTGTACATAAATTGCCTTGTTTCTGCAAGTAATAAACTGCAGTTTCTAACCAGAAGCTTTGCTGAGCTGTTCTGTCTCACAGTGTTTGCAGGGAGCTGGGCCCAGGAGGTGGGAGGGTCTCGTTCTGTTTTACCCAGACCTTGCATTTCTAGCCTGGGTAGCAGCCAGGACAGAGCCCTGCAAGGCAATCATCCCATTTGTCATCCCATTCTTTATCCCATTCCTCATCCTGCTTGTCAGCTGGTGCAGCAGGGAATTCAGATCCAGCACAGAATGGATTTAGGGTCAGGTGATGCTTCTGTCGAGGTATTTTTCATTTCGTTTTAAGACCTTTTGCGTGCTCACCAATGATTTATAACACCCCCAGGCCTGACACAGAAATGGCTTTACCTGTTTAATGTCTGTCTATTTGTGGAATTGTTTATGTGAATTAAGCCAGTGATCTTAATTTTGTTTTTCTCCTGTTTGAGACCACTGTTGGTAGAGAAGTTAAACATCCAGCAAGTGGTGTGAGTTTTGGCCTTGAGCAGGACACACCTTGGGGGTTTTGGGATTGGGTTTTTTTGGTGTGGAAACGCCATAAACTCACTGCCTGGTGGTGTCCAGCAGAGAATAATGTTCTAAAGGTGCCCCAAGGTTGTTGGGGCACAGACAGTGTGTGACTGCACGAGGCTGCTGCCTGCCCTTGGGAATGGTTTGGACTTCCACTTTCTGCCTGCCAAGTTTTTCTGTTTGGCAGCTGGAGTGGTCTGGGGTGATGTGGCTATATTTAGGTGTATCCTTCTGTGGCTGAGTTTATGGAGGCTTATGTAGATTAGGGTAAAAAATTTATTTCACTCCTTGCCAACTTGTACGTGTTAGCTGGGACATCTCTAATGGAATGAGGCAAGAGGTGCTGAAGTGAAATGAGGTTAATTCAGCCTGGGTTTGAGGCTTGTTGCAGTGCAGCATATGAAAGTTCATTGCTTTGCTGCAGTTATTTCTTTAAATCAACAAAATCCCTGTTTCTTACTTGAGGCACTATAAATCTTTACATATAATTAATGATACAGCTGTTGGTCATTGTCACGTGGGACCTACAAAAACTGCTGGAAGGTGAATGTAAAGGTTGATGTTTTCCAGGCATGGTCTTTGCCTCGAGGAGAATTGGATGGGATGGTAAAAATTTCCTTGTGTGTCTGACTAGAGACACATTCAGTTGAAAACCTCTAGGGCATGGGCCAGCTTGCAACTAAATGAGAAATAATATTTGTGGCCTGTAAATATACAAAACTGTCTTGAGACATGTAGTGCTGTTTGTAGGGCTGAGGTGCTGTCTTGAGGGGGCTGCTGCTGCTTCAGTACAGCTCTGTTATTTCCCCAAAGAAATCAAAATATTTCACCCATGTTATTTGCAAAAAGTTCTAATCAGAACTTCTGTTTCCAAGGAAAACAGGCCACATTGGAAAAGGAAAGTTTCACAGAGGAAACACAGGAGTAAATCTTGAGTGCTCAAAGCAGGGTGGGACTGTGAAGTGACTCCAGCACTTCTGGAGTGGATTCCCTCCTGGCACCACAGTCCATGTGCCTGCAAAGCTGCTTGAAGCTGGGGCAGGTGGTGCTGGTGCTGTGGGTGGGTTGGGATCATGGGGACAGAGATTCAGCAAATCCCAGGAAAAAGCTGCAGACAGGACTGCAGACGGGCACCACGCTGCCTGCACACTCATCCGAGGGGCTTTCCATGGGATATCATTCATTATGTGTTTTCCAGCAGTCAGATGATCTGAATGTCTCAAATTCTGTCTGTGCTCGCATTAAATAGCGTGAGACTGCGCCAGTGGAGACTGGAGACACGCTTATGTATCTATAAATACGCAGATCTATATGCACACACGTCTATATTTGTGCCCCTGTGGTATTACTTGGGTGCTGTAGAGAACCTCAGCTGTTTGTGCATGTCAGGTTTCTCTTGTTCTGTGTGTGACTCACACACTGTCCCATCCTTCTCCATCCTTGCAGTGCCTTGTTTGCTCCC
This sequence comes from Passerina amoena, assembly GCA_013401095.1. Taxonomy (NCBI): domain Eukaryota; kingdom Metazoa; phylum Chordata; class Aves; order Passeriformes; family Cardinalidae; genus Passerina; species Passerina amoena. Next base: position 102,972 of record WBNP01005010.1, read on the forward strand.
AGCTCGCCAGCACGCACTCTGCTCGGCATGATCCCATGGAGCAGGGCCCAGGCATAGAAAAGTTCTGATTTTTTTCACCAGGGTTGTGCTTTTTTGGTCTGGATTTAGCAATTGAAGAGCCTCAAGTGTTCTTCCTCAGCCTCTGGTGCCCTGGTGGGTTCCTGCTGTGGCACCCCAGCGTGTCCCACCTGTCCCTTGGAGACTGGAGTTGAAGGATCTGCCTCTCTGCAGATGGCTTAAGGCAAAAATTCCTGCTCTTTGACAGATTTGAGTTCATCACTTTATCTCTTCCCAGTTTAGAGCATGCTGTCAGTTCAAAGGTTGCATTTTTTTTGAGCTTTTGATTAATGAAGTGTCCTTTTGTTTAAAAAATCAGTTATAGTGTGGTTTGTGTTGGAAGGGACCTTTCAGGACCAGCTAATTCCAGTCTCCTTGCACTGTTCCCAGGTACCACATCCACATGTTTTTTGAATTTTTGAATGTTTCCAGGGGTGGTTATTCCATCACTGGCCTGGACAGCCAGGACTTCATCATCCTTTCAATGAAGAAATTTTCCCTCATGTCCAACCTTCACCTTCCTTGGTGCAACTTGAGGCTGTTTCCTCTCATCCTGTCAGAATGGAATTTGATGGAAAAGAAGGGAATGGGAATGGGATGAAATGGGGTGGGATGGAATAGAATAGAATAGAATAGAATAGAATAGAATAGAATAGAATAGA
>WBNP01005010.1:114500-226940 GCA_013401095.1 Passerina amoena
CCTGGGAAAAAGGGCCATGAGGAGATTGGCCTCCTCCTCAGGGCTGGGGGCTCCTGGGGAATAGGGCCATGAGGAGATTGGCTTTGCAGGTATGGCACTGCCTGCTTGGGGCTGGGGGCTCCTGGGGGAAAGGGCCATGTGGAGATTGGCCTCACAGGTATGGCACCTGCTCGGGGCTGGGGGCTCCTGGGGAGAAGGGCCATGAGGAGATTGGCTTTGCAAGTACGGCACTGCCTGCTCAGGGCTGGGGGCTCCTTGGGAAAAGGGCCATGTGGAGATTGACCTCCTGCTTGGGGCTCCTTGGGAAAAGGGCCATGAGGACATTGGCCTCTTGCTTGGGACTCCTTGGGAAAATGGCCATGCAGAGATTGGCCTCGGAGGTATGGCACTGCCTGCTCAGGGCTGGGAGCTCCTTGGGAAAAGAGCAGCTTTAGTCCTTGGAACTTCTCAAGCCACTCCTTGGAACTTCTCCCTCTTGACGTCACTTGGAAAAATCCCTGCGTTCAAATGCTCGCTGGGGGAGCCTCAAGAGAGACTTCTGGAAGGGGTTTTGGTACCCAGGGAAGTTATTTCTCTAAAATGAAGCTCCCTCTAGATCAAATGCACTTCCCTGTTTACTCTGAGGGTTTGTCTTTCACAGCCACCCTACTTTCTCATTGCAAATGTTAGGATGTGACACAATTATTGGAATAATTGTGGTTTTTCTTCAGCACTGAGAACAAAATTGTCCAGTGTTTGAGCAGTGTTTTGTTTGAAAAGGGCAGGTACTGTACTTGGGGAAGGCACAAGCTGAGTGTTAATGCTGTGTGTGCACTTGGGATTTTTTTTGGAAAATTCTCCAAACTAGACCATAGCCTTTGGAACAATACACAAATTACTTGCTGTTTTGGCAGGAATGGTTTGTATGGAACATATGGAACACTGTCACTTATGTACGTCAGATTTACAGCTTGAATTTCATTGTATTACTGAGATTTAACCCTAATTCTGTGGAGTTGGGAAGGTGCCATTCTATTGCTTTGAAATCCAAGGAGTTTGCTCTTGCTCCTCCTCTGCCTTTTGGGAGTATGGGAGCAGGTAATGCTTTCCTGTCACCTGCTCCCACTTCAGAGAGGAAAATAGCAAGAAAAGTCTCTGTTTGAAGTTATTTTCAAGTTGTTTTGCTTGGCTTTTTGTGCCAGATACTGTCTTGTCCTGTCTGCTTTCCTGCTGCACACAGATAGCCAGGCAAGTAGCAAATATTAAGATTTGATACTCTCCTCTTCCACATGGAGTTCTTGAAAGGAATGCAATGCCCAGGTCTGGTTTTGTTCAGGTTGCATTAGTCATTGTATTCCTTGCAAATCTGAAGCTCTGCAGACTGCCAGAAAGGGCAGTAAAGTGTGCTATCTCTGCTTAAAATACCTCATCTATCACTTCCCCTGAGTGCTTAAGTCATCCTGCTGGGTATGTAATTGATAAATGGATGCTGGTTTAGCTTGTTTTTTCTTGGAAAAGGTAAGGAATATGGCTCTTTCAAAGACTGTGTCACATCCACGGCATAGATTGCTCACTGAAGATTTTTTTGCATCTCTGATGACTGGAGAAAGAGCTAAAACCAATTCTTACAGCCCAAATTAAAGTAAGAATAGGTTGTTGTACCTTGGCTGCAGACTCTTTAGGAAGGGTTTTAAGGTCCTTTGGTCTATCTGGATGGAAAAGTATTTCTTTGGATGTGTGTGTTTTATAGTTGTGTTTACACTGAAGTCAGAATTGAAGCACAGAAGAAAGTGTTGACAGTGATGGACAACCACGATTGTCAGGGTTATTTTAGGAGCTGGATGAACCATATGTGAGGAGCTGGAGAAAGCTGTGTGCAGATGTTCCACCTCTGCCTGCACTGAGCAGAGCAGAATGTTCTCAGATTGGGCTGAGGTCCCTGTGCTGGAGAAATGCAGATCATTACAAAAGCAGATTAATAATATACAAAGTCTTAGGTAATGGCTGGTGCAGGCTCCAGAATGCTGGTGGGAAGCTCGTTGTCCTCTCACCCACTCCCCTTCCCTCTGAAAATGTCACTTATCCCAATATTCAGAAGTTGTGTATCTGTGATGACAGAAATGAAAGGTGAGCAAACAGTTGCTTTTCCTCCTCTGGATTACTCAGGGTTGTACTTTTATGCCTGGTTTTTATACAGTAAATTCTTGGGGGCAAAGTTTGCATTTAGCTCTTAATGTCAGAGATGAACAAATCATTAATTTTAGAACTAACTGCTGACTGGCAAGCAGGAGCTCGACTTGGTCCTGCCATGCTGACCTTTCCTTTTCCCTGAAGGTTTATCCTTTACTCACAGAGGATTTTTAATGGACTGGCTACCCAGTTTTAACTAACCCATTGAACAGCTTTATTCTTTGGGTTCCTGGATGCTGTGTGGTAGCTTGTGGTAGCAGCACTTTAACAAATGGACCTGAAACCCAGCTCAGCTACACTAATGGGTTGTACCCCGTGCAGAGCAGCTGGTGGAGGAGCTGCACATCCATTGCATTAGTTCATTTTTCTGATGCTGAACACAGCTGGTGGCTCCAGAGGCTCTTCTCCCCATCCTCCAAGCCATATCCAAAGCATCACTAACATTGCTGCAGGCATGTAAAAACAGAGTGCTCCTACCCTGCACAGGGGTGAAGGGATTCATTGCTGCTGAGCCTTGATGCCTTGGGCCACTAATGAGTTTCAGAAAGCATTTACCAGCATACTCAGCTATGTAAAGGTAATGAACATTCCCAATAAACTGGGTCACACGTGCCACATACTGGGTCACAGTCACATGCAGTGCTGATGGCCATTTCCATTTTCCCAGCCAGCATTGTGCCTGGCGTGTGGCATAGTGGCAGGTCAAAGTGTTACACTGCATTTATTTGAAGCTATTTTGTATGGGTCAAAAAAAAAATCTTGTTAAAGGTTGAAATACAATGCTGAAGCCCTTTAAGAGCCCTGGAGGGAGTGGGGTGTTGCTGAGGTTGGTCTGAGGGGGTTTCCAGAAGGAAGCCAAGACAAACCACAGAGGAGGTGTGATGGCAAATTCTGGTTCAGGTTGCATTTTCTAAGAACATGGTTCTGCCTTGTTTGAACCTGCTTGGGGTGAGTCCCATCCACGCCAGCCCCTTGCCATCCTGGAGGCTCTTACACGTCTCACATTCACCTGGTCTCATTCCCAAGGGTGGAACAGGACTGGAAACCTTGAAAAGTTTTACAGTGTGAGAAAACTGCTTCCCACCCAGAGCTCCATGTAAGTGAGGAGCCTGGTTCTCAGCCCCATCTCCAGCAGCAGGCTCCACTCGCAGCACTGGCTTTTGGCATCCTCCCTGTGATTTGAGAGAAAATGTCACAGAGAATAAATAACATCAAGATGAAATTCTGGCTCAGGTTGCATTTTCTAAGAACGTCATTCTGCCTTTGCTTTGGTTGACTTCCCAGAATCTTCCTTTGCTTGCTGCTTTAGCTTCAGATCCACCCATTAAGCATTATGTTTATCCTACTGGTTATAAGGCTTAGTTGATACACCAATAAATGGAGCACAGGGATCAGGAATCATGGAACTGCTAAGGTTGGAAAAGACCTCTTAAGGTCATCAAGTCCAACTGTAATGCATGGGAAGTGGCTGAAATTAATTGGGTTGTAATTGCATGTGTGTCCCAAAGTCTGATGGTGATGATGATAATGGGTGACCCTTTTTCCATGACATGACTCTTCAGATTCCTGGAAGAAATTATTTGGCCTTTCATTAAAAGAGACTATTTTAGTGTCTACACACAAATTGCATAGGAAATCAGAGTAATTTCTGTTAGTGGAACCTGATATCAAGGAATGGCAACTTGAATGCACAAGTTATAATCCCCAAATAAATAGGATTGATGAAAAGAAATCATTACCTCTGTAATTACTTAACATAGTGCTGTTCTCTAAGGGAATTCATTATATTTTAACTGTCTGGTAGGAAAAATTCTGTAAGGAATTTGGAGGTATCCATTAAAACTTAAATACATGTATTAGAGCTTGATGCTTGAAATAACAGCCCAGCTTTCTCATCGCTGCATGTGTCACACCTCGTTTTGACTGGGAAGGGAAATTACTGCATTATATCCCATGGGTAATTTCATACTGAAGATTAAAAGCCAGTGCTGAACCAGCAATGGGTGAGGACCCCACAGCCTGATGTGTTCATTCCTTGGTAGCATCCTTCACTGCCCTGGCCACCCTGAAGCCTCCTGCAATCTAAGGGGCAGGTTTTGCAGGTGGAGAGACAGAAAGCCTTTATCATATCCAAAGCCATGGGCACATTTCATCCCAGCTGCCCTGAGCTCCAGAGGAGCTTTTCCTTTTCACAGTGTTCTCAGCTATATTGTCCTTCCCAAGTTCAAAAATGCAATTTATTTTGCAACATTCTGTGCTACAGTGCTCCAGGGCAGTGGTGGTTTTGGTACAGAACTGCTCCCACCTGCCTTGCTGGGATATTTTTGGATACTCAGTGATATTTGAAGAGAAAACCCAGTCCAGAATGGGAGCTGGAGAAAGGCTCTGTGCCCTGGCAGAGGCTCATTCCAAATGGGCAGGCAGTGCCTGAGGCTGGAGGCAGCAAGGGAGCAGGAGAAGCTGGGCTGGAGTGGTGCCAGAGCAGCTTCCCAGGGGATTCACAGACACAGATTTCTGAGGGCCTTTTTTATATTGCAAAAGAAAACAAGAAAGTTGGCAGCATGGCCTGAGAAGATATCACTGATTTTCTGCTTATTTTAATAAGTGGGCAGAATGTAGCAGGGTTCTAGCAGAGTTTGCTGAGCTGGAAAAGTCAGAGGAAAGCTGGGAAAAGGGGAACTTTTTTATCTTTTTTTTTTTAATTGAATTAATTTTTTTAATGAAGTGTGGGATCACAATGTATGAGTAAAGTACAGTGAGCTGCCATCGCCCCCGCCTCAGGGGAATCTGTACCCACGGTGCTGCCTCACTGTGATGGACTCAAGGAGTGCTGTCTGTCCGCTTCCACAGAGCTTGACATGTGAAAACAAAGCAAATAAAGAATAAGTTCAAGAAAACAATCACAAGTTTTTACTGGCACCAAGTCCTTAAACAGAACTCAGCACAGAATAAGCTGAGCACAGCTCTTCAGAGACGTCAGCCGCTGTCACTGTCTGTCTCTGCAGACAGCTAAGGCTTGATTTCATTTATTCCTCAGGAGGGAGGTCCAGTCATTTTTCAGCATCAGTGCCTGTTTTTACCAGCTGATCTGTCTGGATTCTTGTCATAGGTAGTTAACACTCATTGCTTTTAAAGGCTTCACCTGCCAGAACAGCTCAAACTCACCAAAGGAAAAACCGCTGCTTTTCCAGCTGTCCCAGCGTGGCTCCGATGAGGACACGGAATTTTTCATTCTTTTCTCTTTGCCAGGTCGTGGCTTACCACTACTGCCAGGCTGACAACGCCTACACCTGCCTGGTGCCCGAGTTTGTGCACAACGTGGCCGCCCTGCTCTGCCGCTCGCCGCAGTTCGTGGCGTACCGGGAGCAGCTGCTGCGCGAGCCGCACCTGCAGAGCCTGCTCAGCCTCCGCTCCTGCGTGCAGGACCCCATGGCCTCCTTCCGCAGGGGGGTGCTGGAGCCCCTGGAGAGCCTGCACAAAGGTACTGGTGTGCCCCAACCTCCCACGTGCCTGGTTTTGTTATGGTTTTTAAAATGATGCTTGATTGGGTGATGGGCGTTTGAACGAAGCGATGGATTGATCTGTGTGCGTCGCTTCTCGAGCCGAAGGGAAGGGGTGGGATCTGGTGAAGCTGGGAAGACTGAGAAGCATGGAATGGTTTGGGTTGGAAGGGACCTTAAAGCTCATCCCATTCCACCCCCAGCCATGGGCAGGGACACCTTCCACTGTCCCAGGCTGCTCCAGGCCCCATCCAGCCTGGCCTTGGGCACTTCCAGGGACCCAGGGACAGCCACAGCTTCTCTGGGCACCTGTGCCAAGGCCTGACCACCCTCACAGGAAGGGATTTTTTCCCAATATCCCATTTGGCCTTCCTTTTTCTTGCTTCTTTCATATCCCAAACCTGTTCTTGCGGTTCTCAAGGTGAAAACAAGCAACCAGTTCCATTCCCAGTACTGCTTACAGGAAAATGTTCTGATTTACTTGTGTGGGGGTGACTTTTTTTCCCTTTCCCCATCACTATTTAGTGTGTTTTGGAGAATCTGAAGCTTTCACCAAAGGACTGGTATCAAAAAGTCCATAGACACCATGTGTAAAGCTTCTGGGGGAGCTGATGACAAGCCTTATTCTGATAACAGAGCTTTTTCTAATACAGCATTGATTTTGTCTTCTTTTCTTTCTCCCCTCTGCAAGTTATAAGTAATTCATTGTGACAGTCACTAAATATAAGATCTTGCTCGTTGCCATGAAAACTGTCAGAGCATTGCAGAGTTCAAGACTGTTGTCCTGCAGAATCATGTTTATTACTGTGCCTGTGCTGCATCTTGGCTGCAAAAATAGTTCAGTTAATTTTGTTAACCACCCTACACACTACAGTGTAAGATCCAACATGAAGGAGATGCAGCTTCTGGCAGATTCAAAGCCCTGATGTTCAAATCAGCTCTTCAAAGCTGTGTCCAAGCTCTGAGCAGCAGCATCTGGGTCCAACCTGCCCTGTTCCACCAGGCACAAAGCATATGTGGAGCCAGCACAGCATGACAGTGGCTGGTTTTCCTGGCATGGAGAAATGTCACTGTGGAAGGAGCGTGGTTGCTCTTTCCTATCATCACTCTTGGCAAAAAAGAAAAAGGATACATTTAGGAACTGCTGCTCTAGAGGAAAATAATTCTTGGTTATTACAGTAGCTCCTTGGGAGATGTTTCTGCTCTTGATTTCAGAGTGTTTTAGAGGATTCTTATTTTTCTTGTCAAGGAGGTTGACCCCCATCTGCCCTAAATTCTGACATACAGTACATGTGAATAGCATATGCCATCAATAGACTCAGATTTCACATTTTACACCTGGTTTTGAGTCTTATTAGACAAATTTACCATTGAGAAGATACCCCTTGAGCTTAAGATACAAGTCCAAAGGTATCTGTACCGTTATTTGTAAAGCCATACTCAGCTCTCAGTGTCTGACATAGAAAAAATGACTGCACTGTCAGCATCACCTGGGTTACTGTATTCTCCAGCAGCAAAAAAAAATCCAGGATTTACTTCTTGTAGGATTTTCAAGGCCAGGTTGGAACAACAACAGGATGTCCCTGTCCCCAGCTGGAGGGTGGGATGAGATAATCTGTAAAGGTCAATATGCAGTTAATGTATCATTAAAAAGGTGCTGCTACTGTAGGTGTTTTCTTCTTTGGCAATATCTGGTTATGGTTTAAGACTCTGTAGTGATGTTGCTGTACATGATGGTTGCGTGTCTATAGCCTGTCCAATAAATGCTTTTTCTCTTTCTCTCAGAGAGGAAGATCCCTGATGAAGATTTCATTATATTAATTGATGGTTTAAATGAGGCTGAATTTCACAAGCCCGATTATGGAGACACCATAGTATCATTCCTGAGCAAAATGATTGGAAAATTCCCTTCCTGGCTGAAGCTGGTTGTGACAGTCAGGACAAGTCTACAGGTATGTTGAGACCCAAAACAGGGATAAACTCTGTCATTGTCATGATGGGACTTTGCTAAAGAAGATCTTATTGGATGTTCCGGATTTGCTCAAAACCTTTATTTCAGGTTATCCTTTTGGCTTTTTTATTCTTGGATTTACATCCATGTCCTTAGGCTCACTCTACAGCTTTGGAAGGATCTAATCCATCATAGCTTATTCGTGTAAATAAATGTTCATCAGCAAATAGCTCAGCTAATTTTCTGAGACTGTTCACATGCCAGTAGTGCCTGACTCATGGAGCTATTAGGAAGGCTGCCAGACACCAGGCCCTGCCTTCCTGATGGCTCCATGTGGAAGGGCAAAGGAATTTGGATCTTCATTCCTTTCAGTGTGACCCAGAGCATGATGATTTCAGTCTGATTAGGCCAAGATGTTACACTCAGCTCAAGGCTGTTGTGGGCAGGTCAGCAGGGAGCTGAGTGGTTCCAGCCCCATCAGGGCAGCCAGCCCCCACACAGTCATTGTCACTGGGAATGGCAGCTGCTTCCCAAGATCCAGGAGAGCACAGACTATTTGCTGTTGAGTGCTGGGGTCCATTTTTTTGCTCAGTAATGGAGTAAATGAAATATCATTTGGAAGAAATCTTTTTGTAATTGTAAGCAAATTGGATCCCAATGACTTGAATTCCTCATTTAATTAGGGCTTTTACATCCATAAAGTCTTCACTGCCACTTGAGTTCACATTGTGCTTTCCCTCTCTATTTTGTTGGAGAGCTTGTGGCTTTCCTGGAGTTGGCCTTGTACAGATCTGTTGCATCACTTCTCCTCTCCTCACAGTGACTGAGAGCACATGAGGCAGGAATTTCTTTGGAGAGGCCTTTGGTGATCTTTGGTTTATGTTAAACCAGGGAGTTCAGTGGATGGGCGAGGTGTCCAGCAGCAGACAGACACAGTTGCTTTGCACTGCAAAGTACTCACTATTGTCTGTCCTGATGTTTCTGTGCATCTGTGGATGTAGAATGCAGAAGGATGCTCCCAGGGAGGTTCTTGGTCTCAGCTTCAGCAAGTTTCTTGTGGCCTCAGATCTGTCATCTGGATGTCCTGGACAGCAGAAGGGATGGAGGTCAATCCATGGTTGGGAGGGATAGGAATAACAAGGGCACTGCTCTGTGTGAATTTACCAGCCCTTTCCGTGGATGTACTGTTAGAAAGTGTCCCTTGTTTTTATATCAGTCATGTGTCACACACAACCTGCTTGATTATAGATGGGAGTGTGAGGCTCTGAGGGCACAAACTGCTGTTTGTATTCTTGCCCTGATGGAAGGTCTTAAAGGAGTCTCAAAGGTGCTGTGGTAATAGAAACTAAGTCTACTTAATGAATAATAAACACTGCAGGCATGAGTATCTTTTTTTTCTTTCTTTCTTTGTAGGAAATAATTAAGCTGTTGCCCTTCCACAGAATATTTTTGGATAGACTGGAAGAGAATGAAGCCATCGACCAGGACCTGCAGGCGTACATCCTTCACCGGATACACAGCAGCTCGGAGATCCAGAACAACATCTCGCTCAACGGCAAAATGGACAACACCACGTTTGGCAAACTCAGTTCTCACCTCAAGACCTTGAGCCAAGGGTCCTACCTGTACCTGAAACTTACTTTTGATCTCATAGAGAAAGGATACCTAGTTCTAAAAAGCTCCAGCTACAAAGTGGTGCCAGTGTCCCTGTCCGAAGTGTACCTGTTGCAGTGCAATATGAAGTTCCCAACACAGTCTTCCTTTGATCGGGTCATGCCTCTCTTGAACGTAGCAGTGGCTTCTCTGCACCCATTAACAGATGAACATATTTTTCAGGCCATTAATGCAGGTAACATTGAGGGCACTTTGGAGTGGGAGGACTTTCAGCAGAGGATGGAGAACCTTTCTATGTTTCTTATCAAACGTAGAGACATGACGCGAATGTTTGTTCATCCCTCTTTCCGAGAATGGCTTATTTGGAGAGAAGAAGGTGAAAAAACCAAGTTTCTTTGTGATCCAAGGTAAGCAAATGCTCTGAGAAATCAGAGCTTACCAATGTGTTACTCTACACTGTTACCTGAATCATCTGATTTTATGAAGTTGCACATGGCTGCGGTTACTCTGTACACAGAGTTTGCTCAGTGTACACTGTAGGTCTCTGTGTTCTGTCCTGATCACCTGAGGTCTTTTTGTTGTTCATGGGAAGAAACAAGCACCCCTGGGCACACACCTGACTTGGCAAAGCTAACAGTCATCCTTAGAATGAGATGAGCTGTTCCTCAGAAGGCCCCAGACTGCCTAGCTCAGCTATCAGCAGGGGCAGGTTACTCCTGCCAGCTCAGCCCTGGAGAAGGGGCATCATCGTCCCTTTCTCCAAAGGTATCAAAAGCACAGGAAGTAGAAGATAAGAAGTGGAAAGATGAGTAGTGTGGATACATCTTTTGTAGTTGCTTATTTTTCAAGTTGGGCTCGTCTTAGTTCTACTAAAGGTTTTTTTGAAAACAAAGAGCAGAATTGTTCTGTGGTGATTTTGCACTGTAAATGCATCTGTAATCTCTGTCCTGACAGCAGCTGAGTTCCTGGCTTAGCTCACAGGGAACAGAATTTAATCAGTTAGATTTATATTCTCTAAGCCCAATGATCTTTATCAACAACATGACTTTTGTTTCTAGTGACAAGTGGAAGCAGACCATCTGACTGTAATTCTCATCATTTACCCTCATAAGTTTTGTTCCATTTTTCTGCCCATTTCTTAAAATTAGAATCATGGAGCTTCCTCCATCCCAGTCACTCCCAGCTGGTGCTACTGGTTTTGTGTGGCCTGGCTGCAAGAGAGCTTGCTGTGAGCTGGGTGAGGAGACAGCAGCCCGTACTCCTGGCAATTACCACTTATCACACAGCACCTCCCAGAATGATCCCTGACAAGAGCAACTCAGAAAAATGACTGCTTTCCAAATCACTGCTTTCCAAATCCCTGCTTTCCAAATCACTGCTTTCCATCAGTACCATGGAAAGAGAATCCAGGTGCAGGATGCTTCCCTGGTGGGTGAGGCGTGTATTGGGTGCTGTGGGTGGTAGCAGTGCCTGTGGCTGAGTAACCTGGGCACTGTGGGTCCAGAAATTCTCTTCATCCTCACAATGATGGGAGAGAGCACTCTCAGAGCACCAGATTCAGAAGGAAATTCAGGTGTGCTGCATTTTGGATGTTTCTGCACTGAAACAAAGTGTGTAATCAACGTGAAGGCACAAATCAGACCATGTTCACTCAACAGGTCACCAGAAAGATTTTTGCTCAAGATTTGGGTTTGGTGCTGCCTTTCCTGAGCATCACAAACACATTGTGCTGCCCTCAAGACTGTTTAGGAGATTTTCAGAAATCACTTTCCATCTCATATGTGCCATTATTGTGAGGGAATTAGTGGTGACTTTATGGAGACCACTCATGCTCTGTGCAAGCAGGGTATCCCCACAGAGCTGACCTGGCTTGGCTCCTTCCCATAGGCAAAAAAGAAATTCCAGTGCATCAACAGGCTCCCACTACCATGGGCATGAGCCCTTACATCCTGGAGGACTAATATATATCTCTGATGTATAATGTGCACTAATTGCATTATGCTCTGATGGTAACTAATGAAACCAGATAGAATCCAGAGATTAATAGAGAGGGATCCCTGAGCTGCAACACTCCACCAAATCCTCCTGTCCAGCTGATGCTGAGCTCAGAGTATGGGAAACCCTGAGCAACAATTAAAGCTAAGTCATGATTTTTTCATTTTATTTCTTGGAAGAGAAGCAGAGCTGGCCACTGACAGAGCTCACAGCAGTAGCCTGTGAAAATTTGTCTGCATCTGGTTGGTTCACAGCCAGATGGATTTCTTTCTGCTCACTTGGGCATTGAGAAGACATGACAACTGTACAGAGCAGTCCTACGTGAAGCAGTTTGACCCTACCCTGTCAGTACGGTGACAGGAGGTGAGGAATAAGGTTGCTGAGGCTGATATTTTTCCCTGCAAGAAGAGCTTTGAAGTGAAATGTGGGTTTGTGAAGCTGCTTTTAATTGACTGACCCTGACAGTGTGTCCAGGTGTGAGACCATTATGAAGGAAATTGGGATAATGGGCCTCGTGTCCACTCATATCCCAGCACTGCAGCTGGGATAATCTCCCTGATTTCATTAGTGAGAGCGAGTTCTCGTGTTCTCAGAAGCATGGAAAAGAGGGGAGGGGAGAGGAGGAACACAGTGTCCAGGAATTACCACATTTTTCTATGCTTTTAAGAAAAACAGCAGATCTCCACGCTCTGGGGTTGTGGTTAGCCTGTTGAGATGCTGACCCTCTTCTTTGAACCCTCATCATGTGTTTGCTGTCCAAAGCAAAGGCTAATTGGCTCTGAAGGGGAACCTTTTCACTGCTGCTCTCCCCAGAGAGGAACCCCCTCCATTTTTTAACACACAGGGCTCCAGTGAGGCATTTGTCAGAGCACTTAACCAGCATTGCAGTAACGACCTCCCCAGCCTGTCAGGCCAGCACATCAACCACGTGGCTTCCTTGACAAATAGCATAAAACATTTTAGGGAAAGACCCAATCCTTTGTGACTGGTGCTTGGAGAAAGTGGTTCTTACTACACGTTCCTCCTACACTTGTGTTTCTAAACCTAAATTCTGCTCTATTGGAGTGCTTTTTTCTGCCCAGACTTAATCAGAAACTTCTATGCAATTATTTTCCATGTTTTTACAACACTAATAAATGTTTTATCCTTTTGCTGCTGCTGAAAAGGGTGTGAGCAAGACAGAAATGAAGTGATTTTCCCTGGCAAAGCAGTAAGAAAGCTGTAGTCAGATATGGACCCCAGAAGTGAAATTACTTTATCCAGGTTTAAGTGTAAACTTGTCTAGACTTGCTTTATAGTCAGAGGAGAGAAATCAGAGTGATTAATTTCATCCTGAGCTGAAAGGCTGCAGTAGGTCAGATGAGGAGTGCCTGGGAAGCATCTCCTCCAGCTGAGTTATGAGGAGTCTCAGGATGATGGGCTCCCCAGGAGATGTTTCCAGTTCTGACAGGGCTGGATGAAGTGAACCTTTCCAGGCTGCTCCTCTACCCCACACACAGGGTTTTGAGGCAGATTCACAGATTTTCTTCCCTTGTTCAGGAAAGCTGAGGTGGGATAAAGATACTCTCAGTGCTCTTGCTGAGTTTGGGCTTTTGTGTCTCAGGGTGGCACTGGACCAACCAACGTTGTGTGTGCTGGTGGTGGTGGCTGAGAGAAGAGGTTTTGTGCTCCTTGGGGGTGAAAAAAAAGGAAGCATTTTAGATCTTCACCTCAGGTGCTTCACCTCTGCCTTGGTGAAGCCAGAACTCACCTGATTTTCGGGGCTGCCATCCAGGTGTGTGTTGCTCAGGCAGTCACTCCCATCTCCCTGAGCCCTTGGAGCAGTTCCTCTGGCCTCTTCTGGCTGCTGACTGAGGTGAGCTGAAGCCCAAAGCCCAGCCCCTGTCCGGCCTGCAGGGTCACTGAGGCACAGACCTGCTGCCCAGGAGGTGCCCTGTGCAGGACTGGAACTTGGCAGAGGGGCTTGGTGCCTTTGGTGGAGCTCTGCTGCTCCTAGGGCAGTGGGTTTTGAAGGATAAAGCATTTTATGAACCCACAACAAGGCCATTTCCTCACCTCTTCAACATCCATCAGCCAAATCTGTTTGTCCAACCCCAACTGCATGGATAAACATGCAGCAGCAATCCAGGCAGAAGGAAAGAGCTCTCATCTAACACCACCCCAGTTGCCATGGTTTCTGGCAGAGCTGTCTTTCAGTACAATACTCTGTAGGTATTTTACATTTTCCTTTTTCTCTCTTGGGATCGCATTGCAAGTGGAGACTTTTCCTGCACAAAATTAATGTTTTTATGTATTACCCAGAAAAATGATAGAGTGAAGGCTTTCGAGCAAAATTGGGGGTTTTGTTTTATTTTGATGGAATGCTGAATCTGATTGACAAATAACAGTCTTCAGTGTAAAGATAATTCATTTAGAAAGTTGGGAGAGAAAAGAATTTGGTGAAAGTGATGTTTTTAGCAATTCAGGAATAAACAAACAGCTTTAAATGGGGAGTTGGTTCTTGCATTACACATCTTAACTTCTTAAAAATTACCCCCAGATCAATCCTCCATATGGCCATCACTTGGGCATTATGGTGCATGGATTAATTGATTTTCTTTCTCTTTTTTATTACAAGACTCTCAAAAGCTCTTAAAATACACTCAGATTGATTGCTAGCTGAAATGATCAAGTGTTCACCAAAACCCAGTGTAGGTCTTAATTGTTTTCTCCACATCCATGAGGGATGGATTTTACTCAGCAAAGCAGAGGCATTGTTTGAATTCAGGGTGAAGCAGAATAATGGGTTTAGAATTTATTTGAATTTCTTATATATTAGGCAAAAAATTAAAAATAATGCAGTGCCCACTAGTACCTTGTGGGGCCAGAGATGGAATAAGCAGGTTCTCCAAATTGGAAAGGGAACTGCAATTGCAATAATGACCAGATCTGGTTGTTCATCATTTCCACAGCTCTAATTTTGGCAGAAGTGGTGGCTGAGCTGTCACTTCAAGCAGAACTTCCTCTGCACCCATTGAAAGGGAAGGTGAACACAACATTTCTCACTCTTTTAATTTTATCCCTCAAGCCATATTTATTGAGTGCCATATTTGTGAATCACAGAGCTGAGTCCATCATCGTGTCCTCCAGTAAATTGGAGAGGCAAACCCAATCTGTTCACCAAGTATGGAGTGCTGACTCTGAGAATACAACTTTTAGGCATCCCATATGTCTTCAAAAAAAAATTTTTTGATTGCATGACGTGGAACCCATTAATTTTGAAATGTAAAATAATGGGTAATAACTCAAAAAAAGTGAGTGAAGGAAACTTACCATATGCAAATTCCACATCTCCAGCATCTCAAAATATTAACTCTAGTCAGAGAATCATGGAGGGATTTGTGTTGAAAGGACTTCAGAGCCCATCCAGTTCCACTCCTGCCATGGGCTGGGACACTTTCCACTACACCAGGGTGGTGCAAACCCCATCCAACCTGGCCTGGGACACTTCCAGGGATGGGACAGGCACAGCTTCTCTGGGAGGACCTCACCAGTCTCAGGGGGAACAATTTCTTCCCAATATCCCATTTAACCCTGCCCTGTGGCACTGGAAAGCCATTCCCCCTTGTCCTGACCCTCTCCAGCTGTCTTGGAGTCCCTTTCTAATCTCATGCAGAAATCAGAGGTCAAAAACAAATTACTAAAGCCATTGGTAGCAAGCTGGGAATCTGTGGGAGGATTTAGCAGTGCAGTGAAGTGACTTTTCTGCAGGTTTTCCCCTGAACTGCAGCTGCAGTGTCAGTTGGAAGAGACAAGGGGAAAAGGCACAGATTATAAATGGTGACAGATGAGATGGAGAGCAGATGTGATCAGTGCCACCATAAAGGACATGAGCAGAGTTTTAACTGGCTCATTAGACATGCAAACCTCAGCACTGGGATGCAGCCAGGGGTTGAATATATTCAGTATCTTGGGTTACTGTCCTCATAAAATCTGCTCTTTTTCTTTTCTTCTGGACTTTAAACTTCTGTCTGCTGGGCCATTTCCACGTCTAAATGGAAGAAAATATTCACAGAATAATTCATCCTCTGGCACTGAGCCACCAAGAGAGGAGTAGAGTTAACCAGAAACTGATTGAAGAAAGAAATGTTACTACATTTCTTCCTGTTATTTTATTCCTGAAATATTATAAGACCCACTTTTAGAGCAAAATAATCTTCCAGCAGTGCAGGAGAGAGAAGCCTTGACTATCTTATTTGAATTTTTTTTTATAATGTGAATTCCTTCCAAGTTAATTTGCAGTTATGACATCAGAGGGCAACTACATTACAAAAAAATCAATAAATCAATTTAGGTGATAAACTGTTCCTTCGAGAGGGGCTCCTGGAGCTGAGCTTGGCCTCTCTGCAGGACAGGCATGCAGATATCCTTCTGCAGGGAGGAGGCTTTGTCAGAGCACACATCAGGCTCTGCACTGCAGTTATGACATTACACTTGGCAGAGCTGAATAAAATGTGAATACACATCTTTTGAAGACCAGATCCACTGGGCACAGTGTCAAATCTCTTGATTTGGGAATGTTTTCATGGGATTAGCTGGAAGAGGGGAGATGTGGGTATAAATCAGGGAATTTGGATGTTGGTAGGTTCAGAAGTGAGCAGGACTGATTCTCGTTTATTTTTTACTTGTCTTTTACTCTGGTATTGCAATGCCTTAACACCAGAGTAATTTGAAACTCTTTAAAATCTTTTTTTTTTTTACCTGAGAACTGGAAGAGTTTAGATGATGCACAAATCTGAAAGCTTTTAATATTTTCTTTTGTATTAAATCTGCTGTGTTTCACTGCTCTTGGTTCACACCAGTATTTTATCAGTGAGCCTTTGTCCTTTTCCATCTGTGACGTGAGGAATGAGGTCACCTGGGGACTGTGCTGGAGGTACCAACATCCAGCATCACCTTGTACCCAGAGCTGTGTGTGCCTCATGTTTGGGTGGATAAGGGACACTTGTGTACAGATCACATCCAGCATCTATTTTTAAGTGACAGGACAAGGGGGAATGGCTTCAAAATTATTTGAGAGTGGGTTTAAATTGGATATTAGGAAAATATTCTTATTATTTATCTGTATACACAGTGTATATATAAGCACATTTCTACACACACACACACCTCTGTGCCCATCTAGGCAGACTCCTGACCATGACAGGAGCTGATACAGGCACAGAGAGCAGATTAAAGCTGCAGGAGCTGAGCTGGCAGAGCTATTAATTTTTAACCAAAAAAAAAAAACAAAAAAAACCACTTACATTAAAAATAGAAAAATCTCTGATGATAAACTCTGCAGTGGTGAAATTCAAAGCGTATCATTTCACTGAGCTCCTTGATGTAGAAATCATTACTGCCACTCTGCTGTATTAAAGGAAAAAAAAAAAGCCTGTGCTGTTGCAGTCTGGTTTAGTTTCCAATTAATGTTGACAGAACAAGTATTTATCAAGCAGCTGAAAGCCAAGGTCTGGGAAGCACTGCAGAGGTAATGTATTACTCATGAATACTGTACCTTATTCTGGAGTAGCTCGTACATGCCTTATTCATAACACCAGAGCCATGTCTATAATGAAATTTAGGTAAATACCCTTCCAAGTGCAGCTGAGGAGCAGTTTAGGAGCTGACTGCACTGGTGTGTCAGGCAGGAGCTGCACTTCAGCTCTTGCTGTGCACAACAGGCCCCTCAGAAGCTTCTGGATTTTCAGTTCATGCTTAGGATTAATGCACTTACAGATCCATTCAAAGCCTTCCTAAACATTCTCAAAGAGCTTTTCACCAACAAGCAAAAACCTGGTGTTGTTTGCTCTCCTGTGATGTGGAACAGAGGCAGAGGTGTGGCTGAAGAGCCCTTGGGCACAGCCACTCACAGTCTGGAGCAGAAAGATGCAGCTCCTGATCCCCTGCCTGAGGATCTCCCCAGAAGGGGAAGGAGCTGAATCGTGGAATCATAAAACCTTAGAATGGTTTGTGTTGGAAAGGACCTTAAAGGCCATTCAGTCCAGCCCTGTGCCATGGGCAGGGACACCTTCCACTGTCTCAGGTTGCTCCAAACCCAGTCCAACCTGGCCTTGGACATTTCCAGGATGGGGCAGCCACAGCTGCTCTGGGAAACCTGTGCCAGGGCCTCACCACCCTCACAGGGAAGCATGTTTTCCTGATGTGTAATCAATACCTGCTCTGTCAGTGTGAAGCCATTCCCTCTTGATCTGTCACTCCAGATCCTTGTCCAAAGTCTCTCTCCAGCTCCCTGGTCAGTGACCTACAAGTTCTTGAACTTGCAGCACCAACCTTGGTGTGGAGCTGAACACCTTGGCCCCTCTCCAAACCCATCCCAGCATTGTGAATCTGATGAGTGGATGGGATGGACTTGAGGGTATTGCAGCAGTTACAGGTTTTCATCATCTGGCAGAACGGGGCCGGGTTCAATCCAGCAATTGCCATTCCACTTGGCTTCCAGCAGCATCTGGCACCACTCAAGCTGTGTTTCCTTCTGATCTGATCTCCTTCCTTCCCATGGACATCCCCAGAGGTTAACCAGTGCAAGGAGCATTTGTCTGTCTTGTCTAACAGGAGACCTGACATTCTCCTCCCATTCCAGAGGGGCAGAGCCAAAGGAAGGCAAGGCAACAAGCTGGGGTGAACTCAAGGTGCTATAATCACTTTCAGGGCCCTTCTGTTCCAGCTTTTTATGTTTTGTCCCTTCTGTTGGTGCTGCATGGAGAGTTCTCACAGCACAGATGCATGGGAGCAGAGGCACTAGGGCATGGGGATGGGGATGGGTTTTCAGCACTCAGCTGAGGCATCAGAGCAGTGTTGTGATGGGCAGAGGCACCATCTGGAGAGGCTTTTCCTCCAGTCAGGGGAAGCATGGAGCAATGGGATCCCAGCACGGGCCCTGTGCCAGGCCAAGGTGTGGAGAGCAGCTTGACAGGCAAGAAAAGGGAGTTTTCTTCAATTTCTTTTCATGACCTCAGAGTGAAAGGACTGTAAGTCAACAAAAACATTTCACAAAACAGTTATTTGAGTTGATGGTGCCTCTATAAACAGAGCTGCATTTTGGAATGAAGCACAACAGAATTCCCCAGCAGTGCAACAGTTTTATTACCTGTAAATGGGATGTGGTGCTCTCTCACCTGTCCAGACCTGGGGATCAAGTCCTGCCTCGTAAGAAAAATGATTATTTGTTTTTCCAGCAGGCTCATTCTTGTCCTCCCAGCACCATGAGGGCTGACAGAGCATCACTGGGCTCTGCTCACACAAATCCATGTGTTACCAATCCAAAAGGAGGTTCATTGGCAGGGCTCAGGGGACACCTTGCCAAAAACCTGGCCAGGGCATTAGAAGTCATTCACTTTTTTCTCTGAGTTTATTTTGAGATGGGATAGTGTTCATCCCTGAATGGGGATGAACTGGTAAATCCCCACTGCTGTGAAAGCTTCTATCTTGTGTAATATTTACTAGATGTTTGGCCATCCAAGGTATTTCTTTGCTTTGCCAGCCAGGGATGAGCTAATAACATTTCCTGTCCTTAAAAGCCCTTTTAAAGCCACAGTTGATATCATATTTTATTTTCCTTGGCTGGAAGGGGTTAGATTGCTTTTAGTGCAGTCACATTTTTATGTACTTCCAGAAATGAAGTGGCTTAAAAGGACTCCCTTGGGATCAGCCAGAGGCTTAAGGAAGAATATAATTTTGTTGGTAAAACCAAAAAAACATCACACAGACCACTGAGGTCCCAGGGTGGAGCCTCTCTGGCTCCTGCTCTGCTTGCTGCATGTCCTGCTGTGGCATCCACACGTGCCTGGGGCACCTGCAGGAGCAGATGTTTGCTGATCTCACCCAGAAATGGTCCTAAAACTTCACATTTCTGCATCGTGTGTGTGTTTTGTGTGTCTGTGGGGAATCTTCTCGCATCTTTGAGAAGATTCAGCCATGTTGAGCTTGCAGCATTACAAGATGGAAATCTGTAAATGTTTAAAGGTTTAAAAATGTCCGTAAAATCATCTTTAAAACAACAGAAGTTATTGTCAGATTTTTTTTTTTTTTTTGCCTTAAACAGGACTTGGTGTGTAGTTCAGTTAATTTGCTGTGGTTGTCAATCTGGCAGGGCATTGCCAGAAGCATCTTTATTACTAGAAAGGTGGAGAACATGTTTAGAAGGAGTTTTACAAAGCAGAAAAGTTGTTTCATTCCATGGGATTGTCCACAGAGTGCAGATGTCATTTAAAGGACATTTTATTCAAAGTGTGGATATTTTAAATATAGCGTTTTCTAGGGCTTCAGGTTGGTTACAAGCTTTGCAAATGTGGTTTGCCTCTGTGAAATGACAATAAAAGTAGCACTTCAGCTTTCATTGCATTGTACCTCTGGTGTTTCTAAATTTACATCTACTCATAGAAAATATATATAGAAAATATATTGGGGTTTGTTTTGTTTGCTGTTTGCCAGTGTCTGAGGGGTTTGGAGCTGTCAGTGATCACCAATAATAAAGGATGCAATTAGTTTTTGGTTTACAAGTGAGAATTCAGCCAGCACCATTTCCCAAAGCTGGATGTGGTTGAAGGATTAACATTTTTGTCTTCCAAAGTTGTTTTGTTGCTGTAATAAGAAATACTGACACACTTTTTCTTCTGATTTTAGGAGTGGCCACACACTGCTTGCCTTCTGGTTTTCTCGACAAGAAGGAAAATTAAACAGACAGCAGACTATTGAACTGGGACACCACATTCTCAAAGCACATATTTTTAAGGTAACAAAAATTCAGATGAAGGTTTACACCAACCTCATCCCCAGCACCAGCAGCACTCAGTCTTGTCGTGGGGTTGGTGTAAGAAGTGTGATTGCTTGAGGCTGCTGAAGCATGTAGAAGTGAGTTTAGAAAATTGGCTGTGGTACCTAAGAAATCCTTAAAATTAAACCCTCCTTCAGATGGTAAATTCAGCAGATAGCCTCCTTACCTAAAATTGCTCTCTACCATAAGATGCTTCTTGCCCTGAAAGATGAATTCTTGTAGCAGCATCTAGAAAAAAAAGGAAATCTTTAAAAAAGAGTGGTTTTGAGGAGTCTAATGAAAATTTAGGTTGTAACAGGAAAATTTGATAGTTGTTGAAATTGGCTGATTGGTCCATCCTTCTCTTCACACTGACATTTAAGGCCTGGGTAATTGAAAAGCAGACTTGGATGTGAGTACCAGTATGACCCATAAACTAAATATCATTCTTCCTGCTGGCCCAGGCACCAGAAGGTGGGAATGAGAGGGTGGATTTGTAAGGTCACAGGAAATGCAGATTTTCTTAAAAGTGTTAGGACCTGTGGGTGCTTAACACTAGTAAAAACAAGGCTGTATTTTTATCTGGTCTCTGTATGATGTAGATGCTGCATGAAGCTGGGATTTGTTTTTGCTGAAGGATTCACTCTGCCCCACTGTTCTGAAGGGGGAATTAGAGAAGGAAGATATGAGCTAAAAAATGAGAAGTAGGGCAGGCTTTTGCCTGAATGGTAACTGAATGATAATGGTGCTGAATGCACTTTTTCTTTAAGGGGTAAATGTCACCTTTTATGTCTTGCACTAATATCCAAGTATATATATATATATTCTAATGCAACAGTTAAGATTTCTATAGCATCTGTGATTATCTTCAGAGGGCTATTCTCAAAATATCTACCCTTTTCCTGATGGTGATTCAGGCAACTTATTTATAGGCTTGATAGTAGTATAACTATTTTTAAATTATTTTAACTGTTTATTGTAAAAATGCTTTCCCTTTCCAATTTCACCATCCTGAGTTTATGAAATTTAATATTGACCTCTAACGTCTTGTGTTGTGTCATTTCAAAAGCAGCATTTAACAGTGGCTCAAATTCCTGAGCTTTTTTCCCTCAACACAGGCAGGTATTTTTTGTGTTTTAGCTCCTTGAATTTTCAGGAAACAAGTACATGGAGCTGTTATTTATCAGAGCTTGTCTAATCTGTTGCTTCTTTTGGTGATAAAACCGTTTCAGATGACAAATCTGTTGATGGCTTGGGTGATGCTGCAGATTATCTTTCACACAGAGGAATTAGAGGTTGCAGCAAGGGGTTGGGATGATGATTCCTTCAGAGGAAAGAAACCCCACCTTGTGCTGAGGTTTTGTTGCACCAGCATCATCCCAGTCCCAGGCACACACACCAGACCTGGGACCCTGCTGCTTTGCAGGGGTGGAGGTGACCAGAGAGAGCAGAAAGCGGGGTTTGCATTTCGAGGCAGAATTCCATGTGCAGTGCAGGATGCCTGTGCAGTTTCCATGGAATCAGCAGGCTTTTGTGGGAAATCAGCAGCAGAACAGCAGCACTCAGGGCATACTGACAGCCTGGCTCCTGCTGGAGTCACCATCCCACCCCTCTGCTCCTTCCATCCAGCTGTTCACTCACATCTGTCGGCTGTGGAGAAATTATGGCTCCTTCCATGTGCTTAACTATGCTCTGCCAATTAGGGGTGCTGGAAAATATGTCAGACCTTCAATATATTATGTATAACCTGATCATGGACACCAGCTAGAAAATTGGAGACAATTTGGTACAAGATACCAGGCTGTGGTTGAAAGTTCCTGAATTTATCTCACTGTGAGCAGATACTGTGTACTTTATTTAAAAAGAAAAAAAAAAAAGCAGCCATCTGAGTTCCTAACATGGCATTTTGTGAGGGTGTTGAATGGATCTGGTTGCTCACACTTAAATCCTGCCTTTCCTTGACCTTGGAGATGGCTACATTACCTTTACAAGTAATTTTCTGCAAGCTTATTAATTGACTGTGAAGGTCAGATATGGCAAATTATCACATTATCTCGAGTGTAGTAATTATTGTCCTGAAACTCCTTTGAAGTCCAGAGACCCAGGAGGATTTGCCCAGTGTAACTGAGCAGATTTGTAAGTGTGGATCTAAGGTCCTTTCTCTTTTTCAGGGTCTGAGTAAAAAAGTTGGGGTATCTTCCTCCATCCTGCAAGGGCTTTGGATCTCCTACAGTACTGAAGGTCTTTCAATGGCATTGGCATCTCTGAGAAATCTCTACACCCCGAACATAAAGGTACTGGAGGAAAAGTTGGAGAGCTGGGGGGTTCAGAATTCACACAAGAGGCTCCAGCAATGGGCAGTGGCCATGCAGAGTATTCACTGGAGCCATGTCCAGTGTCCTGGCCAGGCTGAGCAGCTTGCTGGGTGTTTGTCCTGAGCTGAGGAGAGGCCTTTAGGCAGTTGAGATTTTTGTACCATGTGAGGTTGTCAGCACCACTACTTTGACAAAGGATCTTTTCATTGCAATGAGCAAATAGTGAGTTTGTGCCTGGGCAAAATGGGATTTTTCCCTTGGCAAAATGCAGAATGCAATACCTGATGTTGGAAGTTGACATGTAAAGGGCTCTGGCTTAGATAGGCATGAACTCTGAGGTGACACCAAATCCAACAGCACACGTGCATGTGCTGGTTCAGGCACTTCTTTTGCAGTGGTAAGATGAATGTGTTGACTTAGGTGAGCCCATCTCTACAGCAGAAAGGATTTCAGAGATCCAGGTTTGGAATTGTTTTCTCACGTGGGAGGATGTTTATCCCAGGTCCTTCCCACCCAGGTGAGGTGAGCTCAGTGTCTGTCCCCATGTCCCTTCCTTGTCACTCTCAAGCATCAGGTGCTGGCTTTTCCTCTGGTGCTGAGGGCAAAGGGAGCTGTGCAGTGGGACAGCCAGACCAGCCCTAGAGAGGAATCCCATGGGAAGGGTGCTGAGTACAGCTCTCCCCAGCTGTGTATTTTGATTCCCCATCCCCTCCACGTCCCCAGATGCTCCAGCAGGGCTGGAGTGACTTTGTTCCAAAACAAAGGATGGCAGCACCTTCAGACCACTTCCTAGCCACTTGGGAAATATTGAACTGCTCCATCTGCATCAAATGGGACCACCTATTGGGCTGATGGTTTTGCTCAGCATTTTATGTCCTTTGCTGTTTGTTTGGAGATGCATCAAGGCCCTGTGTGACCATGTTCACCAGGGGTTCTTGGATGAGGCAAGAGATGAAGGATCTGACTCCATGTTTCAGAAGGCTTGATTTATTATTTTATGATATATATTACATTAAAACTATACTAAAAGAATACAAGAAAGGGTGTCATCAGAAGGCTAGCTAAGAATAGAAAGGAATGATAACAAAAGCTTCTGTCTCAGACAGAGAGAGTCTGAGCCAGCTGACTGTGATTGGCCATTAATTAGAAACAGCTCTATGAGACCAATCACAGATGCACTGGTTGCACTCCACAGCAGCAGATAACCATTGTTTGCATTTTGTTCCTGAGGCCTCTCAGCTTCTCAGGAGGAAAAACCCTAAGGAAAGGATTGTTCATAAAAGTTGCCTGTGCCAGCCCTGGTTTCTGCTGTCTCTCTGTAGAGCTCAGCCTGAGGCTCTCCTTCCTTGCGCAGGTCAGTCGGTTGCTGATTTTAGGAGGTGCAAATGTGAATTACCGGACGGAAGTTCTGAACAACGCCCCCGTTTTGTGTGTCCAATCTCACCTGGGCTACGCAGAGATGGTGGCCTTGCTCCTGGAGTTTGGGGCCAACGTTGATGCAGCTTCTGAGAGCGGCCTGACCCCGCTGGGCTACGCGGCTGCCGCGGGGTTCCTGAGCATCGTGGTGCTGCTGTGCAAGAAACGGGCCAAGGTAAAGGAACCACAGCGCTCAAAAGCTGATCTGAACTGCTCCACCTTTCCCCAAGGCGGGGTAGGAGCTCTTTACTAGGGAGCATCCTCCAGCAGATGAAGCCAGGAAGCTGCTTGTGGTGTTGTTTCTTTCTGCTGAAATGTAGCGGGTTTAAAAGTCCCACATTGACAGTCAGTGATTGGTGTCTGGAATTCAGGTCTGAGACAGGAGCTGCCTGGTGACGCTGCACTGGTGACCTGCATAAGGATGTTCTGGAGAAATCCTTGAACTTCACAAGGTTAAAATGGCAACGCTGCTTTTCCAGCACAAAACATTCTTTAAATATCTCCCTGAGACACATTCGCCTAAAATTTTCATCAGACTTGTCCTAGAAAAATCCCCTTTGTTTAGCTTTGTGATGAGTGGAGTTTTAATTGTATATTATGAGTCAAGTCAAAATACTTTGTTGAAGAAGAAAATTATGCTGATTTTTGAAGCGGAGCCTCCTGGAAACAATTTGTGGTTTCCCTATATCTTTAATTTTAGTTCAAAAGGCAAAATATGGGTTTATGTAGTTTTGGTATGGATGTCAGGATGACTGAGGGACTGTTTAGATCTTGCTGGGTTGTGTTGTCTGTAATAATGTAGGGATGGGATGAAGGAAAAAAAGAATTTTGCTTTTGTTGGATATTTTGAGAGAGTTTAGTGACATAAGTCCTGCCACTCGTAGTTTTCTTTGAATATCCCTAACAGTACTGAGAAATACTCCAAAACACAGTTTGGTGTGGTTTGAAGACTGAGATATTTGCAGAAAATTGCAGTACTGATTACTGAAGGAGTTGAAAAAAGAGAAATATTGATACATTATTGATGTGAATGTGTTATGTTAAATATTTCTCATATGTATTACATAACTGTAATTTAGCATCAGGCCCTGGCACAGGTTCCCAGAGAAGCTGTGGCTGCCCCTGGATCCCTAGAAGTGTCCAGGGCCAGGTTATAGTATTTCAATGCACAAGAAAATTTGAATGCTGGACATCAGGACATAACAGAAAAAATATTTTTGTAGCCTTTGAGTTTTTGAAGAGAACTGGAGAAACCTAAAAAAAAGTAATGTTATTTTCCCCAAAACAAACATTTGTGGCCAAGATAATGCCAGAGCTTGGGACATTGCTTTGGAAGTGTTTGTTCTCTGGTCATGGAAGTGATAGTTTACCAGAAAAATGCACATTTTGCACATGTGGCATTATTTTGAAACAGGGATTGGAAACTCTGAAGAAGCAAAGATGTGTTGCTCGTGATTTTGTTTAATTGCATTGTTTCATCTCTTTTCAAGGTGGATCATTTGGACAAAAACGGGCAGTGTGCCCTGGTCCATGCTGCTCTCAGGGGACACTTGGAGGTGGTGAAGTTCTTGATCCAGTGTGACTGGAGCATGGCTGGCCAGCAGCAGGGAGTGTTCAAGAAGAGCCACGCAATCCAGCAGGCCCTGATTGCTGCTGCCAGCATGGGCTACACCGAGGTAGGACCTGCTCTGCCTCTGCAGGGAGGGAAACCAAGGGTTGGCCTTTTCCTGCCCACTCACCAGAGAACGTCTGGAGGTGGAGTCCAGAGTACTCTGTCCTGCTCTTCCTCCCTGTCCCAGTGTTCCCAGATCCCTGTGGTCTGGGCAGGCATCCAGGAGAGGAAGGATAACAAGCCTTTAAGTTGTCAGAATAAACTTTTGGAGTAAACTTTTAAGCAGGGATAAGATGGATGGACCCACGTTTCCTACACCGCTCCTCCAGCACGGATGGGGAGTGTGAGAAATGTAACTTTGGACTGTGTGTCGAGGGAGAGAAGAGCCAGAGAGCTTCCTCCTGCCATCCTGACAGAGATATATGATGGGAAAAATTATATATAGAATAGTTTAGGTTGGAAGAGACCATTAAGGTCATTGAGTCCAACCCTTGTGCCAGTGCCAAGCCCAGCACTGCCATTAGTACTCTGAAGAGCCCCAGCGACCCACAGTTCCTTCTCCTTTCCTTAAGAATGAGTTTCTTTCCTACCAAAGACCTCCTCTCAGCCTCACCTTCTCCAGGAGGTGCACATACCAGGTCATCTCCAGCAGAACAGACACAGTCACAGGGAGCTGACCCTACCAAGTCTTACCATGTGCCATCATATCAAGAATCTTGGTAAGGTTTTTTTGCTTGTACAGGGCAGCAAGTTCAGTGATTAATCTCAGAAAGAATATTTCCTTGATCTCAAGGTGCCAGGCAGAGACTGTTCCCTTTCCTCTGTGTATTACAAGCAGCTCGTGTGATGGTGTCAGCAGTTCCTGTATAACACATTCAGGTTCATGATCTGACACATCATTTTCTTTCAGATCGTCTCCTACCTGCTCGATCTTCCAGAGAAAGATGAAGAGGAGGTGGAGAGAGCACAGATCAACAGCTTTGACAGCCTCTGGGGAGAGACAGGTGATTTCTGTAGAAGCTGTCCCCTTCCCTTCCCTTCCCTTCCCTTCCCTTCCCTTCCCTTCCCTTCCCTTCCCTTCCCTTCCCTTCCCTTCCCTGCCTGCCCTTTTCCATCTCTGTTGTGCCACACCTCTGCCCCCCAAAATGCAAAAAGCTGGACTAACCAGACATCTTGGAGTTTCTCTGTCAGAGAGGGGTTTCTGAGTAACTGGAACAGTGAGGAATGTGGATTTGGGATTGACAAATCACACACAAACTGGGGAGCCATCTCAAAGGAATATGCACTTTTGCAATAAAATTAGTAGTAGGTACGATGGGAAAATGAGCTGATCACCAAACTGAGCAGCCTTTTGTCTACATGAAACAGGTCTGTAAGTTCATATGAAACTCAAGACTCACTTTCACATAACTGTATTATTTATTTTCCCAACAGTAAATAGAGAGAAATGCAGGTTTCCACCTAAAAATAGCAGTCTGCTCTGAAAATCTGAATCCTGCCTTGTCTGAGTTTTGGTACTTGTTGCTCATGTCTCATCTTCCACAGAGCAGAACCAAATGCCTGGCTCAATGATATCAGCCTGATATCATCCAAATGGCAGCGCCAAGTGACATCATAAGTTTAGGAATTGCTGACAGCACACTACAGCCAATTCCAGATGGAGCATTTCCCCCTGGGACAGAACTAACATCAAAACCCAGCAGAAAAGTGTCTGAGTCACTTATGCTATCTCCATCAGAGTTGGAGGTGCAAAAAACATCTCCATCAAAGGGTTTGTCTTGCTGCCAGGCTGTGAAACAGATACACGTGCTGGATAGGAGCAGTTTAATGATTCCTTCTCCAGATAAAGTTGTTTTTTCTACAAGAAAACACAGCAGCAGAAACAGAATACAGTGTTGCAGATCCCTGGTGTAGGAGGCTGTGGTTTGCTGATGGAGATGGGCACATCCAAGCCTGAACCTGGTCTCAGGCTCTGTTTGAGCTGTTTTGAGAAACACAGCAGTTCTTGTGTGGTGTTTATGCCAGGACTTGGTTATTGCACAGTGAGTGGTCCTTCTGGAACTACATCCTCATGGAAAAGCTGCACAATTCCTGCTTACCAACGCTGGATCCTTGTTGCTGCTCCTTGGCTGGGCTCAGTGGACTCACCTCAGATGTGCTGGGCCATGGGAGCTTTCCAGCAGACCGTGAAACTTCAAACCAGCCCATTTTCATCCTCCTTAGTTCCTCCTGGAGGAGCAAGGTCTGGCTGCTCAGTGGCACAGGAGCTTTTGAGCTTGCCTGGAGCTGGAGCTGCAAAGGACAGGCTGGAGCCACATACCCACTCCAGCTGCTTGGACCTTGAGGAACAGAGCAGCAGAAAGATGTGTCACTGCAGGAAGAAGGAATTGCAAAGGAAATCAGACAATTGATGGATCAAATCATTCTGTTTCTGTAAAGTCTTCTCTGAAGAACAAACACCAAACACTGGAGTGATTCACAATATTTTCATTGTTGCAAACATAAGTAATTTTAATGTAAAATACGTCAAATTAACCTGCAACATTTCAAGTGCAGGCAGGTTTAGCAGTGGAACTCAGCAGCCCTGCATGCCAATCCCTCTGCTTCCTTCTATATTTGTAGCTTACGTTTAAAACCCACATGGATCTGATTATAGATTTTGCAGAATGTTCTGCTTGTGGCAGCAAAATGATTTTTCAGTTAACTCTTGGTGTCTCTCAACCCCAAGAGGAGAAAATTCAGCCATAATATGGAAGAGAATCGAGAATTAATTAAATCCCACACCATTAACAGTGTTGCAGTTGGAAACCCATCAACACCTTGTAATCGGCCAACCCACAGAAATGTATTTCAAAGAAAAAACAAGCGACATCAGTCAGAAATAGACTCCCACCTTCTGCTCCAACTCCTACCAGAAGCAGCAGAACGTGGAGCCAGTGGAGCTGTGCTGAAGTGCACAGAAAGTTGGGGAGAGGGAGGAACCAGAAAGTCTAAAATTAATACTGAAACAAGCCACCGGCAGGTCCTGAACTTGGAACTATTTTCAGATTGATTATCTGTTCTCTAATTCAGCCACACTTCTGAGTTAACAGAGCACATTTTATCAGGGAAAAAGCTCTCAGGTGTTGCTTCTACCCGCCTGTAATATCATGGGCATATGAAAATGAGAGATATTTTTGGGTTTGCACAAAGACCCTGGCTGGTAGGATCAGCCCTGGCCAGAAACAAAGCCCAGAAATAGCGTTCTACTTGGAAAACAGGTGAACAAATCCATCCTGCTTTGCTTTCCAGTTGTTTCCTGGTTTCAAAGATCTACAGACTAAAGTGAGATATGGAAGTTAGAAGTCCTCCATCTGGATTACCCTGCTCTGTGCTTGTTTGGACAAAGAAAAGCCACAAATGGGACTGGTATCAGTGGCTGGCAGGATCTGTCAGTGCCTCCTGCTTGATCCCTCACTTGCTCCCTCGTACTCACAGTGGCATGAGGCAGTGCCAGGTTGCAGAAGGTCTTGTCAAGTACCTGAAGACCTTTATTTTCTCTGGATATTTTATTTTCTCTGGATATTGTGCCCCTACTCAGAAACATTTGGGCCTCACAGCCTATGGCTTTGACATTAGGGAAAATGGAAACGAAATCATTATCACATTTCTTTGCAGCTAAACCTGAACCTAAATCACACCTTTAACCTCAGTCACATGTGAACCTCAGATACCCTTTGAACCTCAGTCACAAGTGCCTGTAGATTATTTTATACTTATTGGTGTTCTCATCCCGTTTCACTGTGACTTGCAGAAAACAGTAAAAGCTGATGGTCCCAAACAGCCTGGTTCCATGACATGATGTAAACTTTTCATGGAAGAGTTGACCTTTGAGGTAACTACAATTCCAAGAGTGGAAGCTGTACCAATCCAGCCCATTTTCTTTGTTGGTTTTTCCCGCCATGAGAGAGCTTTGACATTCCAGGCCCCATCCAGCAGAAAGACCCATTTCCAGGTAGGAAAACACTCCATGAGCGTGTGGCTCTTTCCCTGACCTCTTTCCTGTCTTGTGCAGCTCTGACAGCAGCGGCAGGGCGCGGGAAGCTGGAGGTGTGCAGGCTGCTCCTGGAGCAGGGCGCCGCCGTGGCGCAGCCCAACCGCCGCGGGGTCGTGCCGCTCTTCAGCGCCGTCAGACAGGGACACTGGCAGGTCAGTGGGGTCCTCTCTGGTGGTGGGTCAGGCCATCCCTTCTGTCTTGCTGGAATAGGCATGGAGAAGACGAGCCCCAGCTCTTTTGGGGAGTGGTCAGAGCAAAAAGAAGTGATAGTGGTTCTTCTGTCGCCCCCAAGCTCTGGCTGGCTGCAGACAGCTTTGCTTGAGTCCTGTGTTATCATAGAATCATGGAATGGTGATCATCTAATCACCTAATTCCACCCCCCTCCTATGGGCAGGGATACCTTCCACTATCCCAGGTTTCTCCAAGCCCCACCCAGCCTGGCCTTGAACAGCTCCAGGGTTGGGGCAGCCACAGCTTCTCTGGTTGTCTCACCATTTGAGAAGCAAATGGGATGCTCATGACTTACCAGAACATTTTTTTCCTGTCCTTACACCTCCCTTCATTTTCCTAATCCTCAATCATCCATTCAGCAATCCCAGAGGCCACCATGCCTGTAGGGGGTGGGAGATTTTAGAATGTGGGGTCTGTTCTGCTCTTCCTTGGCTCTGGCATCTTCTCAGCTGTGTCTCCACGTGTAACCCTGGCTCTGTGTGCTGCAGATCGTGGATCTCCTGCTGACACACGGTGCTGATGTGAACATGGCAGACAAGCAGGGCCGGACGCCGCTGATGATGGCCGCGTCCGAGGGACACCTGGGCACTGTGGAGTTCCTGCTTGCACAAGGTCAGAGCACGTGCTGGGAGGTGTTGGGGACCAGCTGTGGTGCATCCCCTAAAGCTCCAGCTTTGTCCCGAGCAAAATAAGTGGCTGAGGGAGCTGGGAGCAGGTCAGCCTGGAGAAAAGGAGGCTCAGGGGGGACCTTCTGGCTCTGCACAGCTCCTGGCAGGAGGGAGCAGCCAGATGGAGGTCAGGCTCTGCTCCCAGGGAGTAAGGCACTAGAGGAAAAAGCCTCAAGTTGCTCTAGGGGAGAGATGAAAGGGTTGTTCAGCCCTGGCACAGCTGCTGAGGGCAATTGTGGAGCTCCCATCCCTGGAGATATTTAAAGGATTTAAAGATGTGGCACTTGGAGACATGGTTGGTGGAGCAGTTGGATTCAGTGATACTAAAGTCTTTTCCAACCTAGATGGGTCTGTGATTCTACATTGTCCTCCCTGAGCCTGTACCTTGCAGCCTGTGTCCCACCTTGGCATTCCTGGTGGCTCCAGGTGCTGTTTGCTTCCTCCCCTCACTGACACTCCACGCTGTGTTGAGAACTCTGGCCAGAGGTTTCTGAGCACACCTGGAGCAAAGACTGCCATGCTGTACTCCTCCACAAACAGTTTGTGCCAGCAGGGAGACCTCTTAGTCTGCTCTCAGCTGGGCAACCTGTGCAGACCAGGGATGTGTCAGCTGGGATGAACGGGAACATTCCAGAAATTCACATCACCCCCACATTTGCTGAACGTTCTAGAGGCAGGGAATCTCATGCTGGGAGGTTTAGAGTTTGCCTCCAGGAGAAAAGCACTGCAGCCTCAATTGATCCCAGCTGCTGGCAGGAGCATCCCGCAGGTAGCTGCAGCGCCTCGGAGGAGCAGAGCTGGTACAGATAATCTCTGCACTCTCCAGAGCCAGAGCCATGGCTGTGCCATGGCAACAGGAGTTGTCTTCATGCCATGAAGAGGAGTGTTCAGTTAAAACTGCTGTTCAGCTCTCATATCCGTATCCATATGCCGTGTGGAGCAATGCTGACCCGTTGGTATGGCAGCGCCATTTCCTCATCCAAGAAAACGTCAAGTCCTCCTCTCCTTGCCTTGCAGTTGGCAGTCGTGTATCCCACAACGTTGTATTTATATTGGGTGAAGTTCAGGAAGAAATACTGCTGGAAATTGTGTACTTTTGGGTAAAGGGGAGGGGAGTGAAGAAGGAAAAATATGTGCTTTTTTAGGAGAACTGAGCTGAATTGACTTAATTCCCCATGGTGACCTGCTGAAACAGCAAAATGGTCTTCATCTCTGACTCACACAGGCTGGAATGGGGTTGGATTAAGTTAAAAAAAAAAAAAAAAACAGTTAAAAAGATGATGTCTCAGATGAGGGAAGTCAGATCTACCATGCTACTCAGATGTTTGCCAGGAAAGCCTGCAGAGGTAGGCGTGAAAAAGTTTGCAGCTTGGTGTGAATCAACTCATTTGCCACAGTTCCCATCAAGTGTATTTGAAGTTGCCACAGAGGGTGGGATCTGTGGTGGGAGAAACGTTAATAAAGGAATTAATAATTATGTACAGAGCTCTCTGAAAACAAGCTGTCATTGCTGAGCAGAGAGTTTGCGGTAAACAGTGCTAAACAGTGGAGAGCTCTGAAGAGAGCTGCTGCTTGTTCTTCCAGGTGCCTCCATTTCTCTGATGGACAAAGAGGGCTTGACAGCCCTCAGCTGGGCCTGCCTGAAGGGCCACCTGCCCGTGGTGCGTTCCCTGGTGGAGAACGGAGCTGCCACGGACCACGCGGACAAGAACGGCCGCACGCCGCTGGACCTGGCGGCGTTCTACGGCGACGCTGAGGTGGTGAGTGGCCTTGGCACACCCAGACAAAAGGGGAAGTTGCTGGAAAAGCCATAAAATCAAACAGTTCAGCTTGGTGTAGCAATGAACAGGTGTAGTCCTGGCCCTCTGTGTGGGAAGGTGCTTCCACAGAAGCTAAACAGAGAGTCCCAGAATGGTTTGAGTTGGAAGGGAGCTTAGGGACCATCTCGTTCCACCCTGTGCCATGGGCAGGGACACCTCCCACTATCCCAGGTTGCTTCAAGCCCTGTCCAACCTGACCTTGAGTACTTCAAGGGATAGGGAAGCCACAGCTTCTCTGGGCACCCTGTGCCAGGGCCTCACCACCACTGCAGGGAAGGATTTCTTTCTAATATCCAGTCAAAACCTACTTTTTTTCAATTTAAAGCCATTCCCCCTTGTTCTGTCATTCCAGGCCCTTGTCCAAAGTCCCTCTCCAACCTTTTCAGAGTCTCTTTAGGCACTGGAAGGGGCTCTAAGATATTCCTGGAGCCTTGCCTTTTCCAGGCTGAACAATCCCAATTCTCCCAGCCTCCTTAACAGAGCTGCTCTATCCTTTGGAGCATCTCCATGGCCTTCTCTGGACTTGCTCCAACAGGTTGATGTCCTTCCTGTGCTTGGGACCTCAGAGCTGGGTACAGCTCTCCAGTCTCACCAGAGACCAGAATGGAGTAGAAGGGACAGAATCCCCTCCCTCGACCTGCTTCCCACAATGTACACTCAGACACCATGGAGATGCTTTTAGCCCAGGCCGTGGAGAAGAGCAAGCCCCTGCTGATCCTACATCCCCAGCAGTGTGTGGGGGTCTCAGCCAAGAACAGAACTGACCGTTGGGCTTCTCATTGCAGGTTCAGTTCCTGGTGGACCATGGGGCCATGATCGAGCACGTTGACTACAGTGGGATGCGGCCCCTGGACAGAGCAGTGGGCTGCCGCAACACCTCGGTTGTCGTCACCCTCCTGAAGAAAGGAGCAAAGATAGGTAGGAGCAGGGGTACACTGCCATCAGATCTGTGCTCAGTCAGGACTCAAACAGTGGGGCTGGCATCCTAAAAAATACACCTATAACCCAGAGGCAGCCTCAGGCCCGGCCCCTGCTTCACACTCCAAAAGCAGACGGCGAGTCAGGACTTCTTGGTTCTCTTTAGTAAAATGGGGACTTTATTTTTTTACCTGTCGTATTGCTTAGCAAAAGTTAATCAATAAACAACTGTTTCTTTGGCAAGGTCTTTCCTCTGGTAATGCTTTTTCTATCTTTACTAGTCTGAGTTGCCAAGTGTAGTCTGTCCATGCCTTGCTGTGAGCTGCTGCGTTCACTTGCTCTGTGTATGCTTCCAGACCTCAGTGTACCTGCACTGCGCCACACAGCTGCTCACGTTACGTTTTCCTGTGAAGGGGGATTTTGCTGGTGCATTGGCTTCCTCGCTGCCTGCCTCTCACAGCTGCTTTTTTCCTTTCTTTTTTTTTTTTTTTTTTCACCTTCATCCATTTTTTTCCCCCCTCTCTCCTACAACTTCTTGTTTTCTCCTTTCTTTGAAGGTTGTCAGACGTTACCGAGTCGCCCACGAGGTATATCTCATTGCTGTCAGCATCAGCTTCGATCTGATAGCTTTGTTAGCCTTGCTTTCTCCTGTTTGATTTAGTCTGCATGCGTCCCCAACACCTCTAATCTTTTAATTTACCTCACCTTCAAATAATTTTTTTAATGACTGTTGCAGAGAATAACTTGAACTCAAAAACTAACCTCCTTCCCCCAAAACGTACTGAATCTACTTATAGAATATTGTTGACTTACTCTTCACCCACACTAATGAGCTGTCCTCAAATTTTTGCCACCCCTTCCCTGCCAGTGTTAGTCCTTGAGATAGGAGCTGGCTCTGCAGGGTGGCCCCTGTGCAGAGCCAGTGCCCCCAGCCCAATGACGCCTTCAGCACCAGCAGCACTTACATACAGCCTTCCCTTTGTAATTTTTTCTGCCTTAATGGATTTTTCTACTCTAGTCTTTCACATCTTGTGAAGCTGGAAATCACAATCCACTTAACCACAAACCACCTATCAACAGTCAAACTGCAGATTCCCTAGCACATTTCCATAGATTTGAGTTCAGAAATGCTTTTATGTAACCACTCTGATTTTTCCTTTAAATACAGTTTGTTTCCCCCATCTCAGCATGTCCCATATTCAGCACTGCCCTCTTGTGGAAACGGCTCCATCCTTTCCCAGACCACTGGAATTAGCCTTAATGACTGCAAAGGAAAACCATTGCAAGGGGGATGACATTAATTTAGGTGTCAGAGGAATTGTCAGCTCAGTCCTTTGGAGCACTCTGCCCTTTGACCATGCCAAGTTGTTCTCTCCAGCAGAAATTCCCACCCCAGGGTATTTTTTTCCACCCAGCTTCCTACCACCCTTGCATTGTATGAGTTCTTTACCCATCATGCATCCTGTACACTACAGGTCCAGCAACTTGGGCAATGGCAACCTCCAAACCAGACATCATGATCATCCTGTTGAGCAAGCTGATGGAGGAGGGAGACATGTTTTATAAGGTGAGAAGGGTGGGTTTGGAACATGGAACAGATGCAGTTTGCAGCCTCACTTGGTGTGAGGTTTTGGCCATGGTCAGTGGTTGGTCCTCCTCAACCTAAATGGTTCTGTGATCCTAATGCTGCTGCCTTAACCCATGGCAAGTAAAAGCTCCCTCTGACAGCATTCCTTGTGTTCTAAACTGTTTGGTTTTGGTTAGTGGGGTTGGAGAAGAGGGGATTGATTGCCCAAATCTGTAACAAAGCTGAAGCAAAGCCAAGTTGCATTGGATTAGAGCCAGCACTTCATTTCCTCTTTGAAAACAGCAGGACCTAAGTGTTTGTTGGGAGTGCTGCTGTCATTGCATCAGGTCTGGCAGCCTTGTCATTACCTAGTGAGCTCACTGTTGGGGACCAAGGCAACAAAATAGAATATCCCAGAAAAACCCCCAGAATAAACTTCTTGCAACGAGAACAGATTGTCAGGACACAGCTGGCTTTGTCATGTCCTTTAGCCCATGGGAGACATTCCACTGTTACAGTTAGGTAGTCTTCTTTTGCTCTCTGTTTGTGTTAAGCCAATCTTTAAAACCTGGGGATTTGCACACATAGAAGTTGTGCAAGTACAACAATGATTCACTGTGAGGCTCTAAGGGTGAAGCAGAAAATAGGCAAAGCTGGCATTGTAGTAGGAGTTATCTGCCAGAGATACATGATACAGCTGAGAAACCTGAGTCTACAGGTTTTTAAAAATCACTGTTCGTAGCTGCAAAATTTGTGTGTGTCCTGAGGAGCTGTGTGTGTCCTAGATCCATCCTGCCCTCTTTCTCTCACCCTGCCTTTCAGCTGCCCCCCTTCAGGGTGCACATCATCCCATCCCAAAATTAGTTGCCCAAAATAGCAGAGATGAGTCACCTTTGAAGGTGACTGTTGCATACCAATAATTATAAACGGAACCCACTTAACAGACTCAGATGTAGAGTTTTAAACATCTGAAGTCCAGGGAGGTGAATCTCACCCTGTTTGTCCAAGTTCAGAGCCACAGCAGTGCTGTAACATTTGTCTTTGCTATTGCAGAGGCTTCTCTGAGCCCCAGAGCTCCTCCCAAAGTCCCAGAATTTGTGTTCCTTACCCTCCTGGATGTGTATTAAGCTTTGGGTGGAGGGTGTTTTCCAGGAATGGGTAACTGATCACCCAGCTCAAAAGACCATCCAGCCACGAAGCAGATGGAGTTGTATCGAGTTAACACCATTTCTCCACGTTTCCTGCTGTAGTGTGACAGCTCTGTATGAAGTGGGAGATCTCAACTTGTGCAAGGCATCTGCCTTTCCAGCTCAGATGTTCCCTTGATCAAATGTTCTGCCCTTCTTTTCTAGGAAAGAGCTAAGTAGTGATGTTGTGCTTCCTTAGCCACCTAAAACATTGGTTGGGCTGGTGAGTGAATTCTCTGCAGGGAGGTTACACTCAACCCAAGGATGAGTTTTGACATATTTTCCTTCCAATAGAAAGGTAAAGTGAAAGAGGCTGCCCAGCGCTACCAGTATGCTCTGAAAAAATTCCCCAGAGAGGGGTTTGGAGAAGACCTGAAAACCTTCCGTGAGCTGAAGGTGTCGCTGCTCCTCAACCTCTCCCGGTGTCGAAGGAAAATGAATGTGAGTGTCCCCTCTTCTGATGGCACAGCCCGACAGCTTTGTGCCTCTGCAGAGACGTGTCCAGCCCTAGCCGTGCTTTGGCCTCTCAGATCTCTCCTCCCTGTGACCTGGTTGTCCTTCACAGAGCACTGACATTTTATAATTCCAAAGCAGTAATGATTTAGTATGTGTTTCAGATGATTAAAAATTCATTGCTGTGTTTATAGCTCTTTGAATTTTTTATTACTCCCTTTTGATGATGATGTTCACATCGTCACACGGGGGTGGAGGCATTTTCCAGATTTCTGGGGCAGCAGTGAGGAGGAGCCAGGAGATGTGCTCCTTTGAATACTAATTAATTTCAAATGAAGGAGCATATGCTTAGGGGGTTAGCACTTCCCCAGGGCAGTGACTCATCCAGAAACACCTCCACAAGACTCCTTCTCAGCCCAGAACTTCCAGATCCCTGTCACTCTCCCCACTGCAATCTGGCAGCATCCAGCAACCAGCTCGTGCAGATGCCTGTTCTGCCACCCTTCCCTGACTTGAAGTGCAGGGACTTTCATTTCCACAAATTAAAGTCCTCAAAAAGTGGCATAGCTGAGGTTATGAGCCAGCAAAGGTTACGCTGGAGGGGAAGGAGCTTTTGAGACACCTTTTTTTTTTTTCCTGTGAGGAAGAAAGATGGAAAACAAGGGGAGTAAAATCTTAATGCTGGTGAACCAACAGCATTGGAGAAAAAGTGTGAACCCTCTCTTTAGATTAGCCAGTTCACAGCTAATCAACTCCAGCTCTTGTCCTCTGCTTTGAGGACAAATTTTTTTGTTTAACTAGGGAATGCCAGCTTTTGTGATAGAAAGTTTTAGAAGGTTGTAATTGCTCCTGCAGTTTTTGCACCTATAGATGAGACCATAAAGATACCTCATGACTGCATTCCCAGTTCAGTTTGTTGGACAGGAACTGCTACTGCAGGTACAAACAGAAGTATAATGTTCCCCAGGCAGGGCATGCCCATAGCAAGAGTTGGCATCACAAGTTTTTGAATAAATCAGGACTATTTAGTCCTTTCTCCCAGAGCTGCTCAGGTCATAGCCCAGGGCAGCAATCCAAAGCAGTGTTTGGCTGTGAAATGGAATCCTCCCCACCAGGAGGAATTCTCTTTCACAAGTGCTGAGCTTAGCAGGACATGAAGCATTCAGAACAAGGCAAGGGAGGGTGGTGACAGGGTCTGAACCAGAGCTGATAATCTGGTGTCGTGGCACTGCCCCTGGAGAGCACCCAGAGCAGTCCCATCCCACGCTGTCACCCTCTCCCTGATGCCAAACCATCCTCCCAGGTGAGCTCTCATGGAGAAGTGAGGAACAGTGGGATTGTTGGGAGACCTTTTCCAGGCAAGTCCTGCTTGCAGCTAGTGCAGCCCTGTCCTTCACAGGCAATTTTCTTCAGCCCCTCAAAGAATGTCAGTGTGTTCAGGGAAGCAGAAAGGCATGGGAAAGGTTTCCTATTGCTTTCAACTATGGGAAAAAATCGTTCATGAGATAAAATTCCAGCCTCTGCAAGACCAGATGTTTCCTCAAGACTGTAGGTTGTTGGAGAGGGATTTACATGCACATGCTGGGGACACAATGAGGGTGATGACAGCAACTTGAGTTAACAACATCTGAGTCTTTGGAAATGCCATCATAGCTCCCTTGTCTGTAAATTATGTTGAATCCATGTAAAATATTCCAAAACCATCAAGTTTTCCATGCAATACAAAAAAGAAAGTCTATACAAAGTTTGTTTTCTTCCATGTTGTATGTATTTTTTATTTCTGAATTCATTCAGTTACTTACCTGCACACCTTTTCAAATGACAGGATTTTGGAATGGCGGAGGAATTTGCCACTAAAGCACTGGAGCTGAAACCGAAGTCGTACGAAGCTTACTATGCAAGAGCAAGGGCCAAACGCAGCAGCAGGTGAGGAGGGACAGAGAGGAGGGTGTGAGGGGCCAGTCTCTGCCAGCCTGTGACATCAGGTGTGGGCACCCACCCTGCAGAGCCAGGCAGTGCCCCCATGGCAAGAAATGCCAAGGAATGTTCATTAGTGAGATCACTGAACTCCAAAGTAATGCCCTCCCTCATTTGGTGATTTCTGAGTCCAAATGTTTTGGGAGAACTTTGTCTGGACATCTTACAACACTGGAGACCTGTGCACCAAAGTGGAGTGTTCTTTTTCAAAGTGCACTTTAGTTTGACCACAACTTGGACTCTAAGCAGAATATGACTCATGGCCTGTACAGAAGATTAAGCTGGTGTTGGGAGGTGCTGGGGGGGATCACAGATGGGAGCTTTTCCCCCATCTGGGTGAGTTTTCCCAGATCACAGTCATGTTCAAACTCATAGTTTTGCTCCAAAGTGAACAGTGTCCCTGTAAATGACAACCCCCTTCCCAAACCCCCACCTCCTGTTACACCTCCTAGGCTGGCCTTTCCCTCACAAAGGCTTCCCTGGGCTCACAGCCTCTGGCACATTGCTTGATTGCTTCATTCCAAAGAAGTTAGCCAAAATGCACTGCAAAATTGGAGAGACAAGCCTTGCCCAGAGCACTGACCTGTGGGAGCCCCTGAGCTCTGGAGCCAGGCCTGACGCTGTGTGGTCTTGGCATCAGGCAGGAGTTAAATTTTCACTGGCATAAGTGGTTGTAGCTCTGTCAGAGCTTGTTTACAGCAGTTGGTGAGCTGGGCTTGTGGTGATCAATGTGTTGGTGTCTCCTCTAAAACAGAGGTGAAGCTCATGGTGATGCTAGGGGGAGTAATTAATCAGCCCCTAACATAAGCTGCAGAGGCAGGTTTGCTAGTCTGGATTGTGCCATCTAAGGACTGTGTTCCCTTCTTCTCCAGAATTTTCCCTCTCTTTGGATAACGTAAATCCAAGGGTGGCCCATAAGGCAGCATGTGAGAGGTGCAGCAAGCAGTAGCAATCACAGCTCTCTCCCTCAGTAACATGCACAAGCCACTTTATTCCCCTGGAATCTCTGAAAACAGCTCCATCCAAATCCAAAGTACTTTTCAGTTCTCATTTCTGTTCCTTTGTCAAGCAGGCAGTTTTCAGCAGCCCTGGAGGACCTGAACGAGGCCATCAAGCTGTGTCCTAACAACCGTGAGATCCAGCGGCTGCTGATGCGGGTGGAGGAGGAGTGCAGGCAGGTGCAGCAGCAGCAACAGCAGCAGCAGCAGCAGCAACAGCAGCAACAACAGCAGCAGCAGCAGCAGCCATCACCCCCACTCCCAGTGGAGCCAGAACCCGAAGCCCAGCATGAAGAGCTGTATTCTGTGCAAGATATCTTTGAGGAGGAATACCTCGAGCAGGATGTAGAAAATATTTCCATTGGCTTACAGACAGAGTCCAGGCCAAACCAAGGGCTGCCCATCATCCAGAGCCCGCCCCCATCTCCAGCTCACAGGGACTCAGCCTATATTTCCGGCTCACCTCTTGGCTCCCATCAGGTCTTTGATTTCAGGTCCAACAGCTCTGTGGGTTCACCGACCAGGCAGGGGTACCAGTCCACATCTCCTGCTCTGTCTCCAACACACCAAAACTCACATTACAGACCCAGTCCTCCACACACATCCCCAGCTCACCAGGGCTCCACTTACCGCTTCAGCCCCCCTCCCGTGGGAAGCCAGGGCAAGGAGTATCAGAGCCCGCCGCCATCTCCCCTGCGCAGAGGCCCCCAGTACCGCGCCAGTCCCCCCGCCGAGAGCATGAGCGTTTACCGCTCGCAGTCCGGCTCCCCGGTGCGCTACCAGCAGGAGCCCAGCGCCGTCTCCCAGCTCCCCGGCAGGCCCAAGTCTCCGCTGTCCAAGATGACGCAGAGATCCTTCCAGATGCCCCAGCTCCCTGTGGCCGTGCCGCAGCCGGGGCTGAGGCTGCAGCCAGCCAAGGCGCAGATCGTGAGGAGCAACCAGCCCAGCTCTGCCGTCCATTCCAGTACTGTCATCCCAACTGGTGCCTACAGCCAGGTTGCCCACTCGATGGCCAGCAAGTACCAGTCATCATCAGGGGACATGGGGGTCAGCCAGAGCCGCCTGGTCTACCAGGGCTCCATCGGGGGCATCGTGGGTGACAGCAGGCCCGTGCAGCACGTGCAGGCGAGTCTCAGCGCCGGAGCCATCTGTCAGCATGGAGGGCTGGCCAAAGAAGACCTTCCACAGAGACCATCCTCGGCTTACAGAGGGGGGATGAGATACAGCCAGACACCTCAGATTGGGCGAAGCCAGTCCGCCTCCTACTATCCGGTGTGCCACTCAAAACTTGACCTGGAGCGTTCTTCCCTCCCCGCCAACCAGCTGGGCTCCCCAGATGTGTCTCACCTCATAAGAAGGCCCATCACAGTGAATCCCAGCGAAATCAAGCCTCACCCACCGACTCCAAGGCCTCTGCTCCACTCTCAGAGCGTTGGCCTCCGCTTCTCCCCTTCCAGCAATAGCATCTCCTCCACCTCCAACCTGACTCCCAACTTCCGTCCCTCTGCCTCGATTCAGCAAATGGAGATT
Organism: Passerina amoena; assembly: GCA_013401095.1. Classification (NCBI taxonomy): domain Eukaryota; kingdom Metazoa; phylum Chordata; class Aves; order Passeriformes; family Cardinalidae; genus Passerina; species Passerina amoena. Next base: position 155,252 of record WBNP01005010.1, read on the forward strand.
CCCCTCAAGCCAGCCTATGACAGATCGTGCGATGAGCTGTCTCCAGTGTCGCCCACGCAGGGGGGCTACCCCAGCGAGCCAGCCCGCTCCCGGACCACGCCCTTCATGGGAATCATCGATAAAACTGCTCGGACTCAGCAGTACCCCCATCTCCATCAGCAGAACCGGACCTGGGCTGTGTCGTCAGTGGACACTGTCATTAGTCCTACGTCTCCTGGCAATCTGCCCCAGCCGGAATCCTTTAGCCCACCCTCTTCAATCAGCAACATTGCCTTTTATAACAAAACCAACAATGCACAGAATGGCCATTTGCTAGAGGAAGACTATTACAGCCCCCATGGGATGCTGGCCAGTGGGTCCCGGGGAGACCTCCTGGAGAGAGTCACCCAAGCCTCCTCTTACCCCGACGTCAAGGTGGCAAGGACGCTGCCCGTGGCGCAGGCCTACCAGGATAACCTGTACAGGCAGCTCTCCAGGGACTCCAGGCAAGGGCAGACGTCCCCAATCAAACCAAAGAGACCATTTGTGGAGTCTAATGTGTAAAAGACACTTGTTGGAGTGAGACCCTCTTGTTTTCAGCACACACTTCCAAGCTTGATTTCCATGCATACTATTATAATTATTATTATTATTATTACTATTATTATTTTTATTTCTCTTTGATAGCTACATGATCAAGTTTCTCCGGTACTTTATGTGGTGGTCAGACAGCCATGCACGTGCTCCAGCCCTTTTGTTCCCCAGCTGACTGTGAAGCCAACATCAGCCGAGCCAGTATCATTTGCCCAATTCCAGCAAAGTTCCAACCAGGATATCTTAGTCCATGGTGTGGGGTGGTCCAGAGATATCCCTACGCAGCAGGAGGTAACCAGCTCTTTTTCAAGAGACAATTGCCTTGGATTTAAATTGGTTTCTTTTGTCTCAATGATCTCTTACTCAACTTTGATGGGAATTCCTAGGGAATTCCACAGGAGCCTTTCCCAAGGCTGCATCCACAGGTCCCCATGCCAGCCAGGTGGTTTGTCTCTTTGCCCCAAAGAGCAGATTACCCTCAGTGATGTGATTTAACACCAGTAGCTATGCACAGTACCCACAATACCCATTCTGATTCTGCTGGCTTACAGTGTTTTCCTTCCTTATTTAACTTGCCACTGACCACAAGGGGTGGGGATCACACAGCACTTTTCTGCTTTCCAAGTACCTACCAGGTGCCCTCACACTGATTTCTTTGCTCTGGGGCATTTTACAAGCATTGAGGGTGTAGGGTTGGCCCTTTGTTATGTGTTTTAATCAGCCAAGGGAGTTGGCCAGGAACCTCTTGTGCATGAAGTGGGGTTGCACTAACTTCTTCATGCTGTTGGCAGACTTCACCTCACCCACAGCATTTGCACGGGGCAGGTCAGTGTTGGGGATCTGGGAGGGGATTTATTACTTGCAAGGAAGAGCAAAAATCTGACTTAGGAAATGGTATTCAAAGAGGAAAAATGCAATTCTTGATTTTTTTTTTTTTTTACATTTTTTTATGACAAGGATGTAGAACATGGCATGATGGTCCCAAAAGAGAAAGGGTCCTTCTGCAGTCCCAGGCCTGCAGCATCCCTTCCCTCTGGCTCAGCCCTACCAGGGAGCAGGGGCTGCAGCAAGGGCTGTGCTCGTCTAAGATGTTCCTGAAATCCTGGAATGGGACACCGTGTTCCATATCTGTACATGGTAGAGACCATGTGTTGCTTTTTGAGAAGCTGTAGTTCAGAGAGACCTATTTATAATTTATTTATGTTATCTATTTCAGGACATTTTCCAGTTCAGGTTGGGTTTTTTTATTATTTTCAGTTTTGTAATCAAACGCAAGTCACATCAAGACAGCGTGAAAAGCAGGGGCCGGTTCCAAAATCCTTTTTACAGGATTTTCAAAAATTTTTTCAATTAGTTGCTGAAAATTTCTTTTGAGGTGGGGGGAAGAACTTCCTTTACCAATCCCTTTATTCCTGGTGGGTTTGTAATCTGCCTTTTGTGTTCTGAGGGTGAAGGGTGGGATGATGGGAGGGGAGAGTGATAACGCTGTAGCTTGTTTTAAAGCAAACTAGTGCCTGTTGCCCAATGCCAAACCTCACTCATATCAACTCTGGGGAGCAATTCAGTGCTGAGCAGGGGAGCGAGACCTCCAAAGGGCTACTGAGAATCGATTGCAAGATTTCCTGAACCAAATCACGGGCTTCAGCCTCCGCTGGTGTGAGTGAGCATATCCCAGCAACACATCACTGCAGCTGCACCCTTTCACACCAGCTCAGGACAGGCTCTGGAACTCTTGAAGCAAACCCTGGCTTTGATGGGGCATTTTTTTTTTCCCCTGTGTGTGGCTCAGCTCATCTCATTGCTATTTCATTGCCTAACTTGCTCAGAGCAAGCTGGGACATGCACACCTTGGGCCAGGGGAGGCTTGTGTCTCATAGACACATGGAGAGCATTTAGAAGAGGGGGTTCCTCTATGAGTTTTGGCAGCTTTGGGGCACCCCAGGGGCCATTTATTCTTTGTCAAAGCCAGTACTTGGATTGAGGTTGATGTTTTCTTCCTTGAGGTGCAACCCAGTGCTGACTCTGCTTTATCCCAGAGCTCTGTAAAATGGGGCCTGGCTGGGACCCCTTCAATGTGGGGACACCCAGGTCTGTGCATAGTTTCTCTCCTTGCAAATGGAGTGTGATGTTTTTCTTTCTTCCTCTCATTTCTGAAATAACATGCTCTGTATTGTAAGGAATAAGTGATTTCTCCTCCGCATCCCACATGCCCATCCATAGCTGGGAGACGTATCCTGGGTCTGGAGCAGCATCAGTCACTTGCTTAGTGCCTCCCATCCTCCAGCTTTCTGCCTGAGTGAGTGGCTTCCCACCTTTAGTTGCTTCTTTGAAAGGATAAAGTCACCCAGCCCAGCCCTGGCCCTGTGTTACCCGGCCGTGGGTGCTGCTCTGCCCTGCCATGCCAGCAGCGTGGCCCAGGGGCAGTGACAGGAGAGCTGCCCATGCTCTGCTTTCACCACTCACTGCCTTGTGCTCCCCGTCCTGTCCTTCAGAACATCCCCCCACAGCACTCCTGTGTGTAACTTCCCAGTTTCTGAAGATGTTTTAAGAGAAAACAGCTCACGCTTTTAACACAACCACAGAGCTGAAGAAGGCTTGAAACACTGCAGCATGCAGGTTTTTTCACAATTCCACGAATTACATTTTCCACGGGATTCTTGCACTAATGGTTTTCCATCTGTTCTCTCTGTAAATGGGTGCACTTTACTGTTTGGATTTGTTACTATGATAAATACTGGATATTTAAGCGTGAGTAGTGTCTTCATTAGAAAAATAGCAAAACAGCTCATGTCTCTTAGTGTATTTTTCAAAAAAAAGAAGAAGAGAAAAGAAACAAAGCAATGAATCATAACATTTATAGCACAAGAACTGATTCCTGTATATAAGCATCAACAGATTGAGTAATTTTTGAATACAAAATTATTTGCAGTGGTTTTAAAGCACTTCCCTGGCAATTCTCTTAGGGACAGTTGAGGCAGGATGGCTGCTGTGGTCACCAGGTGGGTAAGAAGCACATTTCTTCCTGGAAAAGCTCTTCTTGGTCAGTCCCCTACATCTTCAAAGTCATGATTTGGTCTTTGCATGAGGAGAAGCAGAGGTCATTCTGTGTTGTGCTGGCATGGCCCCAGTGTGCTTGGGGGAGCACAAGGTCAGATCTCACCCTGAGGGCCCTTCATCCTCTACTCTTAGATCTGGGTCTGACAAGATCAGGCCACACTGTGGGATCACGCTCAGTTTCAGGCATTGAGCTGTCCTGTATGTCTATGCTATGTATTTAATTACTTTTTGAGTAATTAAGATGCAGGTCAATGCTGCCAGCTGGTGCCTTCATGCCCTCCTGACTGCAGTGGTACCACTGGCAAGCCCCATCTTCAAGCAAGCAGGATTTTGGGTCCACCAAGAAAAGCAGGTTCTTGATGACGTTGAAACTCCAGTTTTCATTCTTGGGGTACATGCGGAAGGCAGTGCCAAAAGTGATGCTGAAGCTGACCCCTTTGTTTAGCCAACCTTCCCACCAGGTGTCTCTCATCCTCACCTGTGGCTGCTCCGAGACCCAGGTGTGCTGCCACAGAGCTGGAATCTTCTCTCCCAGCATCAGGTGTGGGTGTCTGCCCCATCCCTCAGTGAGGGTTCATTGGCTCTTGCTTTTCTCCCACATTAGGAGGATGCTGTGGTCCCAGGGGAGTGACACCCACATGGTGGGGGGCTCTGCAGCGTCCCACCAGCCAGGCTGGAGTGGCATCAGAGGGCTTTGGACATAGTCTTGAGTGGGCATCAAAGTGCTTAGGAAAAGGAGGGTTTTATAAAGACAGATCCTTTGAGATCTGTCTCCGAAGGAGGTACAGCCTGAGCTGCCTTCTCTGTGTCACTGGTTGGGAGGACTGTGATGGTTCCAACAATCTGAAATGTGTGTCTGTCCATCTGTCTGTCTGCTGTGGCACCAGTGCCCAGCTCAGTCTGTCTGAGCACTGAACTTTTTGGTTATTTTTCTTTAACCTGGCTGTGAAGAAAACCGTGTGGCTGGTGTGAAAGTGTGAGCGTGCGTATGCCGAACACCGGAGTCGTGCTGGGATTAGGTCTGGAACCAGGGCGGGTAGTAAACTGGGAGCGGCTCAGTCTCCTTTGCAAAGGTTGCTGTATATTCAGGGTTACCCAGGAGAAGTCTAGCTAAAACCGAAGTGCCAGCTCTGCCTTATCTAGAGAACCAAGCAAGCCAGCGTGCCTGCTCGTCCTCCGCCTTGCTCGCCCGTGGGGGTCCATAGTGCGCTGCCGCCAGCTCCTCGGTGGTTGTACTTTGCTGTGCTCTTGGGAATTCAAGGTAACTCTTCTACTGGTTTATCAGCCTTTACCCAAGGGCTTAGGGAAAGAGCTACTGTACCTGCTGGGACCTCTGCAAATCAAAGCCTTCACCCCATGCCGGCTGCGCTTCGCAGGCTGGTGGAGGGTGTGTTGGACACAAAGCACAATGGTTGAAAGTGAATCTGCGTTTTTTTCAGCTTTATGTGAATAATTGCTGGATTTTCATTCAATCAAACTCTTTTTTCTAATATAAACCACTAAGGGCTCAATTCTTTAGCAAGATGCATTCGTGTCCAACTCTTGACTCTACAGCTGGATCTCACCAAACTGGTACAGACCGACCCAAGAGGTCACAGCGAGCGCGGTCGTCACGGGGAAAGCCAACAGACACCCAACCCACCAGCTGTGTCCTTCCTCCTGCTCCTTTTCTAGCTGTCACGGTACTGGGGAGTCAGCAGCCGGGTCCCATCTGATGGGATCACATCCTGTGGTTGTGAAAACAGAGGGCTGCTTTGCTAAAAGACTTTGTCCCTTTGGGTGATGCTGTCCAGGGACGGCGGTGGGGAGGCAAGTCAGGGTGGGAATGGGTGGGTGGGAAAGCCTCATGCCCATAAAGGAGGGTCCCTGCAGGTCTGCCTCGCTGTGCACTGCTCAGCCAGCCACTGAGAGCAGCACTGTGTGCTACATAAAGTCCATTGTGTTGCTACACTGATAAGCCAGAGACTCGTGTGGACTCTGCCAGTACTGCCGGGCTTATCCCTGTCCAGCCTTTTCTTTGCCATAGTGTTGCATTCAGCGTTCCATCTCCTTTCTGTCTTCACATCCGAGAGGATCTGAGTTGGGTACAAACACGTCCACTACACCTGCCTTGTGCTTTGTACAACTGCCTGGTTGCCATCCTCTGAGACACTTGCTGGGAAGATCTTTAAGACACTTAAATTTTCCTTTAGCTTTTCTATAATTCAGATGTAAAGGACTTTCTCTCTGTACAGTATATTATCCAATGCATGTTCTGTTCTCTCTGATATATTGAACACCACACAGTTGTGATATTGTGCAGTGGGAAGAGCAGCCCCTGCCAACAGCAGAGGCCTTCGCCTCTCATCTCTAAGGAAAGAAGAAAACATATTTTTTCCTTTGCTGTATTTGCTTGAGCAGAGTTTTCTTGTCTGTACATGTGAGCTGTGAGATAGATGTGAAAAGTTCAAAAGAATGCATTCCCCCCCCCCAATGTATACAGATTGTAATCTGTACAATGAAAACTGTATGTATGAAAAAATGTACCTATTTATAAATGGTTAACACTTGGAAATGGTGTCTGGGCTGCTGTTTTTCCCACGCTGGGGTCAGTGAAGGAGTGTTGGAGTGTTGTGATGCTCCTTGGTTTGGAAATGATGGTGGGTTGGGTCTCACAGTCACTGCATGGGGGTGGGAACAGAGACCTGGGAACCACCAGGAGCAGGAGGCAACAGAGGCAGCACTACTGCTGCTGCCAGCAAAAGGCATATAAATAATAGAGTGGATAATAATTGTAACACCCAGTGCATGGCCAGACCCTGGAGATGTGCCCATGGGGTCCCTCACACAGCTACCACTGACAGTCCCACCCTCCCAGCCCCTCAGGCAGTTCCTCTCCCAGGTGCCCTTGGCGTGTGGGAACTCGAGGATACCCCAAAACTGTGATCTGAGGGGGCAGAGTCAGGAGGACAGGGTTAGCTGCAAACATTTATTAGGTCAGGAACGTCCACTGAGCAAACACATCATGCGTGGGGAGAAGACACTTCAGACACGAAGCTGCTGAGCCTGCACAGGCACAGGGTCACTCTGAACCCCCAGGGAGCCCTTTTGGGGAGCATCCCCCCTATGCTGGAGGGTGAGGGGCTGCCAGTGAGTGGGACATCCCAGTGGTGGCAAACATCCCCTCTGCCCATCAGCACTGGGAACAGCCTGTAGGCTTTGGTCACAGTGCAGAAATCTCTGCTCCCACTCCATCCCCAGAGCAGGGAAGAGGCAGAGCCCAGAGACCCCTCTCCTGTGCCCCTGCCAGCCCCTGCCCTGCCCACAGCACTGCCATTCCCACAGGGCACAGATGGGTTCGGGGTCACCAGGGTCTGGACAGGGCAGAGCTTAGGATGATTAAGGCCAAGCCAAGCCGAGTTCAGCGGGCAGCATTGCACCAAGCATGTCCTTCCCCAGCTGTCCTCGTCACCCTGGGCTGGGCACAGATGCAAACCACAAGGCACAGGGTGCACAGGAACATTTCAGACACCACAAGGAGCCCATGCTGGAGACCAGGAGCTGCAGATGTCACTGGCTGCCACCACCAGGGCTCTCTCCCTCTGTCAGGGTCTTGAAGTCCATGGACAGGGCCAGCTCCTCTGCCAGTGGTGGGCGCTTCCACTCCTCCCGTGTCAGCACGTAGCCCACCACCAGCCCAAAGGCCACCAGCAGCACCCCCAGGGTGTTTGCCAGGATGCCCTCAGGCACAAAGTGGCTGTAGGAATCACTGCAAGCATAGAGAGGAATGCCCAAGCCTTAAGGGATGGGTGACCTAACCCTATCCTGGCTGGGGACCCCTCCTCATCCTCATCCCCATCTTCATCCTTCAGGCACACATCATGGGAAAGGTCACCCACCTGATGTTGAAGAGGAGCATCTCAGTAATGCCCAACAAGCAGGAGGTGATGGAGAGGATGAAGAGGGTGATGCCAAAGAAGATGTGCTGGGGCTTGTACCACCCTCTCAGCGAGAAGGAGGCACCGGGGAAGAGAAAGAAACCACAGCCCAGGAACCACTGTGGGGACACGGGGGTGTCACAGGTGCTGCAGAGCCCCTTCCCTGCCGGGGGGACCAGGGGCTTCCCACCCCTCACCTGCAGGAGGTAGAGCACGAAGGTGGCCATCCCACACCAGGAGTGCAGGCTGTACATGTCAGGGATGCCCTTAGCCCGGTGGGACTCAAACACAGCGATGATGCCTGTGGAGAAGAACCCATCACCATCAGGGCTGATCCTGCCCAATCCACCCCTCCCAGCCCAGCCCAGCACCACCAGCAGGGCTGATCCTGCCCAATCCACCCTTCCAGCCCAGCCCAGCACTCACCCACCAGGGCGATGACCAGGGCCAGGCCATGGAGCAATGCATGCAGTGCCTTGGTGGAGCGCTTGGCTTCGTGCCTGAACACCCGGTACACCAGGAGAGCTGCACAGAGAGGGTACCTGAGCATCCTGGGCACCCAGCACTGCCCAGGGATGCTGCTGCGCCTTCCCCGTGTCTTTTGTCACCGCTTTGTTCCCTTCATTCCCTGCCTGACCACAGCTCCAGGCTTTGGAGGCTGCAGCTGGGACAGGGCACGCGTCCCCCGTTCTGCTCACCGTCACCTTGGAGGAACACCATGCCCAGCACCATGCACAGGGGGTGGGCGTTGAACTGCAGGGGGCTGTGCCAGGCCACGCCGCCCCGGTAGCGGCCCAGCCAGGCACCTGTGGTGCCCAGGAGGGTCAGGCCCAGCAGCTGCGACACGGCCACGTACGCCGAGAGCCCGCTGGGGCTGGGGGGCGGCGGGGCCCCATCCATGGCAGCCTGCGGGGACAGAGAGGAGGGGGCAGCAAAGCCACAGTGGCCCCAGGCAGGTCCCGGCTGGCCGAACCTGGGCTAAGGTCCGGCTCCGAGCAGCGTCCGTCGCCTCTGCTCCACCCTCACCTGCCACGGAGCCGGAGCTTCCTGGTCCCGCTGCGTCACCCACACCTGGAGGTGGCTCCCAGCCGCCACGGCACACCCATCCCCGCGCTCCTGCACCTCCTGCCTGCTCCCGGACTCCTGTCCGAGCCTCCTGTCCGAGCCTCCTGTCCGTGCCTGCCCGCTCCTGTCCTTCTTCCCAACCCTCCTGCTTCTGCCTATGCCCTGCCTGCTTCTTTCCTCCTGCCGCAGCCGTCCTGCAACAACCGCCCTTCCATCCTTACCCCTCCATCCTTGTCCTTCTGTGCCTGTCCCTGCCTCCATCCTTTTCATCCCCATCCCTCCCACTCCATGCCCATCCCATGTCCCACCTTCACACACTCCCAGACCCCCACAACAACCCCCAAACCCTGAGAGGGAGCAAGTGCCGGGGTAAGCAAGGGACCCCCTCCACGGTAAAAGCAATGGCCCCTGGGGACATGGGGCTGAGTGAACATCTGTGCTGGTGGGGGGGACACACACATGGTGTCCTCCAACCACAGCTACACCAGAGACCCTTCCCACGGCCCCCACAACTCACCTGCTCTGTGCTTTGTGCTGGGTTCTCCCTCAATGGATCGGGGCCAGCTCCACCACTGCCACAGCCACTCCTCCTCTTCCCTGGCACCTAGAGCCAGCAGGTCCAACGTCCCCTCTGTCCTGGCCCCTCTGCAGTGCCTCTGAGGAGGAGCCCCCTGCCAGCTGTGGCAGACAGACCCACGATGCTGCCAGGACTGGGAGAGAGTGGAGAGGGGGGAATGCATTAAGACCACGCACACACTTTATTCCCAGCCACCTTTATTGGATCAGCCAGATAAGTGGGTTAAGGGAATTGGTTTATCCCATTAAGTTGCACTGCAAAGGCTGCCTGTGTCCAGCCTCACTGCCTGGGGCCATGGGGTGTTCTGTGGGATGGGCAGGGAGACCAGGCTGGGGGGGGGGGGACAGTGAGAGGTACCAGCTCCCCCCATATCACAATAGCCTCCCCCAAACTCTCACACACCGAGGGGCTGCTGGCACATCTGGGGGTTGCAGATGGGGACCCATGTAGCCCTGTCCTGCCCTCCCACCAGCTGCAAACATCTGGCCCTGCTGGCAGTCACACAGGGCAAACACAGTGCCCAACATCACTGAGCATGGAGGGACAGGCAACGAACGCCCCCAGCCACAGGGCCTGGCAGCAGGACACAGGGCATGCCTGTGGGAGTGGGATATTCTGAGTTGCCCATTGGCCACCACTGTGTGCTGGGAAAACTGGAGGTGACTGGAACCCTTCCAGGACCTGCCCATTCCCCTCCCAACCTCTGTCTCCCCTGCACCCCCAAGCACATCCGCAGCTCCCCCTTCCCAGGGCAAATCCAGTGCTCCTTACATTTGGCAGGGTGTTTTCTCTGGTTAATCTGGTTAATCCCCCTGGGGGGAGGATGCACCTTCAGCCCGGCCCCCCTCACGGTGGCCTCTCCAGAATGCCAGGGGGGCTCAGGGACTGTCTCTGCTCTCGATGGGGGCTACATGCTCATGCAAGGGAGGGGATTCTCTCCGGGTCATAGCTGAGGAGAGTCTGAGTGACATTTGGAGGGGCTGAAGGCAGATCCCCACATGGGCTGAGGGCAGATCCCCACACGGGCTAAGGCAGATCCCCACACGGGCTGAGGGCAGATCCCCACACGGGCTGAGGGCAGATCCCCACACGGGCTGAGGGCAGATCCCTGCACGGGCTGAGGGCAGATCCCCACATGGGCTGAAGGCAGATCCCCACACGGGCTGAAGGCAGATCCCCACACGGGCTGAGGGCAGATCCCCACACGGCTCCCCCGTGTTCCCCTCCCTACCTGTGGCTGCCGGCTGGTGCTGCCTGTGCCGGGCCCTGCGGTGACAGTGTCTGAGCAGGGACAGGGCCACGGCGTTGGCACGGCAACGCAGCGATGACAAAGCGAGGGGGAGCTGCACCCCAGCGTGGCTGCAGGGGGAGGCTGTGAGGAGCAGAGGCAGGGGGGCTGCAAAAGTGACAACAGGGGGATCACCACCCAGCGGGGTCTGTGTATTCAGGGGACAGTCCCCAAGGAGGTGGCTCACAAACAGTGTGTGTGACAGCCCCACACCCCCACACTGTTCCAGGCACCCACTGAGCCCCCACCTGCACCCTGTGGCACCCCAGCCCCAAACAGGCCGGGAGCACCAGGCCCTACAGGCCCACCCCAAGGCCCCTGCGCAAGGCCAAGGACTGTCCCCTGCACAGGGCCTTTGTCACCATTTAATTTGTGTTTGGGCCTTGCTGGCTCATCCCTGCAGCCACCAGGAGCCCTGGAGTGACATCCTGGGAACCAGAGCCCCTTGGCTGGGCTGGTGGATCGGGGAATGGCAGACGGGAATGGCAGAGGGGAATGGCAGACATCACCCCCGACCTCCGTCTGCCCCACCGCCAGCCCTCCCAGCACACCAGGCACATCCTGCACTGCCTGCGGAAAATCCCTGAGGGAGAAAGCGCCTGGAGACCCGATGTGAGGGGAAATAAGGGAACTGGGCGGAGAGGAGGGGTGTCCCCCATCTCAGCTTTTCCTGGCCGAGTGCGAGCAGGGCCCTCGAGGGTGCAGCGCTGCGCACCGGGGCGAGCAGCACCCCCGGACCACCCCCTCCGCTGTGTCTGTGTGTCCGTGTCCCTGTGTCTGTCCCTGTGCCTGTCCCTGTGTGTGACACCACTAGATGGCACCAGGAGCCCGCGGCGCGCAGCGCCCTGGGGAGGGAGGGAAGGAAGAGAGGGAGAGTCCAGAGGATCTGGAGCATCCTCGGCCCTGGATCACCCGTAGGGGACAGACAGCAGGCACGGAGCGGGTAGGAACGGCAGCAGCCTAAAGGCTGCACCCCCAGAGCCAGAGCACCCCGGGGAACCAGCACACCCTTACCCATGCTGGAGTTTGCAGCACCCTTTGCCCTGGATCACCCATGGGAACTTGGAGCATCCTGGCACTCGGAGTGGCTGGTGGCACCTGGGGCTGCCGTGGTGCAGCAGATCAGGTGTAACAGCCTCTGTTGGGGTGCAGGGCTGCTCCCCCAGCCCTTCTCTTGGGCACTGGAGTCTGCTGTCACCCACACAGGAACCCTGAGTAAAGGCACTCGAAGTCCCAGGTGAGACCCCCACCAGCACCCCCGTTCCCTTCTCACTGCCCAGCAGGGCCTTGTGCTGTGGGACACAAATCCCAGGAGATGGGGACCCACCCCCACCCATGGTGATGATTCAGCAGAACTGAAACCCCACTGCAGCCCCAGAGCCCCATGGAGACCTGACACAGCAGCAGCAAAGTCCAGGGCAGAGTCCCAGAGCCACCACCCCTGGGAGCAGAGGGAGGAGAGGCACAAGATATGGGGTATGGCAGTGCCAGAGGAGTCACTGTCACCATCCAGCCTCCACTGGGGCTTTATCTCTGCTTGGAGAATTGTTTATGGCAGAGTCATCTGCTAAAGCCATAAAAGCCACCATAAACTGAAAACCTTCAGCCACCGGGCTGTGCCATGGCTGGGATGGGCTGAGCAGAGCAGAGGGAGGACTCCCCCCACCACAGCCCAGCTGAGACCCTTGGAAAATCCACAAAGGGGATGGCATTTGGGGATTCATCCTTTAGGATACTTGGCAAGGCATGAAGCTTCGCCCTGATGAGAGCAGCACTATTGTAACCCAATACCAAATAGGTTTAGAAATGTTTATAAACATGTGTCCAGCTGAACTATCTCAACTTCCAGCAGACAAGGAGAGAGAACAGCCCTTAAGCGTTCAGGATTGAACGGAGGTGGATCTTGTCCCATCCATACAGCAGGAGCAATGGCAGTGTTTGCTGAGGTGGCAGCCAGTCCAGGGACAAATGAGCTGCTTCACTGCTGAGTTCCTCTTACCAGGGAGCAGCAGCCATTTATAACGAGCTCTTTAATTAAAGGCATTGCCAGGGGCATAATGGCTTTATTAAATCTGCTTGAGCTTTCCCCAGGCTGGAGGTAATGAAATCCTTGTGGCACTGCTGGCATGGGGATGTGTCACTTCAGGACCAGAACCCGTGCTGCCTGTCCTGGCATGGACCTGCAGGTTAAGGGGATGCTTGAGAGCTCTTGGGCTGCTCAGGGATGCTCAAGCCTTCTCAGGGCTGCTGAAGAATGTTCAGGGATGTTCAAGGCTGCTCAGGGATGCTTAGAGGTGTTCAAGGTGTGCTTGGGACTGCCACAGATTCCTTCAGACCAGTGAGCTGAAGTGGCTCTGGAGATGCTGCTGTTGGCTGAGCCTGGAGCCCTTTCCAGGTTTGTCCTGGGCTCTCAAGGATCCAGGGATCAATAAGAGCATCCTCAAATGATAATTCATGGAAAAACCAGCAGTTCTTGTCCTTGCCCAACTGTGCCTCCCACCTTGGCATGGGCATCTTCCCTCTCTCCGCTACAGATTATTAAATTACCATTTTGCTGATCTAACTTCTTTTGGTTTGTTTCTTTCTTCTGCTTCCTAAATCAAATTCTTATTGCTAAGAAATGCTAATTTGCAAGATGCCTCCTCCCCTGAGGACTGAGATTCAAGAGCCCAGCTGCCTTGGAGGAGCTGAGGTGCGGCCTGAAACAACCTCAAGCTGCTGTTCCATATGAAACCCCAAACCTGGGGCTAAATTAACCATTTTTCACTAAATATAAGAGAAAAAAAATAACAGTCATGTTGGAAGGTTCAGTGGCTGCCAAGAGGGTGGCTGAGGGGTGGCACTGGGTAACATCAAAAGGGCTGATCTCCAGTTCCCTGGGAAGCTGTGAGGGCTGAAAAACAGGTAATTCCCAGCTGGGACAAAGCTTCCTCAAGAACCTGGATCCTTCCCAGGCTGCAAATCAGCTGGAAAAGACTCTGGTTCTCCTCCTGGCAGCAATTAAGCCACCCTGTCCTCCTCCTCACCGGGAACACAACTTTGCTGCGTGGGGTGGGCGATACAATCAGCCCAGCGCAGCCCCTGCAGACGCTTCACCTCCTTCAGGGGAGGCTGAGTGCAACTTTATGGCCATTTTTTAATAGCAGCTTGGATAAACAGCGTTGATAACCCGTGCTGGGCTCCCAGAGGATGATTAATGCTCCAGGAACAGTCACGCTCGCTCGCCTCAGGGCTGGGATTGTTTTCATTTATTAAAGGTGGGGGGGGAAATAATGGACTTTGCCGTGTTTTATCGGGTTGATAGGTGCATGGAGGGGAACATGTTGGCCTCTTTGCTCACCCTGTATCCTGCCCAGCTCTGGCTGAGTGGCAAAGATGGGGGATGGAGTGATGAAGGATGAGGGATGAATGATGAAGGACAAAGAATGAAGGATGAGAAATTAAGGTGGAGGAAGGAGGGACGAAGGAGGACAGATGAAGGATGAAGGATGAAGAACTAGCAATGATTTCTCACCAGGTTTTTACTTCTTACCCTGTGATGTTCCTGACTGTGTTCCTGGCACATATCCTGCACTGTGGCTGGGGGCTCCCCAAGGGCTGGACTACAGGGGTCTTACATTTATCTAGGACCCTTCCAAAACATGGGAATCATTTAGGAGCCCTGAGTCCACCAGTGCCTTCAGCACGCTGCACATTCAGGGCCTTGCAGTGTCACAGCACATCCTCAGGACTCTCTTTGCAAGGGGCACATCCCTGGGCTGCTGGCACTGGTCCCAGTGTGGGAATGAGGCTGAGGAGATGTGATGGTGAAAACCACATGTCTGTCCCTTTCCCACTCCCCTCCAGCCCCACCGAGCTGGGGAAAGCACATGGTCCCTCTGAGGCTGCCCCGTGCAGCCAGCTGGGTCACATGTGTCCCCACACCTGCGCCAGGTCCGGTCTCCTTGGGACAATAGACCCTTGTCCTAGGGCAGGTATGTGCTAGAAAGAGTTTTTATGGGGTGGGGTTGAAACTGTGATGATAAGGAGATTTCTGCTGCATTCTACTGAGTCTGCAGGTCGAGTGATAGAGCAGCACTTGCTGTGGTGGGGCCAGGGTGAGCTCCCTCACAGCTCATTGCCCCCCATCCCCACTCAGAGCGGACACACCAGGCTTTCAACACACCTTAAATCCAGGGAAAAGCTGGAAACAGCCTCACAGTGATGCCAAAGCTGCTCAGCAGAGACCTTTTTCAATCAGACAGCAGGAGCAAGGATTTCTGTGTCCTCTTGCCATTACAGTCCCCAAATCCAGGTGACATCGAGGGGCTCCACAAGCCCCAACACTCACTGGAATAGCTGAAAATTATCTTAGCAATCAGAGGTCTGAAATAAATGGTAAAAAGCCTGATTGCTTCAGGCATTTCTTTTATTATTTTGGAAGGCTGAGGGGAAAAAAAAAGCTATTTGTTTAGATGAAAAATTTGGACTGGAGGGGTGTTTTCTTCCCCTCTCCCTCATGAGAGCATCACCACAGCTGGGAAAGCAGCTTAGCGAATTATACGCTATGATAATTGATTGAATTCATCAGTAAATAAAGCAGCCACCTCTAAACTCAGGGTCTGGAGAGGGAGGAAAAATTCTCAATGCGGTGGTTTGTGCCAACAGGTGCAGGAGTTGTCATGCCCATGAAACCACAGCCACCAGGAAAAGTGACACGCAGAGCTGCACTCTGGGCTAAAAAAAGCTCCTTTTGGGTCTAAATAAGGAAGGAATGATTTCTCTGCAAAAGGGAATCCTTTCTCTCACCTCCAGAATCTCCTTGGTTCTTTAGAGGGATGGATCAGACAGAAGTTATGAAGCAACCTTGGACCTTTTAAGAAATGATGGGATGGAGAAGCCAAAAATGTGGTTTATAATAAAAGAAGGGGGAAATAAGCTTGAGCATCCCCAGCCAGAGGCCTTAGGGCTGGGATATACCCACATAAATCACCACATCTTCCCAGCCAGCACCAGGGCATCCCCAAATTCCTGCTCCTTTGCTCCACCACACCTGCTCACCATCTCCCATCACACCAGCGTCATGGACACCTTGTAGCCCTCTTAAGAAACATTTACTGTCAAAACTCCTTATTTCTTTCTTTTGGGAATTCTGGGCTGCGCCAGCACTGCTGACTGTGGGCAGGGAGATTTTGCAGGTCTGGCAAGCCAGGGAACTGACCCAAAACGCTGAGAGCAAGTCGTGCTCCTTCATGTGTGAGGCACGGCCGCGGTGTCACCGGCGATGCGCTGCGGTGTCACCGCGGCCATGGCACACGTGTCCTGTCACACGTGCCCCAGGGAGGGGGAGGAAAAGTCTCCACGGAGTGATGATGGCAATGCAAAGCGATGGGAAGCATCCTCTGGGCCAGGGCAGCTGCTGGGGACATCCATCGCGTCCAGCCCGCATCCTCCGAGCAGTTCCGCATCCGTCTCCCTGGCAACACATTTTTCACATTCTTCGGAATCTCCTGCCCCTCTGGTCTGTGGTGCTGGCAGCGCCGGGTACCCTGCAGGCTGGGAGCTGATGGATGTCCATCACCCACCCCAGCACCCCTGAGAGGGGTGGGGACAGGAGGGAATGGTCCCAGCACTCCACAGAGCACCCACAGGTGACTCAGAGCCCATCCCTGGTGGGTGCTGCAGCACAGAGTGCATTTGGGGCAGCACAGAGGTAGCAACGAGCATCTGACAGCTTGCAGGCATCTCACCTGCCTTCCTGGACCAACACAACCTGCCAGTGCTCTCCTACATGCGGGATATTTTTCTGCCTGGAGTTTTACAAGATAAGGTGACACAGAGCCGTGGGCATCCCTGGAGATGCAGCCTTCGAGAGGAACTTTTTCTCCTGCACAAAGTCCAGGAGCAGAAGCAGCCCCTCTTGCACCAGCCCTGGAAGACACTCTTGTGTAAAAGGATGGAGCACTGCCCTTCTCCTGAAGGATCATCCATTGGACACATCAGCCTTGGGAAAGCCTCAAATGCTGGGATTCCTGGATACCAGTGACGTTGCACAGACTGTTTTGGCCTCACTGATCTCCTGAAACCCCCCCAGAAGCTGCACCACGACCCAGGGCCGGGAAAACCCCTCCCTGGTGCAGCTGGGAACAGAGGCTGCAGGGGGACAGGAAATCTCCATTCGCTGGAGCTTGCTCTCCAGCCAAATTGGACCCAAACCAACTTTTTTTTTTTCCAACTTCCCAGTAAACTGGACTTTCCAGAAAACTATGGCTAGTGAGGAAAGGGGTCAGCAAGGGGGGCTGGAGGTAGATGCTGACTCTGCCTCCAGCTCTGCAATGCCCAGGCTCACAGGTGGCGCTGGTGCATGGGGGGTTCCCCCATGGGCTTGGGGTAAGGGGGATGAAGGATTTTCCTGTGCCCACATCAGCCTGTGCAGGTGGAGGGTGCTAGAACAGGGTGTGAAGCTGTGATTTTTGGAGTGAGGTTTAATAGACATCAGAGGGTTGCAGTCTTCTAAGTTTGTTTTTTTTTTTTTTAATGGCTGTGCAGACCCCATAGGGTGCCCAGTGCTGACAGGAGGACGTGTCCCTTTTCGAGTGGCCACATGTCCCCACGGAGTCACCCCACTTACTCCTTCAAGGGTCCATGATGGTGTCCAGTTGCTCTGCAGCTCCCATCAGGGTTAAAAGGTCAAGGGATTTCCCTCTGTTCCCTCCTAAAAAGAGCTCCCTCTTGGCAGATGTTCACTATTGCGTCTATGGGGTGGTTGCTCCAACAAGGAGTCATGAGGTCAGCCAACCCAGGGCCTAAGTTCAGCCCAGGCACCATTCCCAGGGCTGAGGCCAGGCCCTGGGGTAAAGGGATTTAGTTGAGTAAATAGAAAACAAAACAAAACAAAGGAGCTATCAAGCCCACCAACACGGGTCTGGTTTTCATTTTGAAGGAACTTTTTGTTACTCGTTTGCCATCAGCCTAATTCCTCCAAGTCCAAAACGCTTGGTGCGGTGTGATGTGATTTCCTTCCCAGCCAGGAGAAATACTCTGTTTTGTTGAAAAAGAGAGGTTCTGTTGGGAAGGGGGTCCCTTTGGCAGGAAGCAGTGCAAGACAGACCTTGGCAGGAAGAGTTTCCCTCCTGTGCTTGCCCTTGCAGCCCCCACTGGTGGTCGGGGCGTTGCCGAGGGGCGTTTGCCGTGTGATGCAAGCGAGGGGAGATGTTCTGCTAAGGACCACTTGAGTTCTGCTAAGGACCACTGCGGGATGGGATCCTGGGGACCCTGCAGGGATGGAGCTGCATCTCACCCACCCCATCCACCCTAGCCTTTCTCCTTTCTCTTTTTTCTGCCTTTCCCTGGATTCTCCTCCATCTCCTTCCCTCCCTCCTATCCCAGCCCCTTCCCCTTCCCTCCCGGCACTGCCAGGAGCCAAAAGGACTTTGCCCCCCAAGGCAGCGTTCGCTCGCCGCTCCTTCCCGCAAGCCTTGGAGCCGCCGGAGGGAGAGCGGAATACTCGGCTCTTATCTGCGAGGGGAGGCAGGCTCGGTGGGCAGGGTTTGCGCGAAAGCTGCTGGCTTATAAGCAGCCGGCGGCGGAGGCAAAGCCGTCTCGGAAGGCAGCGAGCGGGGCCCCTCGGTGCCGCGCTCCGGCCGCGATGCCCGCGGCGCTGGGGCTGCTGCTCTGCCTGAGCCTCGCAGGCGCCCTTCGCTCCGACCTCGAGCCCCCCCAGCACGACAGCACCGAGCAAGGGGCCGCCCTCTTCGCCTCCGACTACAACAGAACGGCCGAGACCGTCTTCTTCAACAGCGTCTCGGCCAGCTGGAATTACAACACCAACCTGACGGCCGAGAACGCTGCTCTGCAGGTGGGTGGCGGGACGGGGGCGATGCCGCCACGGGGGTGTCCCCAGCGCCGGGTTTGGGGGGGCTGGGTCGCGGTGGAGGCACTTGGTGTGGTTCCCTTCCTCCCTGCGGGTTTCTGTCTCAGCACCTCGGGTGGCAAACCGAGGGTGGGAGTTGTAGCTCAGCAGCTGTAGGGGTTTGCCCCAAATTGGCTTTCAGAGAGACTCTGCCTCAGAATGACAGCTCTGGTCCCAGAGCAGAGTCAAGGTTATTTTTAGAGGTGATTCCCTGCTCCCAGCACCTTCCACTTTCCTTTCTCCCTTCCCAGAACTGGGCCAGTGTCAGTTGTCCCTGTCCCTGCCTGGTGTCACCACATCCCAGTGCTGAGGGTTTTAGTTTGGGGCGGACACCAGGAGCCCAAAGTGCACACAAGCAGCTGGGTGGCATCGGGACTGAGCCTGCCACCTCTTGTCCCTGTGTCCCCAGCCCACGGGGACAAAGACAGAGGTGGGAAAGCACTCCAGGCTGCAGGGAATTAGACATCAGCCGAGATTAGTGCAGGAAGAACCTCTGCAGGGAGCGATGCTGTGTGCATCCCACAGGCTGGTGTGTGTTCTCCCAGGAGTTTGGATGTGTCTGGGCTGTATTAAGTGGGGCAGGGAGCTGGAGCAGCCTCAGCCGGGTGAGCAGTGCCTAGGCAGGCTGCAGTGGTTTCCCCGGTCCCAGCTGTGCTCAGGGAGCTGCCGGTGGCCCCAGCTTGGGGTCAGGGACAAGCCCCAGCTCAGGGCACATCTGCCAGTGCTGTGGCTACAGAGGCACAAGGGGCAGTGCAGCCCATAGGTGACCACGGTGTGTTCAGCCAGCCCAGGGTCACACAGGGGCTGGCACACAGAGCCCTGAACCCTCCAGATCCCGTGGGGACGGGAGCACAGTGTGTCCTGTGCAGGAAGGAAATGCATCTTCCTGTGCAGGGGAAAGATCACTGCCAGGTCTGGGCACTGCCAATTTGGCAGGACACTCAAGAGGGCCCAGGTGCCCCTTCAGCCTTTTTTTGTCAAGCTGACGTGATGTCTGGGCAGGCATCCAGCTCTAGCTGCAGATGTGGTGGGGTGAGGGACCTTGGGGCAGAGCAGGAACATCCCAGCTACACTGAGCCCATAATTAAGGCCAGGAGAGCACCTTGCATGGACTTTTCTCAGAAGGTGTTTCCAGAGCAGCTTTCCCCCCTTCGTGTGCTATTAATTGTGTGAGAATCATGCCCAGGAGCTCCCTGCAATGTCAAGGCTCCTGAGCCAGCCCAGGTAGAGGAGGGGATCAGTCCATGATGGGGCAGCAGGGAGGTGTGCTGGGATGGGGAGTCACTGGTTCCTAAAGGAATAACAGCTGGCCAGCAGGACCCAAAAGGCTGAATTTGGGGGATCTGGGGGAGCATTGGGCCAGGCAAACCCTGCACATCCATAACACCAGAGGGGCTGAGCCAGGCCACCAGGGCATGGGCAGCTCTGGGGCCTGCCACAAGAGGGGACCCTGTGACAAAGGGACAGGAGAGGCAGGAGATCAAAGGTAGAGATGGACAGACAGACAGATGTACCATCTTTCACAAGCTGGGATTCTGGGCAAGAGGCTGGCAATGGGGCTTGGGGGCTGCTCACGTTTGGGTGCAGAACCACTGCAGATGCCTGGGCCAAGGCAGCCCCAGTGTCCTGAGCTGCATCCTGAGTCTCCACGGTGCTCCCAGCAGGGAGGGACTGGGGCAGAGCTTTTGGTAGGGAGGCTTTGAGGCTGTGGGTGCCAAGGGGCTGCTGAGCCCCCCACAGGGGCATCCCCTCCAGAGGGAGATCCCAGATGCAGGGGGAAGGGCCAGCATGGGTGGGCATGGCCACGGCAAGGGAGCAGCGCCAGTGGCCTCAGCTCACTCCACCAGAGCTGTCAGGAGAGCTTAGGGTACAATTTGCCTGACCAAACACAGGTGCCTGTTCAAGGAGAAA
The DNA here is from genome assembly GCA_013401095.1 of Passerina amoena. Classification (NCBI taxonomy): domain Eukaryota; kingdom Metazoa; phylum Chordata; class Aves; order Passeriformes; family Cardinalidae; genus Passerina; species Passerina amoena. The sequence goes on from WBNP01005010.1 coordinate 175,531, forward strand.
ACAAAACACAGCTGAACTCTGCTTCCTCCAGCTCCTCCAGCTCTGCACGGGGTCTGGGAAGGGGTAAAGACACCTCCTGTTTAGAGCAGGGTGTCTGTGGGGCTGGCATGTTGGGGGACTGGAGCCAGTTGATGCCAGTGATGCTGTGGGCACTGGGATGTCCAAGGGGCACCTGGCACTTTTGGCATTCCCACCCCCCTGTCCCACAGCTGTGTGGGTATCTGCCTCCAACTCTGCCACACCACAACTCCCTTCCTTCCCTGCTGCCTGCTGAGGGAATGTGAAGATTAAAATCAAACAAGCCAGGCGTGTTGGAGCCAGGCTAAAAATGCCACAAGTCACAGCTAATGAGCTCCATAAATCACACCAGGACAGCACATGGACACTGACCAGGCACTCTGCACCATCTCACTCCATCTGCACTGGGCCAGGACACTCTGAAAAGATTGCAGCTTCCCAAAAATACAGCTGACACTGATCAGGCTGGGATACAAACACCTGCAATGCACCCCATCCCAAAAGCAGGGCCACAGCCCCAGCTGCCCAAATAACAGCCCACAGTGCTGGCAGCTTACAGCCAGCCCATGGCCCCAGGAAGGGAGATCAGGCCTGGCAGGAGTTGGGTGGCAGAGAGACACCCAAAACTGGGGATCAGAGCAAGTGGGTGAACACCAGATGTGGCATTTAGGGTGCAGACAGACAATTGAGGAATGTGTAGAAATAGAAGTGTACAGGCATAGTGAGGACATACAGGAAAGAGAAAGGTGGATGTGGCACCTTTATAGTTATCTTTTGGGCTTCTGTGAAAGTGAGAAACAGCAGGAATGGAAATGAAATTAAGCCAGACCTCAGAGCTTCTCCCAAAACCAGGGTCCAGCAGATGTCAAAGGCAGCCCAGGAGCACCCAGACACCCTGACTGCATGGCCTGGACACCCAATCCCAGCGCTCCCATCCCAGATGAGACCCTCCTAAACACCCTTACAGGCCACCAGTGGGTGCTCATGGAGAGCTGCACAGGGAAGCAGGGGCTGCAGGCACTGCAGGGCCACATGGAAGCTGCTGTCTCTATCCATGGGTGCCACGGGCTGGGGACAGCCCTGCCTGTCACCCCATGTCCTGTCACCTCTGATGTCCACAAACCCTCATGACTTTGCCCTGGCTCCCAAACCAGCCCCCAGGTAGTGGCACCTCCCAGGGCTGGTGCTGAGCCCCCATGTCCCCTCTCACCATGCAGGTCACGGCGTCGCTGGAGGAGCAGAACTTCACAGAGCTCTGGGGGAAGAAAGCCAAGGAGCTCTATGGCGACAAGTGGAATAACTTCAGTGACCCCCAGCTGAGGAAAATCATTGGGTCAATCCAGACCTTGGGACCCTCCAACCTGCCCCTGGAGATGAGAGAGCAGGTAGGTGAGGTGGTGGAGGAGCCCTGGGCAGGGCTGGGGTGCTGTGAAATGCCTTAGGGGGATTTCTCACAAACATCCAGACTCCACTGCTGGCCTGCTGCATTTTGGAGAGTGTCACTGACCTCTACACAGTGATTGAGGAGGAGATGGGCTGCTATCTCCAGGGGATGCAGGGTGCCTTCTGGCCCTATTAGCCAGCCCTAACCTTATCTTGGAGCTGTCCCAGCAGGAGCTGGAGATTTCCTGCTCACACAGAGCAGTCTTGGGCATCACCTGGAGACCAGCCAGGCTGTGCCCATGGCTGGAGCCAGCTGTCCCAATCCCTCTGGGCTCATCAGGTATGCAGCCCACTGAAAAGAAGGGCTGATGCAGCCACCCAGCTCCTGAGCTCCCCATAAGACAAGGACTGCTGTGCCTTGGTGACACAGCTCCATGCCAGGGACATCAGGACATCCTGAGCCTTCCCCATCAAAGTCCTGAGCTTTCAGGGCAGTTTATCTGAATTTTGATTTCCATGCATGAAAATATTGCCCAGACTGAAGCTGGCAGGCACTCTGCTCTACATGAGCACAGGACAGGCCCTTCCATCCTCACACAGCTCCCTGAGAGCCATTCCCAGCCAAGCCCTGGCAAAGCCTCGTGATGCAATCCCTTCCGGAGAGCTGTCAGCCCCGGTTCCTTCCAGGAAACCCATCCCTGCCCTCCTCCAGACAATAGACAGCATCATGTCTCCTCCCTGCTCATCAGTCATGTCTCTCCCATCCCTGGGCAGCTCCATCCCACTGTTCCCCATCTCCATCCCCTCTGCACTCATGGAGCAGAGGAATGGGAGTGGAGAGAGGGAGAGAGCAGAGGAATTTCCTTCCCTGAGAATGGGCTTCCCAGGCATGTTCCAGGAAACCTCCTGTTGCTATTGTTTGCTGTTAGAAATAAACCCCCCTCATCCTCTGGCTTTTCTTCTCCTGTTGTTTTTTTTAACCCATTTAGATAAACAGCTTGTGCTGTGACAAACAGCTTTATAAACAGCCCCTCTCTGGAGCATGGATTGTCTGTCCCAAAGAGCCTCCCTGCTCCCACCACGCCAAAACCCCGAGTGATAACACACTTATCTCACCAAAAATGTACTGTATAAACACACCAATCCTTCCCCACACCCGTCTGGACACAAACACTCCAGAGCTGGGAAGCCTGTAGAGGCTGTTCCTGTCCCCTGGCAGCCCCTTTCCTCTCAGCAGTTGTCACCCTGGTTTTTTAAGATTTTCTAAGCCTTCTGATGTTGACATTCTTGTAGGGAACTTTCTCACACACTTTCTGTAAGTAACTCATTGTTTTGCATTCCTTTATGGAGGAGGAGAGAGTTGATGGACTGTTGGTTTGACCAGTGTCATTGGAGAGGTGTCACTGTCCAATCCACCGTCACCTTTGTAAAACCATAAATACTGGAGTCAGAAATTAAACTTCCCTTTTTTGTTCACCTTGAGAACAGCGGTGTGTGCTTGTGCTCTTTTGTGTCCTGTAGCTACACGCAGTCTTTTCCTTTCCTACAGTACAACACCATCCTGAGCGACATGGACAAAATCTACTCCACGGCCAAGGTGTGCCTGCCCAATGGCACCTGCTGGGATCTGGAGCCAGGTATGGTCCCTGTCCCCTTGATCCTGCCAGCTGCTGAGCACCCCGTGGCCAGGACGTCGTCCTGGTCCCCACACCCTTAGTGGGTTGGGGTTGGCATGTGCCACTCATGTTAAATCAGGATTGTCCCAGTGTGAGGATGGGCACTTGTCACTCAGGTTTTTTAAGTTTTTCTAAGCCTTCTGATGTTTACATTCTTGTAATGACCTTTCTCACCCACTTTATGTAAATAACTTATTGTTTTGCATTCTTTTAATAAAAGAAGAGAAATTTAAGAAAATGTCAGTTTGCCCAGTGTCATTGGAGAGGTGGCACTTTCACCCTCCAATCCACTGTCACTTTTGGAAGTCTATAAATGTTGAAGTCAGAATTAAATTTCCCTCTTTTTTTTTCCTTAGAAAATCCAGTGCCCACACTTTTCTGTCTCATATCCTAGAGTGACAGGCACTGGGGATCTGGCATGGTGGTGGTGGTGGCACCTCTGCAGAGCTGTGGCGCGTGCCTCCCCCTCCAGCAGTCTGAAAAATATCCGAAAACCAGGAGGGCTCTGCTTTCTTATGCCCTCCTTGTCCCCTCTGTCCCAGACCTGTCGGACATCATGGCCACGTCCCGCAGCTACAGGAAGCTGCTGTTTGCCTGGGAGGGCTGGCACAACGCCGCGGGGAACCCGCTGCGCCCCAAGTACCAGGAGTTCGTGCAGCTCAGCAACGCCGCCTACGCCAAGGATGGTACCGACCAAGGGGGCCCCCAAACAGGGCATGATCAGGGAGCAGGGGTGGAAACTGGAACTGGGATGTTGGGATGCCCTACTGCTCTCCCCACCCCGCATGCAGCCAGGCATCCAGCTTCTATTTCCCAAGTGTCAACACTTTAGGGAAAAGGGGGAAAATCCTGCTGCTAGTCGCCGGTCTCACGTTTTGGGGGTGGGTAGTGGGGGCAGCCTTTGGGGTCTGGAGACAGAGGTTTTCCCTGTGTCCCTGGTAGGATTCAGTGACACAGGCAGCTACTGGCGCTCCTGGTACGACTCAGACACCTTTGAGAAGGACCTGGAGCACATCTACAACCAGCTGGAGCCACTCTACCTCAACCTGCACGCCTTCGTCCGGAGGAAGCTCTACGACCGCTATGGGCCCAAATACATCAACCTGAAGGGTCCCATCCCTGCTCACCTCCTGGGTAAGAGATGAGCCTCCCCCAGCCTGGGGCCAGAGGGGCATCCACAAGGCCAGTTGTCACTGTGTTTCTCTTCTGACCCACCACCAGCTCTGCTCCAGCTATTTTCTCATTTCAGGCAACATGTGGGCTCAGCAGTGGAACAACATCTATGACCTGATGATCCCCTACCCTGAGAAGCCCAACCTTGATGTCACGAGCACCATGGTGCAGCAGGTGATGGGCTGAGGGACTCATTGGAGGGACCAGGGAGAAAAAGCAGGAGGTGTTGCCAAGGCTGGCCCATGACATTGACCCCATGGGAGTCATTTCTCATACTTGTATAAGGGGCAGCAGAAAATCCATGCCTGGGAGGGGAAGGGACAAAGAAATGGTCTTACTCCATATGTGGCAATGACCAAAGAGGCAGCAGGGGGACAAAAGTGGGCAGTGCACTGGGACTGCTGCCAGTCCCCAGGCTGGGAGTTGCATTGCTGCATTCACACCATCACACAGCTCCAAAAACTTCTTGGGTATAAGTCCTGCTCCCTTCTCCTGCCCCTGCTGAGCTCCAGCACCATTGCTCGGTGCTTTTTAGCAATGTTCACACCAGTTCTGGGGCTGGGCCCAGAGAGAGGGGCAGGACCTCTGTCCTGGGGAGCGACTCACCCCCTTCCCACAGTCCTGGAGCACTGGAGGCAATGCCCAGGGCACAGGCAGCCCCTTCCTCAGCCATAACCCATTGCTTGCTTCCCACCAGGGCTGGAATGCCACTCACATGTTCCGGGTCTCAGAGGAGTTCTTCACCTCCCTGGGCCTTCTGGAGATGCCCCCTGAATTCTGGCAGGGGTCCATGCTGGAGAAGCCCACAGATGGGCGGGAGGTGGTGTGTCATGCCTCGGCCTGGGACTTCTACAACCGCAAGGACTTCAGGTCTGTGGGGACATGCAGGGACCCAGGGCTACAGGGCAAGAGCCTCTCCTGTCCCCATTGGTGGTCACCCTTTTGGGTACCCCCAGCCTGGCCATGCACCCCAATATGGCACTTTCTGAGGCAAGGTCTGGGGTGGCAATGCTGCCCTGCCTTCCCCTCCACTTTCCCTTCCCCTGTGGGGTGCTGCCACCCTCTCTGAGACTGTGGGGAGTCCTTGCCATCAAGGGGGTGCACAGACAGCTCAGGGGTCCCTCAGTGGGCTCAGGCAATGCTGTTTTCACAGGATCAAGCAGTGCACATCGGTGACCATGGAGCAGCTGTTCACGGTGCACCATGAGATGGGCCACATCCAGTACTACCTGCAGTACAAGGAGCAGCCCGTGTCCTTCCGCAGCGGGGCCAACCCGGGCTTCCACGAGGCCATCGGGGATGTCCTGTCCCTCTCTGTCTCCACCCCCAGCCACCTCAAGAAAATTGGTCTCCTCAGCAATGCTACTGAGGATGAAGGTATGGCAGCCACCCTTGGGAGCAGGGTGACCTGGAGGGCTCTGGCACTGCCTGTGGCACTGGGAAGGGTTTGAGACATGCCAGGGTGGATTGCAGTCAGGCAATGCAGCCCAGAGCTGCCACAACCCCTTCTCATCTCCATGGGTCCACCACAACCCCCTCTTGTCTCCATGGGTCTGTGTAGAGCCCTTCTTGGCTCCATCCTCTTCACCCCTGAGGCAGGAGTGATGCTCTCCAGAGCTCGTCTGTGCCTTTCCCTTCGCCAACAGAGCCCAAACTGGAAAACAACATTTTTTTGTGCTTGACTGGCTTTGACCTTTCTAGCATTCCTCCCTCCCTCCCTCCCTGCCCAAGAAGCATCCACCAGTGGAGCTGCTGGTGTGGCCCTGAGGAGGTGGCACCAAGCATGCACGTGCACAGTCACGAGGGCAGGCACAGGGTGACGTGTCCAGCTGCCAGCCAGCACAGCAGGGCAGGACTTGTCGCTGCAGGCACTGCCCAGCTCATCAAGAGCCTCATCCTCCCACTGACATCCCTCAGCCAACACATCAAAGCAGATGGTGGCAGAAGAAATTGAGCACTCCCAGACCTGCCCCAGGCGCTGCTTGGCGGAGGAGGGACAGTCCTGGGATCCTCCTGCCGTGTCATTAAATACGTTTTATGACAAGAAAGACATCACAGCAGCCAAGAGCATCGGGCCAGTGCTGCACAAACACAACGAGGCAGATGGTCTCTCCCTCAAGCCATTGCTACCTGGCTTGCCAGCCCTTGGCAGCCAGGCTGACATGGTGATGGCAGCCAATAGCCCCTCAGGGCAGTGCTGCCAACCCTTCTCTGACCCCACGGCTTCAGCTGGGTCTCCTGCAGGTCTTTCTCCAAATTTCCTTCCCTGGGTTTCCTTGAGGGGGAAAACAGATGTCAGCATCCCCTGTGCTCCTCATGGTATGGTGGTGGCTGTCCTAGAGTTGACTCTGGTTCTGGGTCTAAACCACCAGAGCCTTTGCAGTGGTGTGACTACAGAACAAACTCCCCCAAAGCCCCTCACCCTGAGGCCCCAGGGTGGAAGTGTGAAGAGTGCACCAAAGAGCTTTTAACTCTGAGAGCTGGGCTAAGGGCAGGGGACACCACACTTGTCACTCTCATTGTCCCCACTCAGTAAAAGGAAGGTGTTGCCCCAGGTAGTAACTGTATTTATAGAAACCTCCTGTGTCCTACACAGCCTTCTCTAGGAGCAAGGTTGGGTGTTGAGATGCTGTCCCCATTTCTCATCCATATCTGCCCACCCTCTTGCCCACTAAAATCGTGGCGCCTGTAGTGCTGTCTATGCAGACTCCTTTCCAGCCTGGTTCAGGCTCTGTTTCATGCAGAGAGCAATATCAACTACCTGCTGAAGATGGCCCTGGAGAAGATTGCCTTCCTGCCCTTTGGCTACCTCATCGACCAGTGGCGCTGGAACGTGTTCAGCGGCCGCACGCCGCCGAGCCGCTACAACTACGACTGGTGGTACCTGAGGTGGGGCAGTCACCAAGGGGAGATGGGGCTGTGGGAGCGGGGCATGTGCAAGGAAGAGAGGCAGGAAAGAGGAAAGAAAAAGTGTAAAAGTAGCCACGGAAATGGTGGGAGAGCAATGCCTGGATGGGTGGGTGGGATGGATGGATGGATGGATGGATGGATGGATGGATGGATGGATGGAATCATGCTCTAATTGTGCAGATTTCTTCAGCACTGCGCCAAGCCTTCCCGTTCTTTGACTAGATTCTTCTGACCCTTTATTATTCCCATGCTCATGTTGTCCACAGAACCAAATACCAGGGCATCTGCGCCCCAATTTCAAGGAATGAGAGCAACTTTGACCCTGGAGCAAAGTACCACATCCCGGGGAACACTCCTTACATCAGGTAGAGGAAGGGTTGGAAAGGGGACCAAGGTTTGGGGTTGGGTGGGGGATCACCTCTGTGGGCAGGGACTGTCATGTGCTGCTCCTGCTCAAGACATAGAGATCTCCAACACTTGGGCCACAAACGGTGGGGTTGAGACTTGTCTGCTTCCCCTTGTCCCCAGTTCTGACCTTCACGGGCTTCCTTGGCAGGTACTTTGTGAGCTTCATCCTCCAGTTCCAGTTTCACAAGGCACTGTGCCAGGCAGCCAACCACACCGGTCCCCTGCACACCTGTGACATCTACAAGTCCAAAGAGGCTGGAGACAAACTCAGGTGGGGACAGAGGAGGGTCAGGAAAATCGCCATGGGCAGATGTGTGCGTGGAAGCTGATGGTGTGCAAAGGAAGGAAAGAAGAAAGGAAGGAAGGAAAAGTGAACTGGAGAAATAGCTTTGCAGATGGATGGATGGATGGATGGAAATACGTGGAAGCACTGGGGTGGGGTGAGTGGTCCTCACCAGAGTGTTGCTATTGTCCCAGCCATGAGCTCCCATCCAGACAGAGGTCACTAAAGCACAGTTGGCTCCTGTTGATTCCCTGGTGTTAAATGCACGAGTGTGTGACAGGGAATCCTCAGCTCCCACATGCAGGACAGGTGGTGGCTTCCAGGGCAGTTCCCAGGTTCATGTCCCACCCTGGAACATCATTTCCAACCCTTAAGATGCTGAGATACTATCACTGCTTCTCTCCCATCCATCCTCTGGCCTCATGCTGGCTCTTCCTGTTCTGCTCCTCCGCAGGGAAGTGTTGAAAGCTGGGTCCTCAAAGTCATGGCAGGAAATCCTCTTCAATCTCACTGGCACGGGTCAGATGGATGCTGAACCCCTTCTGGAGTATTTCAGCCCTGTCACCAAGTGGCTTCAGGAGCAGAACAACAAGACCAATGAGGTGCTGGGCTGGCCTGAGTTTGACTGGCGTCCCCCTGTCCCTGAAGGCTACCCTGAAGGCATTGGTAAGGCTGCAGCTCCATCCTGGGTTTGGGGAGGGTCAGGAGAAGGTCCCCCAAGGGACATCATTAATCCACAGGGTGAAACAGAGGAAAGTCTCTGCTGTGGGTGGGGTGGTCCCCATACCAGGAAAGAGAAATAGCCAGCTCCAGTAGAGTCCCACGGGGTGTTGCTTCCCAGGAGGCAGGTGCCATTGTCTGAGGCTGCATAGTGGTGTCATCAGTCATGGTGTGAAGAGTTTCTCTTCTTAATTGTATCCTTTGTGCTCATGTGGGAGAGTCTAGGACATGCAACTTGTCCTGTCATCCCATTCTCAGTCCAATGGGACACCCCAGCTGGGAACCTCTTCCCCCAGTTCTTAGCTCAGCCTGCTCTCAAGTTGTGGCATCCTTCAGTGGACCTGCAGTTCTGGGAAAAGCTTAATTATGGCTTCTCCATAGTGCTCTTGCAACTCTCCTGACCTTTCTCGCCTCTTCCCCCATTTATTTCCTCCTCTAGACAAAATAGCAGATGAGGCCCAAGCTAAAGAGTTCTTGTCCGAGTACAACAGCACAGCTGAGGAAGTGTGGAATGCCTACACCGAGGCCTCCTGGGCCTACAACACCAACATCACTGACCACAACAAGGAGATCATGGTATGGGAACGACCCTGGGGCTGTGCAGGGAGAGCCAACAGCCAGGGAGGGCAGGTGGTACCCAGGGCACGTTTCACAGAAGCTCTGAAAGCCAGGGCAGCCTCTGCCCCTCATAAAGGGAAAACGTTCTCACCCTTTTCCTTGAAAACCCTCCTTATCCCATGAGGTACCCACAAGGGCACCTGTGGGGAAGGTGTCATGGGATGCCAGGTGGTGTTTGTAGCAGTGGCCTGTGTCTTCTCCCTGAAGTAACTCTTCTTCTGTCGTTGTAGCTGGAGAAGAACTTGGCCATGTCCAAGCACACCCTGGAGTACGGCATGAGGGCCAGGCAGTTTGACACCTCCGATTTCCAGGACCAAAGTGTCACCCGCATCCTCAAGAAGCTGAGTGTCATTGAGAGGGCAGCCTTACCTGAGAATGAGCTGAAGGAGGTGAGTGGCAAGGGGACAGAGCAAGAGAGGCTGTCCCTTTGCCATCACCTTGTGTGAAGACAAAAGTTTCTCTCAAAATTTAAGAAATGCCACTGGGCAGCCACCATCTGCCTTGAAGAAGGGGATGGCTTGGTACCTTCTACACAAAGCCAAAATCCTTTTCTTCATGGTTTCCCATCCAAATGTTGCCTAACCCAGGCTGCAGTGGGGCCTGGATGTTTGGGTGACAACAGCACACTGCTTGTTGGCCCCAGGCCCTCTTGTATTGATTCTGTGTTGCCTCCGTTGGGGTCACACTTGATCTTGGAAGGGACCAGAGTAAAACACCCAAAAACCTCAATGGACTGGGACATCCTTCAACATCCTCCAATATCAGGAGCAAGGAAAACCACTTTATATACTCTGATTTCCTTTGCAGTATAACTCCCTGCTCTCAGACATGGAGACCACCTACAGCGTGGCCAAGGTCTGCAGAGAGAACAAAACCTGTCACCCACTGGATCCTGGTAAGATCCAGCAAGGTGTCCTGTGGGGCATCAGCACCTGGCCCAGAAGGGAGGGAATTTTTTTAATGGGGGCATGAAGGAAGGCCATGAAGGGTTCTTTCACCTTCTCTGTGATGGCCCCTGAGCAACACGGTACAGAACCATTGCACCTGCTCAGCCCATCCAACAGCACCTCAGTGGCTTCGTTGCTCTCTCTCAGACCTCACAAACATCATGGCCACCTCTCGGGACTATGACGAGCTCCTCTTTGCCTGGAAGGGCTGGCGGGATGCTTCTGGCAAGAAGATGAGGAACAACTACAGGCGATATGTGGAGCTGAGCAACAAGGCAGCCGTGCTCAATGGTCAGTGCCCTGCTCCCCTAGAGCCCACCATGGCCCCATCCCCCTGTGAACTCTTCATCCAACGGGGGGTCAAAATCCCAAGGGTGTGGAGGTCTCAGTAACTCTCAGGAGATGTACTCTCAGTCTCTCTTGGAGTGTCTGAACAGCAAGACAGAGTCTTGCCCAAAAACAGAGTCTGACAGCTTCTGCTCTTGCCCTACCACAGGCTACACAGACAATGGGGCCTACTGGAGATCCCTGTATGAGACACCCACCTTTGAGGAAGATCTGGAGAGGCTGTATCAGCAGCTGCAGCCCCTGTACCTCAACCTGCATGCTTATGTACGCCGAGCCCTCTACAAAAACTATGGTGCAGAGCACATCAACCTGAAGGGTCCCATCCCTGCCCATCTGCTAGGTAAGGGCTCTGCTTGAGCAATGCTGCTTCTCCCACCAGGTGTGGCTGTCTCTGTGCCATGCCAAGAGTTAACACTGGCCTCTGTTCAGCTGTGGCTGAAGGGAAAAGGTCCCCTGGGATGGGTCTGGAGAGGACAATCTGCCCCAGGGAAGGGCAGCACGCTCAGCATGATTTGACTTGTCTGGCATGGATGGGCTCCTGCCTACACTGCTCTTATGCACAGAGGGCAGGGACCAGGCAGGGTGATCCACCTGTGCAGGAGGAGGGAGTAACTGGCTGTTCTCCTCTCCCTGTCTCCCTCCTGATGTGTGCCATCCTTCTGTGCTTCCCAGGCAACATGTGGGCTCAGTCATGGTCCAACATTTTCGACCTGGTGGTGCCTTTCCCAGATGCCACCAAGGTGGATGCCACCCCGGCCATGAAAAACCAGGTCAGTGCTTTTCTAGGCTGCTCTGGGGAAGTCCCTTGGGACCCAACAACCTTTGGCTGTTGCCACCACCCATGCTGCCAAATGCTCTAATGCTGCCAAAAACATCCATGCCTCATCTGTATTCTCCCTACCTCTATGTGCCAAGACCTGGATCCAAGTCTAGCTGACTCCTGGAGATTCCCCTGCCCAGAACAAGGTTATCCCTGTCCTCTCATCCTTCCCCTGCCCACACTGCCCCTCACCAGCTCTCTGCTCTTTCCCCAGGGCTGGACACCCAAGAGAATGTTTGAGGAGTCAGACCATTTCTTCACCTCTCTGGGCCTCATCCCGATGCCACAGGAGTTCTGGAACAAGTCCATGATTGAGAAGCCATCAGACGGGAGGGAGGTGGTGTGCCATGCCTCAGCCTGGGATTTCTACAACCGCAAGGACTTCAGGTGCCCCTGGGGAGCAGGGGGTGGCCACTGCTGGTGTGGTGCTGGGGCAGAAAGAGTCTTTGTAGAATAAGGGCACGTGGGCTGAGGCCACCACAGTGTGGCTGTGGCACCCCGGCTGTGGCACTTCTCTTGGTACCCAAGATGCTGGTAGGAGTCCCCATGGTGGATGGAGGGCAGTCCATGCCTGCCCTGCCCTCTCCTGGAGAATGGAAAAGCTGGTGAACAGGGACAGGGAATGGGCAGGGTCAGCAGGAGATGCAGGAGGAGGAAGAGACCAACCCAGTGGAGTAGGACCAGCCTGGAGTGGCATCAGATGTGGGGAGGGGGCACATGGAAAGGAAAAATAGCTCAAGGGGGTCTGATGGTTCCTGGAGGTTTTCATGCCACCACTGCTCTCCCTTCTCCCCCAACCCCTGTGTCCTGGTCCAGGATCAAGCAGTGCACCGTGGTGAACATGGATGACCTCATCACAGTGCACCACGAGATGGGCCACGTCCAGTACTTCCTGCAGTACAAGGACCAGCCCGTGTCCTTCCGTGACGGGGCCAACCCTGGCTTCCACGAGGCTGTTGGGGATGTCATGGCCTTGTCTGTCTCCACCCCCAAACACCTCCACAGCATCAATCTGCTGGACCAAGTCATGGAAAATGAAGGTGAGCTGGAGAGCCAAACAGCAGATGTGGGGATGCTGATGGGAACAGGTGGAAATGCACATGGTCAGGAGGGGCTGGGTGAGGTTGATGGGCTCAGGGACACACATGGTGGCTTTGCATGCATGGAGGGGACAGGACGTGTTGGGGACACCCAGTTCTGGGGCAGAATGACCCACAGAGGGAGGGGAGGTGGATACAGCACTGTCTTGCTCACATCTTCATGCCCTGGGCAGAAAGTGATATTAACTACCTGATGAGCATCGCCCTGGACAAAATTGCCTTCCTGCCCTTCGGGTACCTCATGGACCAGTGGCGCTGGAAGGTGTTTGATGGGCGGATCAAGGAGGATGAGTACAACAAGGAGTGGTGGAACCTCAGGTAGGATTGAATTCAGACCCTGTCTGGGACAAGGGCCTTGGCTGTCATCCCACTGGGTGTTGTCTCCTTGTGGTCCAGCTGACTGCAATGGGAATTATGAGATACACAGCCCCTCTCTCTGTCCTCACACCCCACTATATTCCTTCCCACTTTGCCCCATCTCCTCCTCCCCATCTGGCCTGACTCTCCCTCTCTCACACAGGATGAAGTACCAGGGCTTGTGCCCACCAGCACTGAGGTCTGAAGATGACTTTGACCCCGGGGCAAAGTTTCACATTCCTGCCAACGTCCCTTACATTAGGTGAGCCAGCAGGGCTGGGGCATGAGGGACACCACTTGGGCATAGAAGCAGGATCCCCAGGTCAGATGCCAGCAATGACACCTTTTCCATGGCTGGTGGTACCATCCTGCGTGGGCTGGGCAGCTCCAGAGACCCTGACAGAGCTTCAGACAAGAAGTCTGAATTTAGGGGAATTTCTCCCTATGCAAGGAAGATGAGCTCATCCACTCCAACAAACATAAAACACATTATGGGAGAAATGGCCTCAGCAGGTTGAGCTGAGCTGGAGAAGGTGTAGCTCCAAAGCCACTGATGCTCCTCCAGACTGGGAGGGTGCAACCAGAGAATGAGGGGAGCCACATCCTCTGTTGCACAGGCACAAGCAGGGTCCATTCCCATCTCTTCACCCCTCTCCACCAGGTACTTCGTCAGCTTTGTGATCCAGTTCCAGTTCCACCAGGCACTCTGCGAAGCAGCCGGCCACAGTGGTCCCCTGCACACCTGTGACATCTACCAGTCCAAGGAGGCTGGGAGGATCTTGGGGTAGGTGTGTGGGCAGGGTAAAGCCAAGGCAAAAATATCCCCAAATTCCTTAAAGCCAGCCCAGCAAGACAGGAGGCAACACAGCCCCTGGTCATCCCTCCCATCCCATACCTGGGGGGACACCCTGGGCTGGGCACTGGGGCTGTGATTGCAAAGGCAGCCACTAGATGGTAGCTAGGCCCCTGCCAGGGGGAAGGCTCCCTCCTCCTCCTCCTCCTCCTCCTCCCAGCCCCCAGTTCCTTAGGGAGAACACCCCCCTTGCTTCAAGAAAAGCACCTGCAAAATTAACTCTTTCACCCAGGGACTGCTCTGCATCAGGCTGGATTCACTGGAGGTTTTTAATCCATGCAAACCCCTCTCCCCCCCCCCCCCCACAGATAAATGTCCTTCCCTGTGCTCCAGCCCTGTGGTTCTGGGGGTTCAGACTGTACCCAGGGATGCTGACACCAAGAACTCCAAGGGAAAGGGAGGGCCTGGCAGCCAAGAGGGTGATGGGGAACACACTGGAGCTGATTTCTCCTGCCACAGGGATGCCCTGAAGCTGGGTTTCAGCAAGCCATGGCCCGAAGCCATGCAGCTCATCACAGGACAGCCCAACATGTCAGCAGAGGCCCTGATGAGCTACTTCGAGCCACTCATGACGTGGCTGGAGAAAGAGAACCAGAAGAACGGGGAGGTCCTGGGCTGGCCCGAGTACAGCTGGACTCCTTACACAGGTATGCACGGCTCAGCCAAGCACAGCAGGTCCACAACTGGCCAGGGCTCAGCCCTCACCAGGGTCAGAATAAAATGGAGCTCTCTTGGTGCTGCTTGGCCATCCCAAAAACCACAGGGTGTTTGGATACTTCTCCTTGATTCCTCGTGGAGCTGAGCCCAAAGGACATCCAAGAGACCAGCAAAAGTGGCCCAACGTGCCACAGCCCAGAGCCCCCAGCAACAACCATGTCTCTCTTTTCTCTCTTTTCCAGTCCAGCAAGATGACTCCAGCACAACTGATTTCCTGGGAATGTCCCTGACCGAAAGTCAAGCCACAGCTGGGGGCTGGGTCCTGCTCGCCCTGGCACTCCTCTTCCTCATCACCACCATCTTCTTCGCTGTCAAGTTCTTCTTAGCCAGGGGAAAGGCCTTCACATCCATCTCAGAAATGGAACTGAAATAAGGCAGAGCCACCAGCAGGGCAACATAGACAGGGTGCAAGCATGGGCCCTTGGCCAGGCTGGCAGCCATGCCATGGGCACACTTGCCAAGGAAGCCATGGGTTTCCACAACCCAGGATTACTCTTTCCTATCAGGTCAGACATTCCTTTCCACTATGCAAGAGCCAGAGCAGAGAAGAGCTATTTATTTGCCAATGTCTGAATCAGGGGAAAGAGAAGTTGAGGCTCCGGCAGGCACGGAGCCGTCACCAGCTGCCCCTGTGCCCAGGGCTGGAGCTGGTCCAGCCTGGTCACCCACCAGCCAATTCTGATCTGTGGGCAAAGCCACGGAGACTTGAGTGACAGAGGGCAGTTTGGGGAGGGATGGAGCACATCCTGGTTTGCCTGCTACCAGGCTGTTCGCTTGCATGGATGAAAAATAAACCTGTGTCTTGTCCCCCTTGGAGCAGCAGCTCAGCTTCTTCTCCCACGTGGGCTGGGGGCTCAGTGGAGCAAGGCTCTCAAACAGGAGAGCTGCCACCCCAACCCAGGGCAGACGCAAATCCCTGGGGACCAGTCTGGCTTTGGGGCATCATAACTGCAGCACCCATCTTCTCCCCTCCCCATCTGAGAGCTCAGCATCCCTTTGCAGCATCTCCATCCTCCCCTGAGCCGCGGCTCCCGTCAGAGCTGACAGCTCGTGGGTTCACAGCGCAGCACGTGCCTCAGGGAGGGGCTGAATCAGGGCCAGGGATCCCCCAAGTCCAGACATGAGCTGTTCAAAGGGCTGGGGGGTCACCGGGCTGGAGCTCACCGCTGCTGTGACTCCGGCAGCAGTGCCACGCTTACGTAAGAGCCGGGGAGGGGGTTCCAAGGTCAGCGATCGCCTCCTGCCCTCCAGCTCCTGATTATCTTGGGATCAGCCGTGCTTTGAGGCCCACCCGTCCCCCCTCCCTGTCCTCCCCGTCCCCGGCCTCGTCTTTCTTCTGCTTCTGTAAATAAAACTTCCTATTTGTTCTGCAGTGATTAGGTGCAAAACTAATCCCAGGCTGGGGATTATTGCAGCCTTAAAGAGCTGCGATCTGCTGCAGCCCGAAGCAGCTGGGGAAATGAGGGGATCTGGATGATCCACCCGTCCCTATCCCATCCCATGGCCTCTGCCCTCGGTCACGGGAAGCCGAGGCTCGGGAGCGGCTCCCTGCACCTGGCAGAGGAGACAAGGCAGGTGTCTGCCCGCCCACGCTCGGGTGTTTGTTTGCTTTCCATCTCCTCGAGCGCAGGAGGTGGCACCTGAACCTTCCGTGGCTCTGTCACAGCCCCAGAGCTCTCGCACCGTGTCCTTCCTTCCCTCGCCACATCCCGGGGCATCTGCTTTCTATCCCGGCACACCAGGCTCCCTCCTCTCCCCCTTTCCCGGCACAGGGAGCACAGCCCTGGCACGGTGAGAGCTGAGCTGGAAGCCAAGAGTATTTTCAGCCTGGGAAAGCAGGCTGGTGCAGGTGTGCTCCATCCAGCTCGGCTCCTCGCCGGTAATTTTGAGCTCCTTGGCTCCTCTCTGCCCCATTAGTGGAGGAAAAGAGGTCTCCAAGATCATCAAGATCCTGCAAGTTGCATGAAAATTGCTTTCTGGAGAAGAGGATTAAAAAGGGAAAGGGAAAAAAAAAAAAAAGAGCCACGCTGAACGTTGTCACTCAGGGAGTGCAACAAACCCTCAGCCCTAGCTAGACATCAGAGAATCCACCCAGGGGCTGAGCTAGTCCTGCCATGGACACGAGGGTGGATGATGGCTGCACACACACAGCCCAGGCCCACCAGCCATGCAGAGGACAAGGCAGACACCAGGCTCCTCCAGCACAGGTCCAAGCCCTGTGCAGCAGGTGGGATTGGACACCAGCCAACCTTCCACATGGGGCCAAGGTCCACGCAGCAGATGGGATGGGGTTGGACACCAGGCTGCCTTCAACACAGGTGCAAAGTCCACCCAGGAATGGGGCTGGACACAAGGTTATGGCCAGTCCAGCCCAGGGGGAGGCTGAAGGTCCCACCTTGAGCTCCACTGGAGCTTCTTGGCTGAGATGGGGGGCATGGGTGAGACTTTTGAGGGCAGCGAGGGCCAGCTCTTGCCCCAAGGGCTCTGCCAAGCCAGCAGCAGTGTTTTACAAGATAGCTTTAAACCAAGGATGATTTCCCTTCCCCGTTGTGATAACATCTGGAGAGATTTTGCTGCCTTCTGCCTTCTGCATCATGCTTGCAGCTGAAATTAGGAGGCTCAGCGAAATCACTCCCTAAGGAGAAAAAAGAAACGTAAAAGCAGAAAAAAGGAGGAGATTCCCCCTTAATTCACAGAGCTCCTGGAGGGGAGCTCAGGAGGCAGCAGGTACTGAGGCTTGGGGGGCTGGTTTGCACCCCCCTGCTTGTACATGGAGCTTTGCTTTAAAATCACATTAATTCAAAGCAAAAAACTCGGGGCTCCCTTCACCAGCACAAGGACCCTCTGGGAATCAGAGGAACCCATTTTTCATTTTTTTTTTAGGTCCATTTTTCCCCTCAGGAAGGTGGCTGGGGTTCCCACAGCCCAGAGCCCCGTGGTGCTGGTGGGGCCTGGCCAGGGCAGGTCTATTCTTAGCCGGTGGTGGCCAGGCAGGAGCAGACAGGGTGCACGGGCTGCGTTCCTCACATTCCCCTCCCCGGGGACAGGGAGCGCCTGGAAATGCACAGGCATGGCTTGGCAGCAGCTGGGGCCAGCACAAGGGGCAGGGGAGAGGGGCCAGGTGGCCTTGGGGGGGTCTCAGGGCACAGGAATTGTGGAAGGGATGCAGCGAGGGACTGGGAGAGCTCCATCCCCGCAGCCCCTGCACCATCCTTCCCTCCCACTGCTCAAGCAGGGCTGAGGGGAGTAAAGGTGGATTTGGGGGTGAGGGGCAAGACCCCAGATTCCCCCCCTAAGCAAGTTCAGACTCTTCCCAGCCCCATGGCTCAGCTAGAATTGCCTGCCAAGGGGGACAGGCCAGATCCAAGGCAGATGACAGCTCTACCCTCCTGATGTCCATCCTTGATGGAGGGGTGTCATCCCTGCCTGTGGCTGGGTGCACTGGGCCCATCCTCCCCAGGGGATGCATCCAGGGGTGCCAGATGTGCTGAGCACCTGCCCAGCCCCACAGAGTCCCATCTCCCTGTCTCAGCAGCAGGAGCCCAAAGCAGGCTCTGCCCATGTCCCACTGCTGGTGGGGAACTGTCCCCACCCTTTGGGGCTCCCCCCTGAGCTGACACCGTCCCACTGAGGCATCCCAGGTGACAGGGAGAGAACTGTCCCCCACCAAAAGTGCTGGGAACTCGGCAGAGGCTCCTCTCCCCGCTTGCCCAGGGGAGTTCCCGGTCACACAGACCCGCTGCGTGCTGCCTCTGCCTGCTCCTCCCTGCAGCATCACGAGCTCCTGCAGCCTGCAGGCCCCATCCATCCTCCTGGCAGGTGAGTCACGAGCCTGCCCCGTGCCTCAGTTTCCCCTGCTGTGCACTGGGGACAGGCAGGGTGCCAGGGGGATGCCAGGACCTGAGTGGCCCAGAGCAGAGTCCCCGTGGCATTTCCTGCCAATGTCCGTGACTTGGTGTAATGTCACCGAGTCCTTTCCAGATTTACAGTCCCCCAGGGCTGGGAAGGCCCAGGCTGATGAGAGTTCAATTTGGCTGCACATTTTTTACCTTTGTTTTGGGTTTTTGTTTCATACTTAACAAACAAACAGTGCGGAGGTGAGAGCCTGAAAAAAAAACACATCAAGATTTGGAGCGGCGAGGCAGAGAAAGGAGCCAAAACAAGGAGCATCCTTCCACCTGCAAAATAAATTTACAGCCCCAATTCCTCCATCCCGTGGAGCATCTTCCAAAGGTGAAGGGCAAAGCAGGGGATGAGCCATGCCAGAAGGACACCTGAGAGTGCCTGGGAACAGTCCTGGTGGCTGGAAGCAGCTTTGGGGACCACGAGAGCCCTGTCTCTCCCTCCCCAGCTGTGTTTGCAGTGCGGCTCTAATTACAGAAAGAGGCAGAAATGTCGCGTCTCGGTTGGCAAACATTTCTCCTGGCAAGTGCCAGCCGGCAGCTGCCGCGCTGGCATCCAAGTGGGCTCCCAGCCCCTCCATCCCACACCTCCCACCACAAATCCATGCCCCAGCAAGGCTGCGCCCCTTTCCCAACCCCTCCCTGAGTAGGTGATGATTTCCTGCAAAAATCAGAAATCCCAGGAGCAGGGAGGGGGAGGACACCCTCGGGAAGCACCCAGGTCTCCTTTGCCCTTGGAAACCAGGGAGTTTCCCACTGATTCCCCAGGGTGTGGGAAGGAAGGGAAAAAAAAGGGGGGAAAGGAGTAAAACCTCCAAAACGTTCAGTGAGGAGAAAAAGGAGGAGGAGGAGGAGGGGGGAGAAGAAGAACTGAGTGAGGGAGGAGGAGGAGGAGAGCAGGGCAGGGAGAGAGAGGATTACTGTTCAGTTAAATTAGAGGGAGCCCTTCAGCTGACTTGAACAGCAGGAGAATTTGCCCAAAGACCCCAATTTTTCCAATTTGGGATCAAATGTAAGCGCAGGATTAACTACAAGCATATGCTTAAAACCCAGGGAATTGAAAGAAGTCTGGACATAAAGTGCTCCAAAGAGGGCATGGACTGGCAGCTGCATGGATGACCTGCCCCTACAGAGATGCACTGAGGGGCCTGGGGAGCTCTGAGGGGACTGCAAGAACCATGGGAGGCTCCTGGAGCTCAGGCAATAATAACCTGCAGGAGAATGACATGACTCAGCTCCAAAGGCAAGGGCTGTGTGGGGAAGAGGGCTGGTAGCAGAGGCTCTTCCACGTGCTGGGACAAACGCCCTGCTTGGAGAAAGGGGGATCAGAGGGGCCCCACAGCTCTGGCTGGAGCAGGACGAGCCTTTCTGGGCTCACTGCAGAGCCCAGCCCTGGCTGAGAGGTCACTGCAGAGCCCTCTGTTCCCTGCCCCAGAGCTGGGCTGGTGCCCCCACCCTCCACGCTGGGGACCCCCCCAGAAGGGCTCTGGGCTGGCACGTGCCCTTCCTGTCAGACACATCCTCATCCACGTGACGAGTCCATGAACATCCCGGGCTGATTTATGGGATGAGAGGAGGGCAGGAGGCCAACCTTAAATCCTGACTGCCTGGTGATTAATAATCATAATTACTATCATATTAGCTGTGGTAGTAATGGTCTGCTTTCCCCCTGCAGAACTGGTCATCCAGGAATCTCAAAGAGGTTTCACCAGGCCAAGTGACCGATGTCCCTATTTTCTAAAGGAAATTGCGGCACAGAGCTGTCTCCCTTGAGTCACACAGTATATCAACAAGAAAACAGAGAAGGCAGGAGTCTGGACTCTGTGTCCCTCTCCCTCCCCCATGCTATTAAGCTGCATCTGTGTAATATAGAGCAAAACATCCTCCACGAGTCGCAGTAAATCACGGCAGAGGCAGTGTGCAGAGTGGATGGGGGGAGATAATGGGTTTTTCACCCTCTTCAACAATAGAACAAGTTTTTCTGCGTTAGGGAAGGCTGACTTCTCTGAGAGATGGAGATAAAAACAGCACCGAGCCTCCAAAATGGGCTGAAAGGGCACTTGCCTCACCCACTTGCATTGCTGGCCAAGGGACAGGAGGCAAACCAGGCAAACCATGCTGTGGGTCGAGTGCCCCACTGGCATGGCCTGGTCCACATGGACATCACTGAGGGGCACTGGAATATTAATTGAAAATCCCAGCAAAACACTTCTGTTGATGATAATGGACCATAATCCTCTTAGAGCAATTTCATGCCTGAAAAACCATGCATAACAAAATAATAATAGACAGCCCCTCAGTGGACACTGTCCTTAGCAGTGGACACAGGAGAAGAGGGTCAGCCAGAGGGGATTTCTCAGGAAGGAAAGGGAGCTGGTCCCCTTGGCCTCCACCCCTGAGGTGGGCAGGGGAAGAGCTGAATTTGCTCTAGGTCTGAACATCTGCTCTAGCAGTGCAGCACCACCACGGGACCCCGATGTCCCACAGAGACCTGGGGACCCACCAGGGCCCCCGTGCTCTACAGGGCCCATGGGGGCTTTCTGTGACCCCTGGAACCTCCCGTTTTCTCCACGCCCACCAGAGCTCCCAGAACACTCTGGACTCTCCACGTCCTCCAGCGTTCTCAGGACTCTCAGAAGGCTCCGTGTTCCTCAAGGATTTTCCGTGCCCGCAGAGCCCTGTGCCAGGCAGGGTCGTCCCATGCCAAGCCCCCCGCCCCCAAAAGAAGCAGCCGGTCCCCCCTCCCGCCCGCCCCTTCAGCACCACCTCGGCTGGACAGCGCCAGGTGCGGGGCCGGCACCCCAGGAACGCCCTGACCTCTTCTCGGAACCTCGGGGAGCCCCCTGACCTCCCCCCGGCATCCCCAACATCCCGACAAAGCCCCCCCCGCTCCCCTTCCCTCGCACCCCATGCTCACCCTCCGGCACTCCCGACTCCGGGTGCGCCCCTGCGCCCCCTCCCCAGCACCCCCAGACCCTGCCCCCTCCGACCCCTGCCCCCAGCAGGGCCCCCTCTGCTGCCTCTGCAGCTCCGCTTCTCCTCCTCCCCCGCGCCACCCCCTGCACCTCAGCACCACCCGCTGCACCCCGGCACCCCCTCCTCTGCCACCCCCAGCACCCCAGCGCTCTTCATCACTCCCTCCTCCACCATCCTCCTTCACCATCCCCACCCGTCAGCTCCCGGCGCCTCCTCCTCCTCCAGCACCCCTCTCCAGCGCCCCTTTTTTCACCACCCCTTTCCTCCAGCGCCCCCAGCACCCTTCAGCCGCGCTCCCACCAAATCCCCGCATCCCCAGCACAACCTCCAGCTCCAACACCCCGCTCCCTGCAGGACTCTGCCAGCACCCCGAGGACCCCATCCGCGCCCCTCCAAGCCGCCCAGGGATTCTCCCTCCACCCCCAAACCGTTCCCCAAAGCCTCTTTCACCCCTCAGCACGCCCTGCCCCAGCCCCTCCAGGCTCCCACCCCCGCACCCCCAGCACCCACCTGCGCCCCCGGCCCGCCCCGCGCCCCGCCCCGGAGCCCCCCCCGCCCCGGGGCCGTGCGGCTGCGGTGCCGCGGGATGCCGGGGGGTCCGGGGGAGCCCCGGGGGCCGCCGGGGGGTGCGCGCTGCCCGGCCGGCAGCTGTTGCTGCTGACGGCTCCCCCGGAGCCTCCGGCCGGCCGGGGCAGCGGTGACTAAGCACTTTGGGGATTTCTACTCTTTATTATTTTATTCTATTATTTTCTCCCGCTTTCGAGCGGGTCCTCCCCCCTCTCTCCCCCGCTTCCCCCTCCCATCCTCATCTTCCCCGGCCGCCCCCGCCCGGGGCCGGGCGCGGCAGGGCGGGCGGAGGGGTTCCCCCTTCCGGCCACCGGGAGCATGGGAGCCCCGGGCCGGCTGGGCTCCAGAGCTCGGTCAGCCCTGGGGTGAGGCGGAGCGGGGCCGCGCCGTGCCGTGCCGCGCCGCTCCGGGGCCGGGCCGCGCTCCGCGCCGCGCCCGCGGCAAGTTCCGCCGCTCCCGGGGCGCGCAGAGCGCAGCGGAGCGATGCCGGTGCGCCGGGGCCATGTGGCCCCCCAAAACACCTACCTGGACACCATCATTCGCAAATTTGAAGGACAAAGTGAGTACCGCACCCTCCGGTCCCGCTCCGCTCCCCCGCGGCCGGGGCGGCCCCCCAACTTCGGAGCGCAGCGGGGAGAGGAGGGGGGAAGGCGGGAGGGTGTCCCCCCCGGGGGCACGGAGGCGCCCCGGTGACCTCCCGAGGGGGGAGAGGGTGGGCGACAGCCAGGCAGTGTCCCCGCGGGTATTTATAGACAGGGCGACACCGGGGGACGAGCCATCCCGGCCTCGGGGTTTCCCCGGGGGGCCGGGGACGCCGCGACCCCCCCGGTGCCCGGGCTGGGACGGGGGCCCCGGGCGGGCGGGGAGGGGGTCCCGGCCGGCTGGACGGGGGCACAGGGTGTACCCCAGCGCAGTCGGGCTCGCCGCCTGTTTGCCTTCAACTCTGCGCTCCCGGCGGCCGCCGTCCCCGGTGAAACGTTGCCATTTGCTGTTGCTCCGAGTAATCCCTTTATATGAATTTTGGGGCTGGTTTCGTGTTAGATACGGCGAAAAGTCCGTGCACATCGGGGAGCGCTGGGGTTTGCGTGCGGCTGGGTGGGGGCGCGGGGGTTCCGCTCCCACTCTCTGGGCACCCCAGCGGGGCTGGGTCCCCCCTACAATGCTGGGGATGACGGGAGGGGACCAGGGCACCGGGGTCCCCCAAAAACTGAGCTCGGGGGGCTGCTGTGGGGTGCCGGGGCCGTGCACTCCCCACTGTGGGTTGTTTTTTTTTTTTTGTGGGTATCCAAGTTTCCCGAGTGGGCAAATTCCCTGGCGCTGCCGTCCCTGCAGGCTCTGCGCTGCCTGGCCTGGCAGCGACTGACGTGACCCTGGGGATGGAAAGTGAGAAAAACTGTGCCTGGCTCCTATCAGTTCCCCCTGGGAAGCGGCGGCTGGGGAGCAGCGGGGCCGCGCCGTGAGGCGTGACAGGAGCACGGAGCCAGAGCCCGCTCCCTGCCAGCCATGTCGGGCAGCACCAGCTGGGTTCTGCCCAAACATCGCCCCACGCTCCCCCGCGGCAGTTTCGTGCTGTGACAGGTGTTGGGAGGCAGCAAACCAGCGCACCTAATACATCTTTGCTACAGGCAATGAGTTCTGCCGTGCCTGTGGGTGCTGCCCTCAGCCCCAGCGCCGCGGCTCCCTTGGGTGCAGCTGCTCCTGGTGAGTCCCCGTTGCAGCCAGAAGGGCCCAGCTCCTCCCTGCCAGGGCTGGTGCAGAGCCCTGAACTGTGGCACCAAGGGGAAATCTGCAGGTGAGAGCAGGACAGAAAGCAAACTGGGGGTGAAAAAAAAACCCCCAAGGAGACCTGGCTCTGCAGCTCCTTCCCATGCTGGTCGTGGTCACATCCCTGTGCTCAGCACAGCTTGCTCCGGCGCCCTGCCAGCCCTGTAAATCCTGTCCTGCGCCAGCCCAGCCAGGATCCAGACTGGATCCGGTCCATGGAGCTGACACTGGATGGGGAAACTGCTCATGGCAGGTGGGGAGCGTGCCCCAGCAGCAGGGCCTGGGGAGGAGGTCCCCTCCTAGTGCTGGCAAAGCAATTTGGAGGTAGAAGGATCGGGAAGAAGGAACTGGGAAACGTTTGTGTGTGGTGGTTTGTGCTGTTTGCAGCATCGGCACCAGCACCAGCTCTGTGTGGGAAAGGGAAGGGTGCCAGAGTGGGAATCCCCCAGAAAGGGCTCCCAAGGGGCTGCCAGAGGGTGGAATGAAGCAGGAGACTTGTGCAGCATCCCTGGGGACACTGGTTTTACTGGGTCCCTGCAGGTGCCGCTGGGGACAGCCCTGATGTGCCTGGGAGGGGTCCCCCCACCCCAGCAGGTCCCAGCACTCGGTGCCACAGCTGTGCAGAGGTTTCTCTTGCGTTTGGGTGAAATTCCCCATGAGGCTGGAGTGCAGCAGGGTTCTGGAGCACGCAAGCTGCAGATGCCATTCCTGGGTAATCCAGGAGATTAATTGGGGTCTGGGCTGGGAGGCAGCCTCCAAATGGACCCTCTGCTCAGACTTGCCTTCAGCTCCAGCCCAGAGCTGATGCCAAATGCTGAGGGAGATGTGGCATTCACCACATGAGCATCCAGCCCCCTGTCACATCCCAGCAAACCTGTCCCAGAGCCCAGCACTCCCCAACATCCTTAAAAAAAAAACCCAAAATCAAGCCAAATCAGAGCTCACCCCGAGATAAGGATGGAAGTGGCTCCATGTGGGCTGGATGACGTGGGCTGTGCAGCACTGCCACACGCCCTGGCAAGGCAGCAAGTCTGGCCCCAGCCCAGCCTAGGTGGCTGCAGCACCAGGAGGGAATGGGTCAGCGCCACTCTCTGCCTCAGTTTCCCTTTTCCTTCCCTTAAGCACTTTACTTTTTGAGCACAGGGGCCAAAAAGCCCAGCAGAGTCCGGATTTCACCTTCAGCCCAAAGGCACAATTATCCTATAAAGCATTAGGAGAATCATTAATGAGATGGGTTTCACCCCTGCTTCCCACGAAGCCAAGCCTTACACTCACTCCTCCTCTTGCCCCTTGCCTGACTTCAGTCAAATCTGAGCAAGGGTGGAAAGTCTCTGAGATAACTCAGGTCCCTGATAAGCTCCTGGGAAGGGACAGAGGCTGCAGCTCTCCCCTCTGCCTGCAGTGCTGGTCAGGGACAGATTGCCCAGCAGAGAGTCCCCACATGCCAGTGGTGAAATGTCAAGGCTGCAGGGATTGGCCAATCTCAGCAAAACTGCCTCCACTGAGACCCCTCCTTTGGGTCCCTCTGTCCCCACAGACACAAATTCACATTGAAATGGGGACACTTTCCTTCTCTGAAGAGCAGAGCAGTCCTGGGACTGTGTGGGCTGAGGTCTCAGCCACTGTCCCCGCAGAGCTGCCACCAGTGTCCCCTGTCCCTGCACGAGCCCCACAGCGGGCGACATCAAAAACCCCAAGCTCACCCCCCTGCACCCCGGTGGGTCCCTACCACCCCTCTAAGAGCCTCGTGCTGTCTCTCCTGCCTCCCTGCAGACCGCAAGTTCCTCATTGCCAACGCCCAGATGGAGAACTGCGCCATCATCTACTGCAACGACGGCTTCTGCGAGATGTTCGGCTACTCGCGCGTGGAGGTGATGCAGCAGCCCTGCACCTGCGACTTCCTCACGGGCCCCGACACCACCAAGAGCTCCATTGCCCAGCTCACCCAGGCCCTGCTGGGCTCCGAGGAGTGCAAGCTGGAGATCCTCTACTACCGCAAAGACAGTAAGAGCCTCTCCCAGGGGTGGGTGGCGGGGCGCAAACGCATCAGGATTACACCCAGGCTCGGGGCTTTGCTGAGAGCAAATCCATGGTGGCTCCTGGTGGGATGGAGGCATCTCTGCTGTCATGGAGCACATTGGGACCTTGAGCAATAAGGGATGTTGCCAGATTATTTGGGAATCAGGTCGTTTGTGAGCCCTTGGGGATGGCTCGTTGCTCCTGGGACAAGCTATGTCATTGCTTGTGGGATCCCTGCGCCAGGAATGAGAATCCACGGAGAAGCCAGGCTTGGACACAGGTCTCCCAGTCTGTGCTCTGAGATGAGATGAGACAGACCCCCCATCTCTGCTGAGAGTGGGTGCAGCCTATGGCCTCAGAGCTGCCTTTCCAGTGAGCAGGATGCGGCTGTGCGTGCACAGATGGAATTACGTTAAGATGAAAATGAAGCTTTGATGGAAAATACGAGTGATTAGTTCTAATACGGCAGGAAGTTAAATAAATATTTAGTGCTTGATGCTGCAAAACATCAGTGGCCAGGGCTCCCAGGGCCAGGGAAATGCAGGTCCAGTGCTCACAGGAGGTTAAAAATACGAAGTGTTTCCTTTTTTTAACCTATGGAACTTTCCCATTGCTTCAGGTTGTATTGATGGGGGCTTGGCCTGAGCACAGGGCTGCGCCCCACTGCTGGCAGCTCCAGTTAGAGGAGAACCACTGGAAGCAAAAGGAAGGAGCAGGCAGGAGCCCTGGCTCCCAGCCCAGCGCCCTATCTTGGGGGCTGGCACCCGGGTGTCCTGGCCTCCCTCCCAGACCCTATCTCCCGGGCTGGCATCCAGGTGCCAGCATATCGGAGTTATTCACTGGCAGCACCTCTGCGTGTCATCCCGGCGTTATCCTGGCAGCACCTGACCCTCTGTGGTGCCAGGATCGGGCCACTCAGCCGAGGCTCTTCCTGTGGGGCACTCCCGGGTGGAGAGGGGCCACGAGTGGTGCCAGGTCTGGGTGCAAGTCCCCCCCTTCAGCAGCTGCAGGGCCTGGCTGGAGCCCAGTGCAGTGCAGGAGGCGCGCAGAGAAGTGGCACACGCTGTGCCCCTGCTCCCATCCAGTGCCAGTGGCTGTGCACTGGTTGTGGCAAGGACAGCATGTGCAGCCCCAGTCCATTTCCTCCCTCTCTCCCTCCCTCCCTCCCTCAGGATAGTTTCCCATTCTGTCCCTGGGGACTACTTGGCTTGTGAGCCTGATGCATCACCGTGCTCCCTGCTTTGAAGCATTCCTGCTGGGCTCACGGGATGCTCGGTGCTGTCCTCAGAGCCCTGCTCTTCCTCTAGGCCATGGGGAACTCTCATTGCAGCTCTGAGCTGCTTTCTTCTCTTTTTTATTAAAAAAGAGGGGAAAAAATACAAAAAAAAAAAAAAAAAAGCCCAGAAGCAAACCCTTCATGTCTATTTTTAAAACCCAGCCCCACCAGCAGCATGCTTTTCCAATTGTTTCCCCCCAGCACTCAGCCTGCGACCGCTCGGCCCATTATAAATGGGTCTTATCGGCGAAGAAAAGGCTTTTGCATTATAGGGAGCTGCTGCTTAATTAGCCAGCGGAGCTCCGAACCTGCCTGTCCTCTTTTTCATACCAGCAGCACCAATCTCCAGCCTCGACCTGCTGTTTATTACTGCGGTACTCCCGGCTCTGCAGCTCGCGGGGTTGTTTCCTCGCTTTTCTGGCTGGCAGAGGCAATGTGAAACCCAAAATCTGCCCGCTGGGGACACCTGAGCAGGGCCAGGGTGGCATGGAGGGAGGCAGGTAGGAAGGGGCCACCCAAGGGTGGCTGGGGGCAGGCAGGATGCTGAATGACGGGGGATACGTGTCCCTGGGGACAGCCTGGCTGCTCGGTCCCCACCTGGATGTCCGTGATTATATTTATAATTATAAACAGAGCCAAACGAGCCAGGGGTGCCAGCAGTGAGCCCAGCTCCAAAATGGAGCCAAGAATGGAACCTTCCCATGGGGGAAGGTGGGATGAGCCCACGCAGGGCAGTTGTCCCTCCCTGCCATCCCAGCCCCAAAAAGGCCTTGGAAAGAGGGAAGAGCCCGTTCGCAGCGCGTGTGGGCTCTAATCCCCTGCTCAAAGCTGGGAGATCAGTGAAAAGTTAATTTCCTTACAAGATGCTACACAGCTGGAGCTGGCCCAGACAGGGGGGTCAGCACGGGATCAGCTCCTGCTGCAGCAAGGAGCAGCCATGGCCCCCAGCCCTGCAGACACACTGTGACCAGGGCGAGCTCAAATCCTCCAGCATCCCCTGAGGACGACACCCAGGAGCTCAGCTGAATCCAGGGCTGGTTTTTTTTCCCCTCCCTAGGTGGGGATGTGCTTTGCAGTGAAGCCACTGGCCAGGGCTCACAGGGTCCCCAGAGCACGAGGTGGCCACAGGTGCTGAGTGCCACAGTGCCAGCATGGCCTGAGCAGCAGCAGCTGGTGGCACTCGCTCTGCTTAATCTGCGTGAATGTGATGCTGATGAATATGAAAGGGGAGATGTGGCTGCGACAGCTGGAGCAGCTGGTGGGGCAGCCCCAGCCCCTCCAGCCTGTCCTTTCCTGGGCAGAGCTTGTCCCTTCCAGCAGCAGTTCGTGTCAGTCCCCATGGAACTGGGATTAGGCACTGGGATCAGGCCAGCAAACTCATCACACTGCTGCAGAGGCCAGGGTTTTCCCCTGGGAGGGTCAGAGAGTGATTGGGGTGCCCTGTGCCACTCAGCATATCCCCCCAACAGCAATGGGGGGCCTGAGCAAGCAGCCAGGCAGGCACGGGTTGGGAAGTGCCACCACCTCCAAAGGGGGCAGGGGCACTCATGTGACTCGTCCCCTCTGTCCCCAGCCCAGGGCACAGCCGTGGCACTGCCCCTCTCCAGCAGCAAGCCTGGCTGAGGCAGGGGGATGGATCCAAGCAGGGTTTCTCCACACAGCTCTGTAAACAGCAACATGTGCTGTGCCCGATGGGTGCGCTGGGAGCAGGAGGGCAAATCCCACCAGCAGCTGCTGCATCGTGGCACTGTCAGGGATTTGGTGCTGGCAGCCCCAGGGAGCCTCTGCTGCTGCCCCACGGTGGGGCCAAGGCAGGACTGAGGGGATTTCTTGGGTGTTGGAGGAGCAGGAAGGCACAGCCAGCTGACAAACCCCGACCCCAAGTGGAGCTCTTGGCTTGTACAAACCCGTGGGGTTTATGCCAAGCTGGGGCTGTTTGCTGCTTGCTGTTTGCTTGAAGGGTCAGTCTGTGACCTCGGGAAAGGGATGGACAGCAGAGCCCAGCTCCAGATGGGAACTTATAAACATCCCTGCTCACAATGGCAAAAGCTCTGGGACCAGAGGCCCTGGTCTGCAGAGCCAATTCTGCCATCCTTGGCACGGCTGTGCTGCAGCTCCAGGCACCCCCATTGCCCGGGCTGTGCCCCAGGGCCAGCGTGACCAGGGCTGAGAGCTGGAAGAGACACATTTTTCATCCCCACAGATGCTTTTTGCTTGGACCTGATGTCCCATGAGCAAAAGGAGAGGCCCAGATCATCCCCAGCACCTCCAAGGATGCTGCCTGGAGTAGGTTTTTCCTGAGCTCTCTGCCCTGGCAGAGTTAAGATGCGTTTTGCCAACCCACTGTATTGATCCAGGACCCCTTTTGGCTTCAGAGCATCCTTCCACCTGCACCCAAAAGCACCCTGCTAGGCTTGGATCTTTCTTGTGGCAACATTTTGGGGGGTACCCTCAGCCCCCTGGCACTCCTGATTTTCCCTCCCCACTGCTGCTTCCAGCCAGCAAGGCCTGTAAGCACACAAATCCCTGCAGAGGGGAACCTCTGTCCCGCTGATGTTACTTAATAAGGTCATTTTTGCTGTCCTGGCGTCCTGGCAGGTTTGAGTTTCCTGATGCCCTGTCTGGGTGTGGGGAGAGGGTCCAGGGCAGAGCCTGTGTTGCACATTCCCTCTCTGTGCAGGGGGATGCAGACCTGCAGGGGCTCACCCCAGCTCCCAGGAGTGACCAATCTCCCTCTAGCTCAGACTCTCTCTCCATTTTTTTCCATCCCACCTCAGGGGTTTGCTTTAGGGCCTCCCAGCAATCTGCACTTGCCTTTGAAGTTCCACCCAGCCCCGACACTGATTTATCCCAGGATGGGAGCACAGCTTGGTCCTCCAGGCTCCTCTCTGGGCGTGCCAGCCATCCCCAGAGCACAGCTCTGCTCCGTGCCCTTCCAGCCCCTCTCCTCTGCTCCTTTATATAATCCCACTATGGCTTTAGCCACTGGGCCATGAGACCCTGCAGATTAAATCTCCCAGCCTGGGGAAGAGCTCCAGGCACAGATTAATAGCTCTCTTTTTTAATATTCATAACAATGCTGGCTTGTGTCCGGCTCTGGAAACCCCCGTGTCCTGTTGATTAGTTTAATACTGATGATACTGATGACAATACTGATGACAAATGCATTAACCACCGCTGCCTGCAGGGGATAAGGGGACAGGGAGGGAGGGAGGGCCCCCAGCAATGACATTTTTAATGTTATTAAGTGTTGGCTTTTATCAAGGTCAGAAGACACGGTGGGTCAGAAAGCACAAAGCTCCAGGCACTCACTCAGCTTGGGGGAGCTGGAAAGTCAAACCAGGAGTTTGGGGAATACAAGCCCACCATGTTGGCTGTGGGACCCTTCAAACCAGCCTCCATGTCCTACCCCACCTGCCAAGCCCTGCCTGCAGCCCCCAGGCTGGGTTTCACCCCAGATGGGCACAGGCAGCCTCAGGCTGGTGGCCACAGAGCACAGGCAGGTTGTGAATCCCCCCAGGGCTCCTCCAAGAGATCATTTGGTGTCTGGATAAAATTAGATGGATGGAGACAGATTAGCTGAACAGCTGAAGGGGAGAGACAGTGAGATGGATGGGGGCAGTGGGTTGAGGAGCAAGGATGGCAGGGCAGGCCTGAGGTGCCTCCTGGGGCTGGCTCAGGGCCTGGTTTTGGGAAGAAGGATGAGGAGGCTCAGCATGGGGAAACTGAGTCAGGGCAGAGAGTGCCACCCATGGCTCTCCCAGCTGCAGCCTCTCCACAGAGCTGAGGGTACCCCAAATCACAGCTGCACAGACCTCAAATCCTGGGGAAATGCCCTGTCTTTGGGCCAGGCTTAAGGGAATGTGCTGCTCCCATCCCTGACCCTGCTCTTCCCTCATTCCCTTGACACCTCCGTGCTCTGAGATGTGGGTCTGTGCCTGTTGGGACCAATTTTGGGGTGATTGCCCTGGTTTTGGAGGGGGATTAACTTTTGGCCAAGCCTGAATTGGCCAGGCAGTTAGACTGGATTATTGCTGTAGTTCCCTCCCCACAGAAATAGTCTATTTTATTTAATTTAAGAAGGGATCAGTGAGGGGCTCACAGTGACATTGGCCAGGGCTGCTCAAGCTCAGCACCTCCCAGATTTGCAGGATCAAACCAGGCACCAGCTGCCACCCAAACCCACCCCCAGCCACCTCCCAGCTGCTCCTTATATCCCTCCAACTGGATGTAACTGGGCCCAGTTTTCAGCTGTTCAGCACTGGCCATGGGATTAACCCTTTCCTGTGCCACACAGGGCCTGCCAGGATTTAGCCCCCAAAGAACAGCTCAGAGCCCATCCCTTCCCACTGCCATGGAGGAATTTAGGAAGGAGCTGAGGGAGGGAAGGAATGCAGGAGGGCAGAGCACCTGAGCCAGGGTTGGGCTGTCTGGATCAGAATTCCCACTCCAGGGGGAAGCATGGGGTTGGTGGCTGTGAAGGTTGATGCCAGTGAACCTTGTGGGTTCCAGGAGGTCAGTGATGCTTCAAAATCACCCCTGGGGGGGAAAAAAAAAAAAAAAAAAACTCCTCATTTTCTAACACACCTAAGGAGAAAGCATCCCTGAGTGGGCTCCCCTGTGCACACCAGTGCCAGCATCAACACCAGCAGAGCTGTGGCATGCACTTACAGGGCATCTCTTCATCCAAAGAGCCCAAAAATCCTGACAAAGGGAGGGAAAGGAGCTCTCTTCCTCCTGCTCCACACAGAGGTAACCTGTGCCACACAGCCCCCAAACAGCTTTACTGCCAAAAATCCACTCTCTCCTCCCCAGCTCACACATTTAAGTGGATTTCCTCTCCCTTTGGTGAGCAGTGGAGAAAGAGAGAAAGACAGAGAGAGAAAAAAAGAGAGAGAAAGAAAGAACAAACGGACAAATCCCAGCTGCTGGGGTCTTTAAGCAGGTTCCACCACATCCATTTCTTTCCCCTTCTTGTGCCTGTGTGTGTGTGTCCGTGTATGTGCACATCCCTGACGTCACGGCAGATTTTGAAGTTGCCCGATGCCGGCCATCTGCTCCTGATTACGGGAGGCCCTGAGCTCCTTAAAATTATCCGCAGGAAGGGCCGGCCTGCCCCTCCCGGCTGGAGCGCGGCCACGGCCGGAGCGGGAGCGCCGGCTCCGCATCCCTGCGCGGCCGCTAATCCCGGGGAACGGCGGGAGCAGCGATCCCGGCCGGGCTGGGCTCCCTATGGCCTGCCATGCTAGCCGTGTGCTCCATCATCTCTGGGAGGTTTGGGATAGGAGCCTGGAGGGGTTTTATATACACTTCCCAAAATCGCAGAGAGCTGGGGACGGCCCGGCCTGTTCTGCATGGGATGGAGCATTTCTGAGAGGAGGTCTCGCTGTGAGCCCCCCTGCTTTGCTGGATCTTTTGCATGTTTAACACTGGCTTGGGCTGGAGGTGCTGCCCTGGGGTCACCAGCAGGGCCAGGGGACATTTGGTGTCACCAAGAGCATGGCTGTGCTGTGGGGGTGGCCCTG
Source organism: Passerina amoena (assembly GCA_013401095.1). NCBI lineage: Eukaryota > Metazoa > Chordata > Aves > Passeriformes > Cardinalidae > Passerina > Passerina amoena. The sequence continues at coordinate 207,891 of WBNP01005010.1, forward strand.
GCAGTGGCTCTGGCTCGGGGGGTCCCATCAGAGCCAAAGCAACAGCACACAGCTCAAGGAAGGGACTCGGTGATTACAGGTTTTTGGAGGATTTAGTGGGAATAAAGCTGGCAAAGGAGGTGGGGAACCACCTGTGTCCTTCACTGGGTGCTTTGGAAAAGACCTGCAGGTGTTTTCAGTTGCCTCTAATTGCAGACTGGTGCCTGGATGCTGCATGAGGAGAGCCACAGGGTCGAGCTGACATCCAACAGGAAAATCCCTATGGACATATTTGGGATGCTCCTCACAGCCCCCATCCCTCCCAGGACACTGAGCCAGTCCTTGTGCCCCCTTTGTGCCTCAGTTTCCCCGTGGCAGGACAAGACAAGGCCATGCCTGGCCATGCCATGCCTTTGGGGAATGTCCTTGGGGACTGATCCCACCTGGTCCTGCTCACCCCCATTGCCTGCATCCCATCCCCAAAAACTGCCTGGTGATTGCAGGGCAATTAACTGCAGCGTGATTACAAGCAGGAGGCTTAATGAGGTTAAACCACTACCTGGGACTTCCTGAGTTCTTAATTACTCACTCTTTAATTGCTGCTCTCAAGTACATTAATATAAATGACTGTCTGGGACAGAAAAAAGAGATGTGATCAGTGTGATTGGGATGCTTCAGGGATATGGCCCTTTCCCAGGGCTCAGATCATGTTCCATGCCCACCAGCAGGGATTACATCCATCAGGGCGCTCAAACCCCCACTTTTCTGCCAAAAGTATTGGGTGCTGGAGGGGAGGGGGACGTCGGGGTCTCCTGAGCAGCCCCCCTGAGCCCGTCTCTGCTCGGCAGCCTCGTGTTTCCGCTGCCTGGTGGACGTGGTGCCTGTGAAGAACGAGGAAGGCGTCGTCATCATGTTCATCCTCAACTTCGAGGATCTGGCCCAGCTGATCGCCAAGAGCACCGGGCGGAGCCTGCACCGGCGCCTGTCGCACAGCTGGAGCAAAGGTGCGTGCCCGGGGGCGGCGGGGCCGGGAGGGCAGCGCAGCATCCTCATCCCAGGGCTTGTTTGGGAGCACGGAGGGGGCTGATGGATGCCCCCGGGAGGGCAGCACAGCATCCTCATCCCAGGGCTTGTTTGGGAGCACAGGGGGGGCTGAAGGATGCATCTGTGTCTGGGCAGGATCCTGCATGGGAAGAGGTTTGTGTTTTTGCACAGCCGCAGCTCTGCCTGCTCAGGGACTGGTCCAGCCAAACCCCAGCTGGATGGGGAAAGGCTGTTTGAGCCAGCTGGGCTCCCCTTGCCCTCACAGCTGCCTGCATACACTTCCCAAAATCCCAGAGAGCTGGGGAACAGGGCTGGGGACTGCCCAGGCTGTTCTGCATGGGATGGAGCATTTCTGAGAGGAGGTCTCGCTGGAAGTAGAGCTGTGGAGTCCCCTCTGTGAGCCCCCCTGCTTTGCTGGGTCTTTTCCATGTTTAACACTGGCTTGGGCTGGAGGTGCTGCCGTGGGGCAGGACCCGTGTGCGGGGTCACCAGGGGACATTTGGTGTCACCAAGAGCATGGCTGTGCTGTGGGGGTGGCACTGCAGGCCAATGGCACAGGGATGGCTGCACTGCGACGGCTCAGCCTGCCCCAGCTTCAGCTACTCCCCGCTCTCCTAGGCTCATCCTGGGGTTTTGGAGACAGTGGAAAACTCAAATTCCCTTTTTTGGGAAGGCTGGATCAAAGGGAAGCTGTGGTGAGGCTCTTGAGGGGATGTGGCTATTCAGGGAGGCAGATGTTAGACCTGACAAAGAGCTGTGATTCTAAATCCCCTCCTTCCATACAGCCCTCAGTGCTGGTCACATCAACCTGAGCCAGGAAATAACCCCACCTCTGCCTCCATGATGCCATTCCCTGGGGGTGCTGTTGGGAGGCTTTGGGCAGGCCTCAAAATAAAGCTCTGGGAGCAACATGGGTCTGTCCCCCCTTGGCACGTGGGGTGGCACAGCAGGACCAGAGCCAGGGCCACATCAGGGAGCCATGGGGACAAGTGGCCTTTGAAGCGGGGTTTGTGTGAGTCCCAGCACATTCCTGCTCGGTCCATATCTATATCCTGGAGCCTTCAGGTGTCTGGGTATGGCAGCAGGCACCAGCAGAGTTTTGTGTGGGTTTGTGTGTGCTCCAGGGGGCTAGTGGATGTGTGAGTGTGAATGGACAGATAAATGTGGTTGTGGGTCTGTGAAGTGATGAGGTTCATGGTTTTGATGGATTGCTTTAGTACCAGCTACCCTGTATGCATGAGCTGCTGAGGAAATCCTAAATTCCAGCACCAGTGTTGCTTTGCAGCCCCACCAGCTCTGAGAATATCCCAACATATGATGCAGCCATATCCCATCCCACCCAGAGATATCCCTTTGGCAGGAGGCACCCAGATCGAGGGCATCTGTCCCTTCCCTGCACGTTGGATGTTGTGTTGAGCATCCCAAGGGATGTTGTGTTTCTTGGGTTTCCAGAGCTGCTGGTGCCCACCCAGATGAGGCTTTCATGCTCAGGTTTTCTGACTCAGTCTTTCATTGCATAGCCACAGGTGGCTGCGTTGCTGGTCTCCAGCTCACTGGTGTGCAGGGAAAGTTGGATGCTTTGCTTCTTCCAGCTGAAAAGCTGCTCTAGGCAGTGGGGATGGGGTGAGCAGAGGGAGCCAGTGTGGTACCCCATGGGCAGGGGCATTTCTGGCAGGCTGGGACCCTGCCCAAGCAGCTTGGTGGTGTTTTGGGGCTGGATGAGGGAAGCTAATCTTGTCAAAATCAAAGAGCTCCTCAACGTGCTGCTTTTTCCCAGGGGACAATGTCTTTGTGGAGCTCATGCCACATCCCATGCACCCCAGGATTTTAGGCCACCTTTTGTGCAGTTAGGGAGCAGAGTTGGTGCTGCTGGATGAGCTTCAGGGCTGACCCAGGGCCTGAGGGTGTGAACCCAGCTGCTCACACAAACTCTGCAGTAGCAAGTGGCCATGGTCTCCTCTAGAAGAGGACAAGTGACTATGCATTGAGTGTCACAACCAGGGGCATTGGGCCCTCTCCAGATCTGGGCTCTTCCTCTCCTGCACCTCTCTCACAGCTCCTAGCAGCCCTGGCTGCCCTTGTCCCAGCCCCAGTCCCCTGTGAGGTGTTCTCCTGGTCCCCTGTGATGCCAGAAAGGGATCCTGGTTTTGTGGTCCAAATTCCCTCATTGAAAACTCAAAACAAATCCAGGAACAAAACTGTTAGAACTACTTTTCTTTCTGGGCCTTTCTAAATTACCATCTCTATTGTGTGGGGGTTTTTTTTTCCCCTAAAGTTCCACCAAGGAGATTTAGAGGCTCTATTTCCTCCGGGACCAAATCCCTTAATTGGCTTTAACCTCTTTAATTGGCTTAGGGATGCTCTGCACCTTTCCCATCTCGCATCCGCAGTCGTAGGGAGCTCTTCTCCAGCTCAGAGGAGCTTGCTGCCAGGTCAGGCTCTGCCTTGAGCACTTGGCACTGTGATGGCATGGGAACAGCCAGTGCTTTGGAGGAGGAAGGGCCACACAGCGTGTGCGTCCCCCAGAGCCACCCAGAACTCTCCGCAGCCTCTCCCCTGCCCCGCCTCGCTCCAGCCATCACATGCGGCTAGGTCACACCTTTCTCTCTTGTGTTTTGTTTTTCTTTTTAACAAGGTGAAGGTAGGAGTTTGAAGTTTAGTCTCCCGTCCCTGCGGCGCCTCAAAATCCAGCGGAAATCTCTGCCCACCAGTGAGTTTGATGGAGTAGCCATTGACTATGGAAAGGTAACCGTAGCCTTTGTCTGATACCGGCCCACGCCTCAGGCCAGGTCCCAGCGCTCCTCCTCGCTGTCCCCATCCCAGTCCCCCTTGGCTGCTGTGGTTTGGGCCATCTCCTGTGGCAGGGCAGGGCACGGGGCAGTGCTGGCCCTGCTGGGCTTGGCCGTGCGGGCTGCAGCTCCTCCCTGCTGCTCTGCGCATCCCGCGGCTCGAGGGGGGAGTGGGAGATGTGCCAAAGCTGGGAGGAAGCTCTGCCTCCATCCTCCGAGCTGTCCGGGGTGGTGGAGCTCCAGGGAGCTGTCCCCACCTCAAGGAGGGGACGTGCTGGTGGCTGTATGGCTGTAGGAGCATGGTGTGCTCTGAGCAAGGACTGGCAGGCTCATTTCCCCATGATTTCCTGGCAGGGAGCAGGCAGCACGGGCAGGTCCAGCTTCTCAGCCCTCCAGCAAAGATTGTACTTCCCTTGATGGAAGGTGATGCTGTCACCAAGCTTGAAAAGGTGGGGCCTGTTTAGAGATTGCTGTTCTTGGTGGCTTCCTGACAGTGCTCAGGGTACTTCCAGTCCAAGACCTGCTGTTTTCTGAAATGCTGCAGCTCAAGGCTGTGAGCAGGAGGCTTTTGCTCTGCTAAGGCAACCCCAGGTGCCAGGGTCTGGCTGTGCTGGGTGTATCCAGGCAGCCTGGATAAATCTGCTTCCCCAAATCATAGATATAACGAGATGGAAGGTGCCTGTCTTCTCAGAGGTTGTGCTTATGGTAGGTTGAAGATGTGTGTAGGGTTATCAGCATAGGCAGCAGCACTGCTAGAAGCTCTGGGTACCCCGAGGCTGGAGCTGCACGGGGCACTGCAGTGTGGAATGGGAATGGAATGCAGTGTGGAATGGGAAATGTGCACTGAGGACACGTTGATGGATCATTTGGCTGGAGCTTGGTCAAGTGGCCACAGCCCAGAGATGCAGGGCCAGCCAGCAGCCAGCCTCTCCAGGCACCCCATCCTAAAATCTGCCCTAAAGGGCCTCAGGGATGGTGAGGAGTGCCACAGTTCCTCCTGGGGGTATTACTGGAGGTGCACATTCTCATGGGTTTGTACTCCAGAAGGGGCTTGCTTTGCACACCCCATTGCAGAAATTAGAGTCTGGAAACTCTTCAGATCTCCAGGGAAAAAGGTTTAGCAATGGTTTACCGTGGCTATAGGAGAAGGAGGAGCAATATGGCCAAATTTGCAAACCCAGCAGCTCCTCCAGTGCTTCCTGGTGCAGAGCACATCCTCCCCCATAAACACCAGCACAGGGCCTGGGCACTGAGCCTCAGTGATGGCCTGAGCTCTTGCAGCAGGGGAGGGAAGGGCAGCCCCAGTGGTGGGACACTCAGAGAAACGCATGGCACGGCAGGGACTCCAGGCAAGCCCGCCCTAGGTCTCCTCTTCCGTGGCTCTCACCTGCTTCCACCTGTGCAGCATTGCCTCGCAAACCTCCCCGCGGCCGCCCAGCCTCCGGCGGGAGCTGGGAGCTGCCAAGTCCCCAGGGACTCGGCCGCCCTACTCCAAAGCAGGTCCTGGTCCAGGCTGGAGATGACCTCAGGAGCTGCAGTGCTTCCCAGCCCTCTGCCTCTCCTCTTACCTACCCCGGCTCCCTCACCTTGCCCCACGGCACGCGGGGACTCCTTCTAATGCAACGCTTTCTCCTGGCTGTCTTAAAGCCTGGTGGTGACTCCCTGATTTTGAGGGACTTGAAGACATCGCCCAAGGAAAACTGTATGCAGTCAGAGACCGAATCCCTCCTGGAAAAGGAGCGGAGGCCGAGCCTGGAGGCCGACCCCACCCTACAACACTCGTCCCCGAAACAAGAGCCTCCCGTGCTGGGCCCTCACCCCGCATGGGGTTTCTTTCGGTCTCGCCCTGGGGGCAGCTTCCACAGCCTCCGCAGGGTCTCCTCCTTGGACAACTTTGAGGCTGCGAGGTCTGAGTTCCAGAGAAAATTCAGGGAAAGGAGGGCAAACTCAGGTAGGGAAAACCCCGGAGCCGTCGGTTCTACTGCGGGAGTCAGGGTTCTGCCACGGCCCCGGCGCATCTCGGGGGGGAGGTCCCGGTCTCTTTTCCCTCTGCAAAGTGGAGATGACCTGGGTCTTCTCCCCAGAACCCACTGGTCTCCATGTGATTCCCTGCACAGGCAGGTCCTGCTCTGTAGGTAGAGCCATCCATGGTTTGTGTGTGAGATGTGAGACCGTACGAGGTTGCATTTGGCTGCCCCACTCAAGGGGCGTCCCGATGCCATCCCACCTTCCCTGGAGGGAGGGAAGGGCTCTGCAGGCATGTGCAGTGTGAGCTGTGTCCATGTGTTGGGTGAGACACCGGCCAGGCCACTCTGAAGGGCTGGAGGGAACGACCCTTCATCATGCTATCCATGTGCAGACCTCTGGTTCTCATGGGAGTGATGAGGAGAAATCAGATGGAGGTCTAGAAAGAGAAGGCTCTCAGCTGGGGATGAGAGAGATGATTCTGTGGAATCTGGCTGTAAAAATGGGCTGGGGGTTCATGATCCTCCAACAGTCACAGGTTACAGACCCTCAGGAGGAGACACGATGTAGAGGGAGGGAAGGGAGAAGGGTGGCAGCAGGATGGCAACTGGGCACCTTCACAACATCTTCAGACACCTCTTTCCCACACCACCACTTGGGTCAATGTCAGAGTGCAAGGGTTAGAAGGGGTAAAAAATTGAAAATACAACCCTGCTGTGCCTGTAGGATTTGGAAAGGTTGGTACACACTGAGTACAGTGCCTGGGGATCTTCCTGGAGCTCTGGGTCTGGGTACAGGCTCCCACTCATGGCAACAAGCCTGACCATGAAATGACCACCTACACAGCTTCCTCCCTGGTCGTGCCCTGGGGTGACCCAGGGACAGGTGCCCAGGGAGAAACATCAGGATGCACCCCCACTACAGCTCTTCTTCCAGAGAAAGCTCTGACCTCCCTGCCTGGAGCTGGGGGTGGAGGATACATCCGACTCCTGGTTCAGTTTGGCCAAAAACCAGCACAGCAGCTCAGGAGCTATAAAGGGTGGAGGAGAACGACCTCCTCCTGTCTGTTTTCATGCCAGTTTTGGCATCTCTCCCCGGTGAATCTCAGTGGGTTGGTCCTCAACCCACTACGGTCATCAGGGGTAGCAAAGGACACTTGAGTGTCTCTGTGGTCTGGCAGCTGCTCTGAGCCTCCTGCAGGAGGTTTAATGGTGAAAAGTGTGGGAAAAACAGCCCTCTCTCAGGCATCCCAGGCTGGGCATCCCACAGCTGAGCCAGCCTGAAGAAGCCAAGCCTTTATGGCCAAGCAGATTTTGGCACCTTTTTGGTGGCACCTTGTGGTGGTCCCCAGCTCCTGGAGGTCCCACACGAGGTCAGGGCTCTGGGGATCTGCTCCTGCTCACCCTGCCCTTCTCAGTGCTCCTCTCCATCCTCTTCCAGAGGCTTCCCACGTCAAACCCAACCCGCCGAACTCCACGTCGGACTCGGACCTCATGAAGTACAGGACCATCAGCCAGATCCCCCAGTTCACGCTCAACTTCGTGGAGTTCAACCTGGAGAAGCACCGCTCGGGCTCCACCACCGAGATCGAGATCATTGCTCCCCACAAGGTGATGGAGCGCACCCAGAACGTCACCGAGAAGGTCACACAGGTATGGGGGCCCTGAGGTGCCACCAAGGCAGTGGTGGGGTGTGGTGGTGGTGTTTGTGGGTCCCCAGGACGAGGGGAGAGAATCTTGACTCCGTGTTTCAGAAGGCTGATTTATTATTTTATTTATATATATTATATATAATATTTATAATATATTACATATTTAATAAATTATTATATATTATATATTTATATATATTATATATATAATATATATAATATATATTATATATATAATATATGTAATATATATAATATTTATAATTAATAATATAATATAATAATATAAATAAATAAATATATAATAATATAAATAAATATAAATATATTTATAAATATATATAAATATAAAATAATATAATATATAATATTTATAATATATTATATATTTAATATATTATTATATATTTAATATGTTAATATAATATATTAAATATATAATATTTATAATATATTTATTATATTTTTATATAATAAATATTTATTATATTAAAAGAAAATTATATATTTAAACTATACTAAAGAAAGAGAAAGGAGACATCACAAGGCTAGCAAAGAAAGGAATGGAATAAATAATAAAATCTTGTGACTGACCAGAGTCCCGACACAGCTGGACCTGTGATTGGCCACCAAGTAGAAACAATTCACATGAGACCAATCAAAGATGCACCTGTTGGTAAGCAACCTCCTAACCACATTCCAAGCAATCAGATAATTATTGTTTACATTTAATTTCTGAGGCCTCTCAGCTTCTCAGGAGAAAAATCCTGACAAAAGGATTTTCCAGAGAATATGTCTGTGACAATGGGGTGCTGGAGTTGCTGCTGGGGAACAGTCACAAGCACTCTGGTGGCTTTGGGAGGAGAGGAGCAGAGAGGGCAGATTCCACCCCAGGAAATGCCACTATCCCTATGTTTGGTCATGCCTTCCTCTGAACGGCTGAAATTCTCGTTTTAGCCCCCTAAATGAGTATTTCTGGCAATTTGTGGCTGGGGAAACACCAGCGTGAGCTGCTGGTGATGGTGGCCTTGAGGGGGACAGGTGTGTGCCGGTTTGTGTGTGCATGTGGCTTCTCTTGTGGGGAGCTCTGGCCCTTGGGGCAGCGCTGGCCCCAAGGACCTGGCCTGGTGTCAGCACAGCGAGGGATCCCCCGGGAGACAGCAGGTGGCACTGCACTGTCACTGCAGGGGACACTGGCTGTCACCCAGAGGGACACGCAGGGAATTTCCATCCCATGGGGATATCAGTGTGCGTGAAAGGTGCTGATGTATCCCGCAATCCCGGGTAAGGAGCTCTTCTAGCCGTGGGGAAACTGAGGCACGGAGAGCCTCAATGTACAAAATACATCTAAGGGCACTTCCCATTGTTGCCAGCAGTAGCCCAGGGCAAATTTAATGGAAATGCAGCCATCTGGCCCCAGAAAAGCCTCCAGGCTTGGGAGTTTGCCCCATCAGAGTGTGGTGCTACACAGGATTCTGCTTCTGTCTCAGTGCCAGCAAACCTTTAACTTCACAGCCTCCATGCACAGGGCAGGGGCTCCCCACTTCTCACATCACAGAACAGTTCTTAGGCTTCTTTTCCCCCTGGTCCCTCTAACCTGGGAGTGGCTGCAGTGACCCAGGACTGGCCCTGAGCTCCCCAGAGGGGACAGTGAGCAGCCTCCACGCCCCGGTCCCCATCACGAGGAGCACACCAGGAATGAATGGTCATACTGGGGTGGCTGTCACAGCGGTGCTGGCCACTCCCTGTGGGGTCAGTGGCTGGCTGTGGAGTGATGGGGTCAGAGCTGGTGGCTGCAGGGCCCTGCAGTGCAGCACCCACTGAGGTCAATCTTCCCTTTCAGTCTCCAGGCGGGATGGGATGCGGTGGGATGGGACAGGACGGACCTCTCCTCCCTGCTGCATCTGCCCCTGCCTGTCCTCACCCCAGTGTCCCCCACAGCTCCTGCCCAAGGCACAGCTCCCTGCTCCTGGCTGTTCAATAATTCATGGTGAGGCAGAGACAGCGGCGAGACGCCGACTAAAAATACCCGCGGGTGGGCAGGGAGTGGAGCCGGGCTCTTTGGGATGGTCTGGCCCTGCTCTGAGCTGGCCCAGGGCTCTGGAGCACAGCTGGGGATGCTGTGAGGCTGGGGTCCTGTCTGCAGGTGGAACGTGTCCCAGTCCCCCCATCTGGGCAGGAGGGTGCTGGGGACAGGGATGGGGGGCTGAGCTGTGCCAGGATACGTGCTGGGAGGGACACTGGGGCACTGCCAGCCTGCAGGCAGCACCACAGGCCTGATGCTGCCCAGCCACTCGTGTTTGAGGCTCTCCTGGTGATTCTGGAGTGCCCCCACCTCAGGCAGTCCCCTAATCCCCAGCACCAGGCAAGGGACACCGGGGGACAACTGGAAAGGTGATGGGTGCCAGGGCACCAGGGGGCATGAGCAATGGCCTGGGTTAGCCAGGGTCACAGGAGTCTCCCTCTTCTGTCACCCACAGCCCACCCTGCTCCCTCCTCCTCCTCCTTATCCCTTCTGCACTCCCTCGACCACTGCCAGCACCCAGCAGCCCACCAGGAGAAAGGGGACAAAGGGAAGGGACACCCAGGGGAACACTGGCACTGCCACCTTCAGGCTCCCAGGGCCACCCAGGCCACCCAAGGGGGACCTTCCATCCCTTAGGGACAGAGAGGAACAAGGCTGCATCTGCTCCCTAGCTCTGTGTTGGTTTGGATGCTCTTCTGGGCGTTGTTTCTTTCCCCTTTTCTGCCTCAGATCTTCGGGGCTGTGGTTTTTTATTCATTCCTGCCTGGAAAGCAAGAGTGCTTAACTTGTTCTTGCTTCTGCACAAGATCTAGGTGCCAGGGACGAGGGGCAGGGCAGGTGCCCCAGCATAGGGAGCAGTAGTTGGTGTCCTGAATTCAGAGCTGCCTCCAGCCAGGCAGAACAACCATTCAGCTGCTGAGGCAGGGAGCATTGCTGGTTTTCCCAGACACAAGGCGAAGGAGCCCATCTCAGCTCTTCCAGGCGCATCCTAGTTTTGAGATCAAGCATTTCATCAGCGTTGCCTCATTCCCTTGCCCACCATCCCCGCAGGAGCCGGTCCCCAAGCCCGGCCGCTGCCTCATTCCCCCCACAACGATTGCTCTTGGGTCACTTTTTCCAATCCCTCCCCTCTCGCTCCCCACCGACGTCGGCGGCTCCCGCTGCTCCATTGGCGCTGCCGTCCGTCCCCACGGGGCCGGCATCGATCGCCTTTGATTAACGCGGGCCGGGCTCCCGGGTGCCCTTCGTGCCCGATGCCTCCCACCCGCCTGGCCGAGTGCCTGCGAGCCTGCGTGGGCAATGCCCCGGCGCCGGCGCTGCGCCCGCCCTGCCGGACGCTGCCCGGGCCCGTGGGGCTGGGAGCGCCCATGGTGGACACCCGGAGCTCGAGGGGCAGCTGCCGCCTGGGGCGCAGGGCCAGCTGCAGGCAGGTAGGAGCAGGGGACAGCGCTGGGGCACGGGAATCTCCAGCGTCCTGGGGCTCTGGGATGTGGGAGAGGTTGGGGGTACAAGGGTGGATCCGCTTCGGATCGCAGCATCAGGACCCCTTGGGGGACCCTTGAATAAGAAATCTTGATCCTTCCTGTCAGGGCAGGAGGGATCAGAGCCTTCTTCCAGGTCTGTTGCCAGACCCACAGTGATGCTCATCACTGTTGCCTTGGGATATGTGGATCCTCCTTTCTCCTCTTTTCTCTTTCCTCTCTCCTCTCCTTTGCAGCCCAGCAAAAAGCTCCCTTTTTAGAGAGAATTGAGGTGCCCCTCACCCTCCTCTGCAACTGGCACTGGTCCCAGCACCACAGGGACACTGGGGGACAACAGAGCAGCAGGGGCAGGAAGGGGATCCAGCTGCCTCCAGCTCCAAATAAGCCCCTTCATGCCATCCCCCTGAGCACCCAAAGCAGGGCAGCCCCATCCCTCCCACACCCAGTGTCTTGTGTTGTGTCCCCTCAGTGGCTTTAGAGCCACCAGGAGCTGGCATGGGTCCTGGGGGAGGAGGTGGGCCAGGCCTGGATGTGTGGGGAACTCACCAGGGCTGTGGAGTGTCCCCATGAAAGCAGCAAGCCTGGGGACACGTGACAGCATGGGAGGGGGCTCACAGCATCTCACCACTCGAGATGGTGTTTGCACGTTGGTGGCCACAGGTGAGATGGGAAATGGGCACTGCCTGAGGCTTTGCTGCAGGTGGCCCAAGCTATCCTTCTGTTTGGAGGACAAGTGTGCCAGAAGGACATCCAGGGGAATGCTGTGGCCAAGAAAGGCTTGCAGGATGTATAATATGCTGTCACCCTCGGGTGACACAGCCATGCGAGGGCATCTCCAAGCTGCCCATCCCATAGCCCTGCACCAGGGACTCCCAGCAGCTCCCAGGCAGGTGGCACAGAGCTGAGGGCAGGAGGAGGCTCAGCAGCAGGCACCTTCCTCTCTGCTGGGTCAGAAGGCCATAAAGCAGATACGAAGCTGTCCCAAAGGGTGCTGTGACCATCAGAGACAGACAAGGACCTTGGTGTCAGCCACAGTGGGAACTGGACAAACACAGGTGCAGCCAACAAAGGGGAAAAAGCTGTAGGAAACCATTGTGCACTCCTCAATGCTCTACCAGCACATGGAAGTCCCTTGCCTGGTTCCTGGCATTATCCAGCCTCTCTCCTGGCCTCGCACCCTCCTCACACCCCTCTCCTGGCAGGTGCTGTCCCTGGGCGCTGACGTCCTTCCCGAGTACAAGCTGCAGGCGCCGCGCATCCACCGATGGACCATCCTGCACTACAGCCCCTTCAAGGCCGTGTGGGACTGGCTCATCCTCCTGCTGGTCATCTACACAGCCGTCTTCACCCCCTACTCAGCCGCCTTCTTGCTCAACGAGGAGCAGGTGGAGGAGAAGCGCTGGGACTGCAGCTACTCCTGCGACCCGCTCAACATCATTGACCTCATCGTGGACATCATGTTCATCGTGGACATTGTCATCAACTTCCGCACCACCTACGTCAACATCAACGACGAGGTGGTGAGCCACCCCGGCAAGATCGCCATCCATTACTTCAAGGGGTGGTTCCTCATCGACATGGTGGCTGCCATCCCCTTCGACCTGCTCATCTTCCGCTCTGGCTCTGATGAGGTAAGAGCAGGGTCCATCTGGACAGGAGGGGACGTGTGGTTGGGCAGGGAGAGATGTATGAGAAAGAAGAAAAGGGACGTGGGCGGTTTGATGTAAGTGGTGGATGGCTAAATCCATGGGGAGAGGGGTGGTTGCAGGGTGGAGAAGGGTGTCTTTACAGGTTTTTAAGCAGCTGCGACCTGGGATTTCATTTGTTAGGCTCAGGCAGTCCCTACTCTAAGTGTTCAGAGTGGACCCACTCCCCTTGTTGTGGCTGACCCAGCAGAGCAGGCTGGGGGCTCAGTTTAAGGGCTGAGCCCACACTCCAATGTGGGTGAATTTGGGGGTGCATTTCCAGCCAAACTCAAAATGTTGGCAGAGGGATAACCCTGTAGTTACTGTACTGCCCGGAGGCTCCACATCCGGGTGTGAAAGGCAGCATTTTTGGGAGCAATGGCTGGCAAGGAGAGGAAACATGGGCTTGGCCTTGACTCTTCTCACTTGCTCACCTCTAATCCCAGAGCTTGTTGCCTTTATGATCAGCAGAGGCAAACTGCCCTTCCTGTGCTGTGACTCATCTGACCCAGTCCAGAGGTCACCTCCAGGACAAGGTGATTCACACTCTAGAAATGCATTTTTATCCTTCAAAGGAAGCACGGCTCAGCTGGGAACATGCCTTTGGAACATGCCATATTTATCCTTTGCTGGTCCCTGAGGTGTCTCGCCTCTCCCCTGCAGACCACCACCCTCATTGGCCTCCTGAAGACGGCCCGGCTGCTGCGGCTGGTGCGGGTGGCGCGGAAGCTCGACCGCTACTCGGAGTACGGAGCAGCCGTGCTCTTCCTGCTCATGTGCACCTTCGCCCTCATCGCCCACTGGCTGGCCTGCATCTGGTATGCCATTGGCAACGTGGAGAGGCCCTACATGGAGCACAAGATCGGCTGGCTGGACAACCTGGGTGACCAGATCGGCAAGCGCTACAACGACAGCGACCTCTCCTCTGGCCCATCCATCAAGGATAAATATGTCACTGCCCTCTACTTCACCTTCAGCAGCCTCACCAGCGTGGGCTTTGGCAATGTCTCGCCCAACACCAACTCCGAGAAGATCTTCTCCATCTGTGTCATGCTCATTGGCTGTGAGTGCCTGCTGTTCCCATCCCTGCTGTGGAGGTTGGAGCATCTCCCCCTGCCTGTGCCTCTTCTGCACAGACAAATGGATGGGGTGATAGAAATACAAGTTTTCAGGTCCTGGTAGATATGAGGTTTGGGAATCTGCTGGTTCCAGGTCTCATGTAGCTGGACATGCACCCCACCGTGTCCCACTGAGTCCTGCCCTCTCGTTTCAGCTCTGATGTACGCCAGCATCTTCGGCAACGTCTCAGCCATCATCCAGCGCCTCTACTCGGGCACAGCACGCTACCACACGCAGATGCTGCGGGTCAAGGAGTTCATCCGCTTCCACCAGATCCCCAACCCCCTGCGCCAGCGCCTGGAGGAGTATTTCCAGCACGCCTGGTCCTACACCAACGGCATCGACATGAACGCGGTGAGTACGGGCAGGCAGGCCCTGTGTCCTCACAGCGCTTTGTCCCGAACAACACGGTGTCTAGATCTGGGTCCAGCCAAACATTTCCATCCTTTTGATCAGGATAAGGGCAGGAGACTTGGGAGGCTGGAGACAGACTCTATCCATACACCTCCTGCATTTCCACCTCCTGCATCCCCCTTTCTCCTTCTCTCCTTTTTCTGCCCGTTCCTTTACATCCACCCAGAGGTTTTCCAGGATCATGAGCACATTTCTTGGTCAGAGAGCAGGTTTGGTGGGGAGCTCAGAGTCCCTCTTGGCACTGAGCACTTTCAGGCTGGAGTCTGTTGGTGTCACAGGAGCGGAGCAGGTATCGATCCAGCTCCTCTCCACACCACCGGTTGCTAAGCAAAGTGCATCCTGCTCTCGCAGCAGGGAAAGGAGGGCATTTAAATAAACCTCGATCCATTTTAATTAGAGTCCAGAGAGGCAGCTGTTTGTTAGCAAAGGGGGATCAATGGCGGAGCTGTGCTGGAGAGGCGCCGTGTCTCCGGGCCGGCAGCGCCGGGGCTCCGTGGGGATGAGGATGCGGCTCAGCCGAGGTGTTCTGGGCTGGAGACTGGACTCACAGCCATCAGTGCACAGACATGACGGCCCAGCCAGCAGCAAGGCAGAGGAATGAGAAAGGGTAAGGCAAGGAGAGACGTGAGACTTCATATTCCTGGACTCTTAGCCCCAAGCAGGTTATCAGCCCACTCATTCCCTGCTAATGCTCCTTCTTTTCCTTAAGAATTGATCCTGGGCAGCATCAGGACACAGATTTGTATGAATTCAGCATCTCCCTCTAAAGTTGCTGCTGCCACATGAAACATCTGGGCAGCATCTGGGGGTTTGCTGCTGGGAGAGCTTTGGGTTAAACCTCTCAGGTGGAGGAGACACCCTGGGCTGGACATCAGTGGCAATAACGAGAAGCAGTGCCACCCTACCCGAGCACAGGTGCTCTTGGCTTAGTACAAACCCAGGACACAAATCCCCAGGGAGAGCTGAGCTTGCAGCTCAGCCATGCTGCTGCTCACACCAATTCCTGCTGGCTGCTGCAGAGACACAGTGTGATCTCATCAATCACCCCACAGCCTGATCAATTCGTCCACCCTGATTTCCCAGTAGGGAAACACTTCTGCTAGCATGGGAGATGGAGTTGAAGCCAGGAACAGGTCGTGCTCAGCAGCCCCAGCATGGCTGTTCCAGATTTGGCCACCAGCGGGATGTGAGCAAAGAGGACAGCAAGGAGGACCCCAGGGCCATATGCTGCTCTCCAAAAAAAACCCAAACCCAGGCGGTTTTCACCTTGGCACTGTGAGTCATTGGTGGCAGCAGCTTTCTCCATATTGTGAGTTTTACCTTGATGTCACCTTCAGAGTCAGCTTTTGTTCAACATGAGGTATTTGCACAGGTATATTTAGCTGTCAGTGCACACAACTGTCCTGTGCTGCTGTTTCTTGGCATTCAGGCAGGTGCTGTTTAATTAAGGTTTTTGTGCTCTTTGTGCCAGTTTCTGCTCTCATTCATCCAAGATTAGTGGGTGTAAAGATGAAAAAGGGGATATGCCACCAGTGGGTATAAATAGATTGAGCTGGTTACTTTTAATTATTGCTTGGGAGTGCTGTTGCCCCAGCCACAAGCAGTAAAAGCCAGCGACAGGCAGGCGGGCAGGGATCCACCAAGGGAAGATCAAAAGATGATGGAAATCACGGAATCACAGAATGGTTTAAGGTTGGAAGGGAGCTGAAAGCTCAAACTGCTCCACTCCCTGCTACGAGCAAGAACATCTTCCACTAGACCAGGTTGCTCCAAGCCCCATCAGTCTGGCCTTAAACACCTCCAGGGATGGGAAATGTCCCCACCTTTGGCTTTCTGGGCACACAGTCTCCCTGTTTGGCCCCATTGTTCCATGCTGAGTGCCATGCAGCCTCTCAGCTCTGTCACAGCACTCCCTCATGGGGACAGTGGCATGATGACATCTCTCCCTGGCTCTCCACAGGTGCTGAAGGGCTTCCCTGACTGCCTGCAGGCCGACATCTGCCTGCACCTGAACCGCACGCTGCTGCAGAACTGCAAAGCGTTCCGGGGAGCCAGCAAGGGCTGCCTGCGCGCCCTGGCCATGAAGTTCAAGACCACTCATGCCCCGCCCGGAGACACCCTGGTGCACTACGGAGATGTCCTCACCACCCTCTACTTCATCTCCCGGGGCTCCATTGAGATCCTCAGGGAAGACATTGTGGTGGCCATCCTAGGTGAAAAAGTCCTTCCTTCTGCAAGGGGTGACGGGCAAGGGGCAAAGGGTGGTGAGCAGTGAGCAGTGGAGGAAAGGTGGCAGGTGAGGGTGAAGAACTTCCCCACGTGCTGGGGAAGGGAAGGTTGTTCCTCAGCATCTGATGGGTCCCCACGCCAGTGGACAGGGAAAGGAGGATCCCTGGGAGATGCCAGGGGGAAGCTGCAAAGGAGTGAGGAGAGCAGGGCAAGGCTCAGCAGTCTGCAGCCATCACTGATACCCACTGCCCTGGCTTGGTGTCACCATCACTGGTGGCTTTCACAGTGTTATCTCCAACACACACCATCAGGGTTGGGTTTGCTGGGCATCCCCTTGTCCACAGGCCCCAAAGTGAGGGGTGCTGGAGCAGAATAGCTGGAGCAGTAGTGGGTGCCCACGTCTCCATAATGAGCTGTCTCTTGGCACAGGGAAGAACGACATCTTTGGGGAGCCCATCAGCCTCTACGCCCGCCCAGGGAAGTCCAACGCCGACGTCAGGGCCCTGACCTACTGTGACCTGCACAAGATCCAGCGTGAGGACCTGCTGGAGGTCTTGGACATGTACCCAGCCTTCTCTGACAACTTCTGGAGCAACCTAGAGATCACCTTCAACCTGCGAGATGTGAGTGCCAGGGCTGCCCCAGGGAGCAAATGTGGTCAGTGCTTAAATTTGGTAAGTGGGAGGGCTGAAGCAAGGATGTCAGGAGGTGCAACAGACACATTTCCCAGAGCATTCTCCAGGGAGTTATGATTCCCCCACAGCAGGACACGTCTACTTTTATAGTGTGCGACTGAACTTTGTCCTTTCCTGACATTTCGTTTCAGAGACCTCAAATATAGACAAGAAATTCCCTCCATGTCCTGTCCCACTCTGGCATGTCCTGCCACTTCTTAGGGTGCTCCTTCCCTCCCCATGGGCCTGACACACTTACCTCAGTCTCAGAGCAGCAAGGACAGCTTCAGGATAATCTGAAACCAGTCCAGGAGGCGCTGGGTGGGACAGGGCAGTAGTGAAGGTACAGAGGTAGCTTCACCTTCAGAGGACATGGCAAGGGCTGCAGCCGCCGTGGCACGCACGGATGGGCCCCGGCAGCCTTTCCCTGATGAGCAGCCCCTCTCGTTCCTCAGGCAGACAGCGTTCCCCGCTCGCCCCTCAGCGAGGAGTATGACTGCACCTACCGCCGGGCTCGCCGCCGCAAGCACTCCCCGTGCCAGCCCCACAAGCCTGGTGAGTGCCCCTGGGCTGCCAGGGTGGGACAGTGGGGTCAGCATCCATTACTGCCCAGCCAGCCCCACAAGCCTGGTGGGTGCCCCTGGGCTGGCAGAGCCCACCTGCAGGGTGGGACAGTGCCATCAGTATTCATTACTACCTGAGCAGGTGCCCCAGAGCAGAGGTTGCTGGTGTCTCTGTCCCTGCAAACCATCCTGCAGGCACTCAAGCTGCCTCCCCTTGGGGTGCCCCAGCCCTGCAGGCATCCTGAGGGAATGGGGGGCTGTTGTTTTCATGTGTGGTACTCCCCAAAGTGACCTGCTGTGCCATCCCACAGACCCAGACACGGGCATCTCTGACCCAGAGCAGTATCACACCTACTCCGAGCTCACCAACCCGCAGGAGCCGCTGAGTAAGGACCAGTGGGACGAGCTGGGCAGCAGCACCTCTCCCTGCTCCCAGGCCAGCGATGATGAGGCCAAGACTGGCAGCCCTGTGAAAGCTGAGCCCTTCCCCACACCCAAAAAGGATGACTTGGCTCTGCCCTCGCTCAGCCTCATCACCACCAGCGCCGGCAACACGGAGGTTGCCAAGCAGGCAGCAGAGAGCAGCCAGTCCTACACAGGTACCCAGGGCTGCAGGCAGGGCTGGCAGGAGGGTGGGGAGACATGCTTGGGTGTGGTGGCCTTGGCTTGGAGCAGGGATAAGCTGCTCATATGCATTTGAGGGGAGCCACACTCTAAGGCCAAGGGTCTTGGCTGCCTTTTGTCCCCAGCTGGATCTGCTGTGTCCCTCCTGTGCCACTCCATGTGGTGTGGCTGTCTGTGTGTGTGGGTAATGGCTCTCCATGTGTGTTGGGGATGGCTCTCCATGTGTGCTGGGGATGGTTCTCCATGTGTGTTGGGGATAGCTCTCCATGATGTCCCCACGTGTATGTTGGTGATGGCTCTCCATGGATGTCAGCTGACAGAATCTGAAGCATCTCCAGTGGGGCTGGAGGATGCAAGACAAGACGCTGAGATGTCTCCTCTCCTTCCAGCCACTCCCCTGGACATTCCCAACATGTTCAGCTTCTGGGAGGACCGGCAGGCAGGCCACCCTGCAGAGCCCCTGCAGCACATCTCGCTGGTGCACAGCTCGCAGGACGTGCCCCTGCACGGCGACTGCAGGCCAGGGCACATCGAGTCCAGGCTGGAGCTCCTGCAGGCCCAGCTCAGCAGGTGGGCAGGGGTGGAGAGGACCTGGGGGACTCTGCGCCATCACCTTCTGCTTTCTGGAGGTGGCTGCAGTGGGCTCTGTGTGCAGCAACCCCTGGGACACTGCATTCCTGGGGAGGGGGTGGGAGTGCTTTGCAAACGCTGCAGCTTCTCAAAGGGCAAGTCCTGACCCTGACTGCAGCCCAGCCCCTCATGTGCTGCTGTGCCACCACCCTTGGCATCTGTCACCACCCCCAGAAC
>WBNP01005010.1:226950-238241 GCA_013401095.1 Passerina amoena
CTCCGTGACACTTTGGGTTCTGCTGCCCTTGTTGAGCTCATTTCACCACACACTTGTGTTTGGGTGTCTCTCCAGTGCACCATCCCAGCTCTGGGGGACAGATCTGCCCACTCTGTCAGTGATGCTGTGACTGTGTCCTGCAACTCCTGCCAGAGCTGTTCACTTCAGTCAAGGACAAGGCAGAAAGAAGAGACTTCTGCTTGTCTGTTTTCTTCTGTTCCTGAGTTAAAAGTGGTTGGCACTAACCTGCCTTGCTCCATCTGTCAGCACAGGCAGCTGGCCTGGAGAATTGATCCAGATTAAAACTAACCATTGCAATTTTTTCCCCCCTCCAGGGTAATTTTAGCTTTTTTTCAAATCCCCGCTCCAGATCCCAGTTTGGCTCCACATAAAATTGGGCAGAGGATGATTGAGTGTGGCAGGAGAGAGATGGCAGGATTGATCTCTCTCCGTCAGTGCTGGTTTGAAGCTCTCTAAAAACCCCAACAAGCAGCAGGCAAAGCATCACTGCCCTGGGGTAGCGGGATTGGCACCTCCTCCCAGCGCCTCCCCTGCCCAGCTGCAGGATGCAAAAGGGTTTCTCTGGCTGCTCTGTCCCCAGGCTGGAGTCCAGGATGTCGTCAGATATTCATGTAATCCTGCAGCTCCTGCAGCGCCAGCTGTCCCAAGTGCCGCCCGCGTACAGCCCCATCTCGCCCAGCTCCCAGAGCCTGGCCATGTACGGCATCGTCCCGCGGAGCCTGGAGCCGCTCGCCCCCTGTGCACCTCTGCAGGACCAGGAGCTGCCCACCCAGGAGCAGGTAAGGGCACCCCAGCTGGCTCAGCACCCGCCAGGGTCCTTCTGCCCCAATCCCAAGGCAAGGCACAGCCAAACACTCATGGGGCCCAGCAAAGCCATGGGGTCTTGGCTTGGGAGCTGATCTGCCCGGTGCATCTCTGGTTTTGGGGCACAGCTGCCATCCACAACACTGCCAGGCTGCCCCATCTGTAGGGAAGGAAGTGGGTTCCTCTGCTCTGAGGCTTCCTCAAGTGAAAAATATCATTTTGGGGTTTGGAGCCTGATGAGGAGAGAGTGTGGCTACTTCGTTTTGCTTTTACCATCACTCATACAATTCCTCGTTTCCCACCAGAGCCCGAGCTACACGGAGGTGGAAAAGTTCCACTTGAAATCCAGGGACTCCTTGTCAAGCGGGATGCAGCTGTCTGTGTCATCCGACAAAACCCTGACCGTCTACTCCGAGCAGGAGCATCACTCCCCACCTCTCCCCAGCCCAGAGCCTCCCCACCAAAGGGCACCAAGCACCCAGGGACTCTCGCGGGGCTCTCGTTTCCCTTCCCTCCCCGAGCACTTGGAGGCATCTTCGGAGCACCAGGACATTCAGAGACACCTCTCCGACCCCGTGCTTCCTGCAAGTTAGAGACGTGGGGGCCAGTCAAGAGGAACCTCAACTGCAAGCCCGGCCAGTTGACGTTGATTTTGACTGCAAGGGTAAGACATTGGACAATGCCATTGGCTCAGGGGTATAATTTGTAGCTATCTTCTGCCACCGTGACAGGAAGGATAGAGTGGCTGGCTTCCGAGGTCAACGTTTTCCAGCGGTTCCCATAGAGTAGATTTCATTTGCACATTAGAGCGAACCTAGAACAGTTCTTACAGCCACCATCGAGCTGGTTAGGCCGCGTGGTTCCCACCACCTCCTCCTTGCCAAGGCTTCTTCGTGAGAAGGGCACAAGCCAAGCGAGACGCAGCAACCACGGGAGAGCAAATCCAGGGCTCTGGGCTGCGAGACCGTGGTGCTGGAAACCTCTGGAGCAGGGACCACTGTGTTGGGACAAGGCTCAGCCCAGCAGAGCCCACAGAAGGGTGGTCACCAGAGGAGGAGTGTGAGATCTCCATGGTGTGATCATGGGCAAACTGCAGGTGGCAAGCCCAGGACAAGGACAGAGGACAGAAGCTTGTCCTACTTGATTGCCACTGAGAAGTGAAGGGCCAACAGCCCCTGCCACCTCAGCCTGCTTCAGCACGAGTCGCAGAGCACTGACTTCTCCAGCGAGGCTGATCACACCTTGCAAACCCCAACACGCATCCCACGGCTCCCCAGGTAAATCCAGCTCGTCACCGGCCTGGGCATAAAGCACAAAATTCAAAAGCACAATCCCTGAAAGCTGAAAAGCCCCGTGTCCAGTCCTCCATCCCAGGCTCTCTCTTTTGATAAGGGTTACATAGGTGCTCCCTCCTGCCCACCCTTCTCTCCGCAGAGGCCGTAGGAGAAGCCCACGTAGCGCTGCCGCCTCGCCGCTCGCTCGGGTAGATGCTGTGATAGTCCTAGGCCGCCAGCTCAAGTAATGTATCGAGCTCCCTCCGAGTGTAGTCAAACTGTGAGCAGCTCTTTCTCCGGAGTTTTAGTGTACACTTTGCTAATAAAGATGTTTTTGGCACCTAATGTAAATTGCGGCTGTGTTGGTTGGGAGCATCCATGAATTCATCCCGGGCATCTTCGCCCCAAAAAGGCTGTGGTCAAACCCAGGTTACTTCATGCAAGGAGTGTGGGGCTGGCAGAGCCCACCTGCAGTCAGGTCAAATAAACACCATAATTAACCTCTCGTTAATTAGAGATAAGCCAGGGCCCGTCCCCCTCTCGGCCGAGGCGGGATTCGAACTCGTGGCATGCTCGAGAGCCTGAATGGCCCCACCCGCCTCGGGCTGGCGTGACTGACATCACTGCCAGCCAATCGATCACCGATAAGGGCTCAAGATCCCGCCCCCAGTCACTGCGACCCCGGGTAGCCAATAAGATGTCGACAACGAGCGTGCCCGCCCTCCTGGGCGGTGCCAAGCGCAGCCGTAGGTTACCCCAGCCGGAGCGCGAGCGTCCGTTTGGAGTGAAGGGCAAAGCGACCAATAGAAAACCGAAGCGGGCCGAGCGCACTGGCAGGTTACCCAATAGGCAGCCGGCGCTCTAAATGACAGTCAAGGCATCCAACCGGCGCGCAGTGGGCGGGGCTCCCCGCGTGGCTTCCGTTCCCGTTGTGTGAGAGGCCGAGTCCCAAACGGCCTCAGCGCCGCTGCCGCCGCCGGGTCTGGGCCGGGACCGGGGGCCGAGCCGGGGCCTCCCCGTTCCCCCGGGGGCCGAGCCGCGCCTCCCCCGCCGCTCCGAGAGCCGAGCCGAGCCTTCCCCGCTCCCCGGCACCCACGGGGCCGTGCCGTGCCGTGCTTCCTCCGCTCCCCATCCCGGGGGCCGCGCTGAGCCTCCCCCCGGCCCGCCCCGCCTCCCCGCTCGCTCCAGCCGGGCCCCTCCGCTCGCTCCCCGGGCCCAGGCCCGGGGCCCCCCCGGCCCAGCCATGTCGCTGCACGGGAAGCGGAAGGAGATCTACAAATATGAGGCGCCCTGGACCGTGTACGCCATGAACTGGAGCGTCCGGCCCGACAAGCGGTTCCGCCTAGCGCTGGGGAGCTTCGTGGAGGAGTACAACAACAAGGTGGGCGGCGGTGGGCACAGGGACTGGGGCACACAGGGGCTGGCCTGCCTCGTCCCGGGGCTGGGTGGGCGGGGGGCAGCTGTACAGAGCCGTCAGTGCCCCCCGAAGTGCAGGCGCTGCACCAGGTTCGGGCTGGTCTCCTTCCAGCGAGCCCTGGGTGCTGCTGGGTTTGGGGTAACGCTGCTGCAGGGCTTCTGGTGACCTCTGATCTAAGGCATTAACCATGGGCTTGACTTCAGTCATGTCAGCACCGTGTGCTGTGAGTTCTCTGTGGTGTAGAGAGCTGGGAACTAAAGGTATGAGTATGAGATGAGTGTGGATGCTGCTGCTGTGGATGAGTGTGGATTCCTGCTGTAGAAATAAAACAAGGTCCCCTGGCTTGGGCATGTCTGGCTTTTTGGTCAATACGAAGGAAGGTTCGTGGCCAGGACTGAGGTTTGTACATATATATGGATATAGATATAAAGAATCCACCTCAATCTGAGGAAGAACTTCTTTCCGTGGAGGGTGGCAGAGCAGTGGAACAGGTTGGTCAAGCAGCTTGTGGAGTCTCCCTTTCTGGTGACATTCCAAACGCACCTGGATGTGTTCCTGTGTTACCTGATCCAGGTTACTCTGCCTGGAAAAGGGGATTGGACTGGATGAGCTGAGTTCCATTCCTACCCCTGTGATTCTGTGATGTACAGGGTGTCTGAGACTGATGGAAATGTGCTATGCTTGCTGTGGAGGACTTGTGTGTGGTAACTTTTTCATAAATATATAAACCACTCTCAGTATTGATTCCTCAGTACTTTTCTCTGAGAACAAGGGTGTAATGAGGCATGAGATTGTATCTTCAGTGTTTCCCTGCAAAGTGTAAGTGAAGAATGTCACACCAGTAACAGAGACTGTGTTCATCTCTCAGAACACATGTGCAGTCACTTCTGAACAACCTTCAGGGTGCTGGTCTGCTGTAATGAATTACACAGAAATAGAGATGAGAAGATGGATGAAGTTACAGAGCATCCTGAAATTTCTGTGAAACTGAAAGTTTGCCCATAGAGCTTGGTTTATAGCATGTAGCTTTGTCAGGGTGTTTAATGGAGACTGTGGAAAATACTGTCAGAATGTTGGGGATAGGGCTCCGTGCAAGGGTGTGGTGACAGGGAGTGGCAGGGGTGACATCTGAGGACCCTTGCAGCAGCCCTCGCTGTGGGCTTTGCTGAGCACGGTGTAGTTCAGGCAGTGTTAGCCCTGTGTGGAGTTGTGTCCTTTTCCTGGAGAGCTTCTGGGAATGCTGCTGGGGACAGGCAGGGCCTGAGCTTGAAAGCTTCCTATTTGTTCAAAGACCAACGTGGAAACATTTTTGTAGTCTGAGAAGGTAAAAGAGCAAATCTGCTCACCCTGTCAGCCGTCCCATTGATGGGCTCTGGGGCGCTGACTGAAGCTGCTTGCCAAGACTTGTTTGAAACCCAGCGAGTTTTGTTTTGGCTTGTCCACCTTCACTGATCAAATCACTGCTACAAGAAGACAGATGCAAATTAAATAATTTGAGGTGGTGTTTCCTAAACTTCTTGGATTGGGAAACTGCAGTGAGCCACTGTAATCCCTCATGGATCAGTGTCACGATGGGAGGGAGCAGTGTTCCTAGATCTTGCTATTTAAAATGCTCCTGGTTGTGGCTTCATGGATCAGGAGTGATCTGTGGAAAACACCAGGAAAGGCTGATTTTTGGGATCTATCTGCAAGACAAAACTGGAATCCAGTTTAGGATAGAGTAGAGGTTGTGGTGTGCACAGCTCGCTCCCGGCGCTGGAGCAGACGGACAGGTTCTGACCAGGTGCTTCCCAGATTTCCACCTCCTCTTCCCAAGCAGTGCCTCAGACAGAGAGGGTTCAGGGCAGTTCTTCTGCCAGAAGGTCATTTGTTCTGTAAGATCTAGCACTGCAAAGAAAAATTGATTGAATGCTGGAGATTAATTGGTGCAGTGACATCTTTCTGATTGTACATGACCCTAAAATAATTGTGAAATGTCATTTTGGGTAGTTACTAATTAGAGTGAAGTTTTGGGGCTTTTCAAACTACTGTGGACTTCACTGTTCCTCCAACCATATAAGAAAAAGAAGCTGGTAGCAAATTCTGCATAATTTAGTTCTGATTCTTTAGTATCAAGTTGGAGATAAGATTTTTTTAGAAGTTAAGGAATGCTGATTAAAGGTGATTCTTTACTGACATGCACTGTTGCAATTATGCTTTATGTTGATAAGTGCTTGGATTAAAATATGCTAAAATTAGATGTGGATTTTCCTATCTTGAGGTGTTGGAGCAACAAATAAATACTTGGGATTCCTAGTTACTGTCATGGCATAATCACAAAACTAGTTGAGACTGAGCATGCTGATTCTCCTTTTCTCACTGGAAAAGCTTACAGGGAGATGTAGGATGGTTCAAATTGTATCCAGACTGACAGTTACTTTCCCATAGGCATTACCTCAGTTTTATCTGGGCTGGACCTGAGGCACTCCTTAGCACAGCAGCATTCCTGCCTCACTTGCAGAGGGGAGAGACGGGGCTCTGATCTAATCAGCATCCTAGAGAGAATTCCATGTTCCATCCCCTCGTGTTCAGCCTGCACGAGAGGATGAGTGGAGGGGTTCTGTAATGACTGTGTGTGATGGAGTCCTGAGAGAGGAGTCACAGCTCTGAATTTGCAGAGCTTGGAAGAGCAGAGCTTCTCAAGCATTCCTCCTGCTCCCCCTGGCAGCTGCTCCAGCTCTGAGGGCTGGGCAGGCACCTGAGCTGCAGCAATACAATTTCTGTTCTCTAACCCAGCCTGCACCTAAACATATCACAGATACTGGATTGCTGAATTGCTTCATCTTGAGGTCTGAGGAGGGGTTAAATGGGAATATCCAGGGCAGGAATATTTACATTAACACTAGTGAAAGGGGATATTTTCCTGTTTGAGATTTGCTTCTGGTGATCAGGATGTTGATTGCTTTGTGTAGGATTAATACACTCATGTTGAGTGGAAAACAGCATAAGCAAAGGAGAAATGATTAGAGGTCATTTGTCTTCTGATCTAACCTTGCCATAAGGTTTTCTATCACCAAGGACAATTTGCTTCCTTTGTAAAATCTGCTTAGTACTTCTGATCCCCAAAGGAGTTAGAAAGCTATTTGTCAATCACTTCAGAAGTCTGGGAGATTTTTGACTGATTTATACTAGGGTGTGAAGGATAGTGAGGAGTAGTTGTAATAAAGAGAGGGCAAGACAGGCTGTATTTCAGTTTTTGGAAGCATACTTGGCTGCATCTTTTAGTGCTTGTTATGAGATGGAAAGGATGAAGCTTCTCATTGAAGGGGGGCAAGGCTCTGCATTTAAGAAAATCTCTAAATGAGCTCATAAAACTGCAAATTAATTAGATTTTAAGATCAACAGAAGCATTTCTGTTATGGGGGGAAAATATGATAAATTTCCCATCTAGCTGAAATGTTTAGTTGATTAGACAAATTGCTTATCCCAGGATAAGCATAAATTTAGGATTTTTTCAGACAAACATCTTAGAAAAAGTCCATTAAACTACTGTTCCCAAGAGGAAGCTGCTGCGTGGAAAGCACTAGGAAATTCCTACTGTGAGCAGCTTACAAACTAATTGCAGTGAGTCGTCCCCATAATGTTTGTGTTTGAGCAGCATTTCACACAGTGGGACTTCCATCCTGTTTGGGTCCTGTAGTCACTGCAGGTTAAACAAGTCCTCCCAGCACCCTTTGTTCTCTGCACACTTTCTGACATGTCAATATTTTTCTAATAAGATCATGTCTGGGACTTCAGGCATTACTTCAGGTGCTGTCATGACCAGGCTGTGTGGAGATAGTTTCTTGTTTGCTCTGTTTTGCATCATTCTCACAATGGGGCAAGTTTAGCCCTTCCCCCTGACACATCATTGTGCAAAAATTGAATTTGGAATTCACTTACCTAGAATCTTTCAGCAGACCTGCTTTCTTGGTCTGTTCACACAAAACATTTGAATAATTATGTAACCATTTTAGCTCCCCAATTTTTTGGTTTTTTTTTTTTTTTAAAGTTTGAATTCTGTTTTACTTTCTTCCTCTCTGATGTGATTAATTTATGAGTTTTTCATGCACTTGTGACAGAACATTTTGGGTCATGTGGTGCTGAAAAAGCTTGCCAGCTACCTGACATGATCCATCACAGTCTGCAAGGTTATGGCCAAGAATTCCATGATATGCACTTTAATTGTGCAAACTACAGCTTGTTTTGCTCTCTGAAGATGACATTGTCAGCATGAGTTCAGTTAAGGATGAATTGGAATAATGTTTGTGCAGTTTAAGTGTGTGATTTAAACTGGGCTTTGCCATGTGGAAAAGAGAAGGGTGGTCTTTAATCCTTCAGGATTGGATTTCACTTCATTTGGGATCATCTTTTCAAATCAAAGCACTGTGTGATTATGGATATTCTCTTTACTTATATGCCCCAGCAGCACTTAATGATTTCTCATTTCATTGACATGATGATCCTTTTGTGTCGTCCTTGAGGTGACAGAAAATGTCCTGAAACACACTCAGTCTTAATGCTGTCATTAGAAATTAGTATTTTGATTAAATACTTTCCTTTAAATCTGGTTTCTCACAGGTGCAGCTTGTTGGTTTGGATGAAGAGAGCTCAGAATTCATTTGCAGGAACACCTTTGATCACCCCTACCCCACCACCAAGCTGATGTGGATCCCAGACACCAAGGGAGTCTACCCAGACCTGTTGGCCACCAGTGGTGACTACCTGAGAGTGTGGAGGGTGAGTGAATCCTCCCTAGGAAAAGATGAACCATGAACTGAAATGTGTTATATATTGGTCTCTTTTTCACTCAAGACAAAATTTTCTTGACTGCAATAATGTGACTATATGAGGACTATAAGAGAAGCGGAATTATCATGGCAATTGCTGTTTTAATCAGCTTATTGAAAATGGAGCTGGTGGCTGTGTTTTCCAGAGCTTTAGGATGGGAAGCTGAGAGGAAAGAACCCTAGGATTAACTCCTAATGTTTTGTGCCAGGGGAACAAGTCAGGTGATGTTGCTTTTTAAGTCAGGCGTTTCATTTTCTCTGCAGGTGGGTGAAACTGAGACCCGGCTGGAGTGTTTGCTGAACAACAACAAGAACTCAGATTTCTGTGCTCCACTGACATCATTTGACTGGAATGAAGTGGATCCTTACCTGTTAGGTGAGACTGACAAAATGTTATGGTTTTGGCACACTTTGTAATTGAATCTGATGAAGTCTGGGCTGTAACTGCTGTTGTGTCACTGCATGTCCACTGGTTAATCTGATAATTAACCACAGACTGCTGCATCATAGAAACTGCTGTTATTTTATGTTAAAAAATTAAAACAATCATCTCGTGGGGACTTTTTTTCATTGAAAGGTGCCCTGTTCAGTGCAGAATGGTCACTCAGGTTGGACTGGGGACATTTGGGGATAGGGAGTCTTGGCCTTCAGGGCTGGTGAGCTGTTGTTGCAGTTCTGAGTAAGGATGTCCATCAGCTCTGTGACTTATTTCAGGGTGTTCTGGACTGGATTTGAAACTGTGCACTGAGCTGTGTTTTGTGAAGCCATTTCAGCAGCAGGAGGAGAGCCAAGAGTCTTTAATTCAGTTGGAGGAGGGGGCTGAACACTTAAGGTTTAATTATAGCCTACAGGAAAAATTGTGAATCCAGGATGACTGATGCAGAGGTTTGTTTCCCAGAAGGGAACAGCCATTTATGTCAGGGGGATTTGCCCAGAGATTAACAGTGATAATATGTCCTAGTAATTATTTACTACATTATTTATTTTTTGTGTGTTACATGTCTCATCTCTTAAGAGCTTTACTGCTAACCCCACCTTCAGCCCACATCAGCAATCAATTAATAATAACACGCCATCAAAACACTGATTGGATTTGGGGTTTGGCACACACAAGAGATGTACAGGATGGGAAAGCTGATCTCAGAGTTGCATCAGGCTTTGGAATAGATTGAAGCAGACATGAGCTATTTACACTTTATTCCTGTGTGGAAGGCTATTTCTGCAGTTAAAAGGTTTGGGTCATTTAAATGCATGGAAGACTGCTGGCTGTTTGACATTCTTGATTTTAGTCCTATGCTGTTCTCGTGGCTATTTTGATCTGTAGATGTTGGGGGATGTTACATTAACCCAGGAAGTGATTAAATCATTTGTGACAATATTAATTTTGCTAATAGAAGTGGTTTTGTTTTCAGGTACCTCTAGTATTGACACAACCTGCACTATTTGGGGTCTGGAGACAGGACAGGTTCTGGGAAGAGTGAATTTGGTGTCTGGCCACGTGAAGACCCAGCTTATTGCACATGACAAAGAGGTGATGGGGGGTTTTCATTGTTTACATTGCATCTTCTAAAAGCAGTAGAAAAGGAACAGAACTTTTCCTTTTTTTTTCTTTTCTTGAACAATTTAACGATTCAAAAAGATCATTTATGTAAGTTTGTATACAGTTTTTCTAAAATTATATCCAGTTTTGAGTACCTAAATACTGCTGCCTATCGAAGCAATTATTTTACTCATCATAGACTCTTGACTTAACAACATGCTTGTTTTAACAGATTGTGCTCCAGAATATTGTAGAAAAATTAGCTAAAACATCAAATTAGATTTTAAATCAACTTCATATCAAAGGCAATAAACACCTCTTTTTGGTGAGCGGCTGAGTGTGGCATTCACATTCTCTGAAAAAATCTCTTTGCCCAGGATTTTTCTCCTGGGAAGCTGAGAAGCCTCAGAGAAAAGGAAAACAATTCTTACCTAATTTGCTTCTCCTCTGTTTTGCTCATGTGGAATTGTTTGGAGATTGTTTACTCACAGGTGATTGTTCCATTGGATTCTGCTGTGAGTTGTTTTGACTCATTAACCAATCAGGGCCAAACTGTGTCGAGACTCTGAAAAGAATCACGAGTTTTCATTATTATCTTTTTAGCATTCAGTAAGCATCCTTTCTGTATTCCTTAGTATAGTATCCTTTAATATAATATAGTATTATAAAGTAATATTTAACCTTCTAAAAACATAAAATTAAATTCATCATTCCTACCTTCGTTGAGGCATTCCCTGCAAATAGAATAGCTGAGCAGTTGCAGGGGAGAGTGAAGCACTGGGGGGCTGTGCTGGGTGTCAGCTGTCCAAAGCAGGACCTGTTCATGGATACAAACCACAGTAACACACTGCAGGCTCCCTGGCAGTAAAGGCCTGCCAGAATTAACTGTTGCCTTGGCTCCCTGTATCTGGTGACCTGGGCAGAATTTTCTGGTGCTGTGAAGTACAAGTACTTGTTGCACAATTTCTTGTGCTGGGCTGGGTGTCAGCCGTGCTGTGTCACAGACCTCTTTTATGAAAAATCCTTTCCTTAAGATTTTTTCTCCTAAGAAGCTGAGAAGCCTCAAGAGCAAAATGTAAACAATGATTATCTGCTGCTGTAGAATGCAACAGGTGGATCTGTGATTGGTCTCATGTGGTTGTTTCTAATTAATGGCCAATCACAGTCCAGCTGTCCGGACTGTCTCAGTCAGTCACAAGCCTTTGTTATCATTCCTTTTCTGTTCTTAGCTAACCTGATGAAATCCTTTCTTCTATTCTTTTAGTATAGTTTTAATATAATATATATCATAAAATAATAAATCAAACCTTCTGAAACATGGAGTCAACATTCTCATCTTTTCCCTCATCCTAAGAGCCCTTCAAACACCACCACAGTGCTGTGCTGTGCTGTGTGTCAGCTGTGCTGTGCCATGCTGTACTGTGCCG
>WBNP01005011.1:0-46369 GCA_013401095.1 Passerina amoena
GAGGAGCTGGGCTGAGAACTGCAGGTGGGTGAGGAGGGATGGAGAGAGAAAAAGAGGGATGGAGAGATGAAAGGAGGAATGGAAGGATGAAAGGAGGGACGGAGGGAGGAAAGGATGGAAGGAGGGAGGAAATGAGGGATGAAAGGAGGGATGGAGGGGTCACCTGAAGCCCAGAACATCCTCCCTTGATAGCCCAGGGGAGGGAGAGGCACCAGCACCCCGTGCTGGCAGCGCTGCCCGCAGTGAGTGCCTGGCCCCGTGCTGGCCCTGCCTGCCCCGGGCTTTGCCAGCACAGACACGAATTCCAGAAACTCCAGAAACATTTGAGTCAGGCTGGCTGGGAGCTCAGCTTTGCAGCGTGCTCTGCCTCCCTCTCCTGGTCTGTTCCCAGGAACTCCATAAATCAAGCAAAGCGAGCAGCACCAGCCACACTGGGATGGATATTTGTGTGTTTGAGGTGCCCAAACCCTGCAGGGGGAGAGTGGGGCCCTGAGAACCCTGCCCAGCTCCAGAGTGGGGCCCTGGGAACCCTGCCCAGCTCCAGAGTGGGGCCCTGAGAACCATCCCCAGCTCCAGAGTGGAAATGAACCTTCTAAGAACATGGAGTCAGATGCATTATTCCTTCCTTCACCTGGGAACCCCACAAATGACATATTAATTAACTTTCTGATATCAATAGAGTCAGCTGTGTCACCTTCTCCCTCGTCAGGGCACCCTGATTTGATACAAACCCCCCTGCAGACCACAGGTGTCAGAGCCCACCGTTCCTACTCAGCCTTCCTTAAAGCAATGATCACAGCCCCACTCTGTCATGAATCATTTCAGATTTATTATAAAATACCCTCCCCAAGGGAAAGGAGGGGGGGAAGGCATCTAAGCCACGATTCCCTGATTCCATCAATATGAATGGAAGCAGCAAAACTCAAGTGGAACATTACCCAGCTCAGGGAGGGTTAAGCATAACCAAAACCCTCTCTCAAAAAAAACCCCACAACTTTCCTGCCGTGCAAACAGCATTCCCAGGTAACTTTTTTTCAGAAAAGCTGAAAGGGAAGGGAAAAAATACATAAAGCATCTAAACACTCTGTTCTACTCCCAAGGCAAAGCAGCAGTCCCAGCCTGGTTTGGGGTTTGATGTGGATAAAGTGTGATTCATGCCTGGCAATAGTCATAGCTGGAACACAGTGAAATGCTAAGATCAAGAGGATAATTAGCATTAGATGTAATTAGATCCACACAGTTGGATTCTGGAGGAGCTAATTTGTATTTTAAACTTTCTTGTGTGCCTTTTGCCATCAAAGCTGGAGATCATGGGGACTTGGTTTTTTCCCCCCAGATGGAGAACATTAAAATATTAAATGGTAGGAAGACCCTCACAAAACACTGGCATGAATTCCACCCATCTCTGATTCTAATGAATATCAAATTTTAACTAAAATGCTGAACTTCACAGGGGAGAGAAAAAAATTCTCACTTCTGAAATGCCTTCTCTGGGATTCCTACATGTGCATAACAAATCTTCACAGGAGTTAATCCCTTTTAAACAACTGTGAATGTTAAATTACCCTTCTAGTTCATCTACAGCTTGCCTTGAAGATAAAAGCTTTGTTTTTATCTGCAAAAGCAGCATTTTGCTGTTTACAGGAAACAAATCCCACCTTATCAATTTGTGTGGCTGGCACTTATCATTTAATGAGTTTGCTGTACTTAACACATGATTTACTAAACCCCTGCATTTTGAGAAGGGAGAAGCAAGAAAATCTCATCTTTCCATTAAGAAATGGAATTAAGAAATAGAGGATATTTAGAAACACAATAAATAGTTTTCCTACTTTGTTTTTTAAAGCAACCAATTCAGCTGGGGCTGCCATCCCCAGCCTGATAAATCCATAGGAATTTAAGATGATGGATCATTATTTTCCAAGGCAGTGTGTTATTGGCATCTTCAGCACACAGCAGATAAGCTGGTGGAAAACAAACTGCTCACAGGTCTGCAATAGGCCACTGGAAACATGCTCCCCAAGCTGAAGTAATTTAAAAAGGGAAAGAAAAATGAAAAAAAACCGAGGGGGGAGAGGGAAGGGAGTGGAAAGGAAAACAATTTATTTATTGGAGAATACTTGTGCTGTCTCTCGGAATACATTTTGAGAAACACTTTTTTATTTATTATTATTATTATTGCCACAAATTTGTACTTAAAAGCAGGTGCTTAAGGGGAAGGGAGGATCCAGGCAGGAGCAGTTTCCCCAGGAGACACCAGGCAGCAGCCACAGGGGGTCAGCAGCACAGCACAAAGATTTCTGGTACCAACACCAGCTTTCCTAGAAAACCAGTTATTCACGCTGTGGGAATTGGCCACAGCTCACACAGATTGGTGCTGAGCTGTCCAAGAGAGGGGCTGGAATATTTAGTGAGAACTTTAGCAGCCATGGATAGAGCTGGTTTTGGAGAGAGCTTTGCTATCATTATCTGTCTGTGGGTGAAAAACAGAGGAAGAAGCTCCAACCTTTCACAATCTTAAAAATTACAGCTTGATTTTACCTGTTTGACTCCTAACTGGAGTCTTCCCAGCCTGTTCAGAGGCTGGGAAACATGGATAAATTAGTGAATTTCTGCACTCAGAGCTGGGTGGTGCCAGGGCCAGGTCACTCTTGATATTTCCAGTACATTTAAGGGAACTGAGGCACCTTTGCACTGTGGCATTCACATTCTCTGATAAAATCCCTTTGCCCAGGATTTTTCTCCTGGGAAGCTCAGAAGTCTCAGAAAAAAGGGAAACAATTCTGATCTCATTTGCTTCTCCTGTGTTGTGCTCACATGTGGGATGTGTTTGGAGATTGTTCACCCACAGGTGATTGTTCCATTGGATTGGACTCTGGAAAGAGTCAGGAGTTTTCATTATTATCTTTTTAGCCTTCTATAAGTATCCTCTCTGTATTCTTTAGTATAGTTTAGTTTAGTATTCTTTGATATAATGTAGTATAGTATATATTTCCTATTCTAGCATAGTTTTCCCATATTTAAATTCCATATAATGTATTTCATTCCAAGCCAAGATAACACGTGGATATTTTGAGGGTTTCATATCCCAGCTCTTTAGGAATGTTTAATTTTGGAAGGGCTCACGTGGTTTTTATTCCATCATTCCATCCCTTGCATTAGCCAGGAGGATAAAGCACAAAGGCAGGAACCTCAACCTTGTTCAGCTGATTTACCAGTTAAACTCTGGTAATGATGGCCTGGATGTAAAACACTTTCATTATTTCATATCAGAATTTAGGGAAAATTTCCATTTACACGATTCTCAAAAATCCCCACCTACCATAAAACAGGATAAAGCCAGAGCAAAGACAAATTCTTTGCTTCATGTCTTTCATCCCCTTTACCATTCTAATAATGCATGGCCATTAAAATTGCCTCCAACACCTCCAAATAAAGAATAATAACTAATTCCTGTTTGTAGCTGCAAGTATAATCATACACATGTTTTCAGTTCATTATTTTGGTGTCAAAAACACGAGGGTTGCAATTGCAATGAATTATTACATCCATATACTTTGCTATGAGCATTAACTGACAAAACCAAATTAGTCCATCAGGAGGGCAGATGAACACTGCCCATAATTGAATCAGGAGTAAATCAGCTCACAAGTGCTTTGTGTACAGATGCTGTGATAATGCAGTCTGACTGTTGAGATGACAGGGGACAAATTATATTTAATTTACAAAAATATTGTTCAATATTTTCTGTTTTCTGCTGTTGGTTTGGGTTTTTGGTTTTTTTTTTTTTTTTCCAGATATTTGGTATCTGGTACTTGGTAGCATCCAGCAGTCAGAACATTTGGGAAAAGCTTTTCCTTTTTGTTTTAAGAATAACCCCCTCCTGCTGTGCATTGTATAAACAGCTGTAGGTGCATATCCAGAATTCCACACTTCCATCCATGGTCCCCCCTCAGTGGCTGCTCTGTGCTGGTTTAAACACAATAATCCCACCTCAGTGGCTGCTCTGTGCTGGTTTAAACACAATAATCCCACCTCAGTGGCTGCTCTGTGCTGGTTTGAACACAATAATCACTGCCCCAGGGTGAGGGGCAGAGGAGCTGCTGGCATGGAGAGCACGGGGGCACCTCAGCTCTCAAATGCTGCTGCAGGTTTGATCACAGCCCACAAGTCCAGGGTGCTGCTCTGGGGAATAAAGCACCAGATCCACCCAGGAAATGGGGATTCAGCTCCACCCAAGGCCATCTTTTACCTTCTCTTTAATACCTACATCCTCTTTTTTTGAAAATACTGCTTTTTTTCTCCCCTCTTCCAAGCAGGAGCAATCCATCACCCTCAGGACACCAGCTGCTGTCTGGCCATCAGAAAAACCTCTCTGCTGGAAGAGATCCCTGTCCTGTGCCCTCAGCCAGGCCCTGCAGCTCCCTGGAGCTTTTCCAGCCTGAAATAAACCAAAGCAGGAAATCCTCTCTGAGATAACAAAACTTCCAAGCTGTTACACCTCACTCTGCTCACTGAAATGTGGCCTCCATGCTTCTCTCAAGCCCTTCGTATGGATTTATATATTTATATATTCATAGAGTATTAACAAGCCCTTGTCTGTGATGCCTCTGTCCTTCAGGGCCCAGTGAAGCTGCCCAAGCAAACCACAGCAGCAAAATGTTTGTGTGATTAAAAGGAGAACTTCATAGAGCAGTAAAAGCTACAGACAGCAAGTGGAGTCCATCCACTCTTTTCCTCCTGGGAGCACAGTCCTACCTAATGAAGTGAAAAGAGAGAGATAAATGTCACTTCTTTTTATCCCTAATAACAGCACATCCCACTGGGTGGGAAGGAAAAATATTTGTGCTCTTCCCATTTCATTTCTGTGGCCCCCAAATCTGTTCAGCTCAGGCAGGAGCACAACACCTGTCAAGGAGAATTTTTACCCATTGCTCTTCTGGGAAGAGGTAAATGATGTTTCCTCCTAGTGCTGGAGCTGGCCCTGGAGACAATCAGATTATCCTGTTCTCCTCTAAAACACAAAACTCCAGGGGCTTCTCAAGCAGTTTGTTTGTGATACATTTCTTGTCATGTCAGAAAAACAGGCTTGGTTTGGACAAAAATGACACCTTTTTCTGCACCACCACACACAAGGTGATCCAGCCTGGCAGTAACATGCACAGAAAGTTGGCAGGGATTTCATTCTGCACTTTCTCAGGCACCACAGTGGTGGGCACAGATTTCTGTGGTTGCTTTTGAGCTGCTGAATCTGACAGCACCAGCACAGAAACCCAGAGCACAGCTCCACTCAGGGAACAGAAGAGCGGCCAGATTTAGTAAAAGGAAAATCCCCAACCATGAAATCTGACAAAACAAAGTAACTGTCAATTGTGTAATGCTGCAGTCAGGAATTTTCTCTTCCAACAGCCTTGGGTGCCTGCACTGTAGTGACAGGACAGGAGGTGATGGGTTCAAACTGAAAAGGGGATATTTGGGTTAAATACATGGAGGAAATTCTTTGCTGTGAAGTGTAGGGAGGCCCTGGCACAGGGTGCCCAGAGCAGCTGTGGCTGCCCCATCCCTGGGAGTCTCCAAGGCCAGGTTGGATGGGGCTTGGAGCAGCCTGGGACAGTGGGAGGTGTGGGAAGAGATGGATTTTAAGGTCCCTCCAACCCCAACCATTCCATGATTCTATGACCAATCATCACAAGTCAGTGATGCCTCACCTTAGCAGGTCAGTGGTTCCCCACCCAGGAGGGTCAGAATCCTTGGGATCACCAAATCCATCTCACTTCACCCACCTGACACCTGCTCCAGTTTCTTATTTTCCCAAACCTAGTTCATCTAACCTGAGGCACAGTAATTAAACCAAGCTGCTGCAAACATCTCTGGCATCCACACACACCCCCTCCTCTCCTGGGAGAGCAAATGAAACAGCTTGTTACCATGCAAGATTTATCACTGACTAATGCACGTAGGAAACCTGATGCTCCAAGTGCCAGGGAACACATTCCCAGCCCTGATCCTGGGTGGCCCCAAACCAACTGATCCAAGCAAGTTCTGTGCTGACTGTTTGCTGCTGTTGCTGTCCACGGGAGGCAAGGAGAGCTGTCACTAAAGGTTTGCTCTGGGAGCTGGAGCCTGAGCTCACAAAGTGTTGGAATTCAGGAAAGCCAGCAGCAGAAATTACTCCATCCCTGGAAGTGTCCAAGGCTTGGTAGGATGGGGCTTAGAGCAGCCTGGGAGAGAGGAAGGTGCCTGCCCATGGCAGGGGTGAGAACTGTGGTGGTTGTGAGGTCCCCAGGATGAGGGGAGAGATGAGAATCTGACTCCATGTTCTTAGAACACTGATTTATTACTAGATGATATTAAAAGAAGGCATATTATTATGTTATGTTATATTATATTAATTCTATACTAAAACTGTACTAAAGAAAGAGAAAGGATACATCAGAAGGCTTAACAAGAATGATAATGAAAAACCTGTGACTGACTCCTCAGTCTGACCCAGCTGATGGTGATTGGTCCTTAAATTAAAGCAATTCACATTAAATCAATCAAACATTCCCTGTTGGTAAACAATCCCCAGACCACATTCCAAAGCAGCAAACACAGGAGAAGCTGAGGCTTCTCATCTTCCCAGCAGAAGAATCCCGGGCAAAGAGGATTTTTCAGAAAATATCAGGGTGACAGAGAACAAGCTGGGTTCAAACCAGCCCAAACCAGTCTGGGGTTCTGGGCCATCCCCTCTGACAGGCACTGCCAAACTCAGCTCTTGGGGAGAAGGTGAAGCTGCATCCCCTCTGCTCTGCCTCAGCTCCAGGTAAATGGTTTGAAAGCAGATCCTGTTTGGTGGCTGTTTAATTAAATTATGGAAAAATGCACAAGGGACTAAAGGGCACAAGATAAGAGAGCACAGATGGTAAATGTTCATCTAAGCCTCAGTTTAGAAGGTCAGAGATTTCCTTCTAGGAGATCAGGGGCTGAAATTTTCCCATTAATCACTTTTTTCAGAACTAAAACCCATAAGATTTTAAATGCTTCAAGGAGCCCAGCTCCTGGGCAAACCTTCACCCAAGTCAGAGGGTACAGAGCAGGTCTTTTTAAAACACTATTTTGTTTGTTTAAAAGCATATTCAAGCACCAGATGAAGGAATTCTATGTTGCATATTCCATGCTTTGTTTGCAAAACAAAATCTTTGCAAAAGATGCCAGACCAGATGAGACTCCAGGGATTTCATGCTGCATGATAAATATTTTGCTTAGGTAATGCCACATCAATCTCACCTCACATTCCCCTTGAGAGGAACAGGATCAAGAGCTAGAAACTACAGATCTGGGGGAAGAAAGTCAAAAGCTTTCAGCCACATGACATTAATTTCCATAGAAGAACTCCCAAGAATTTTTTATCATGTCTTTAATTTTCTACTGGGAGAGGGCAGCCAAACCAAACTCACATCCATTTGGGGAGCAGCCAAAGTAGAATACAGAATGCATGTAATGGATAATATGTATGTAATGGAAATATAATATGGAAGAGATTCACTGCAAAATCCTAAATTCTGGATGATTTTCAAATTATTTTCTTGTTCATTCCGGTCACATTTTGAATCAAGTTCCTTATTTCATAACCAATGGAAAATTAACTGGCAAGATATAAAGAAAAAAGATTGGGAACCTAACAAATCAGCAGCATCTGAGAGCCAAGGAATTGATGAAAAATGGAAATTAATCTAATGGAGCAGTGAGTCAGAGAATAATGCACGGCTGTAAATCCAGAAAACTGCAATACACCAAACAAATTGCTTGGAATTTGGCCATGTATAACAGAAATGGTTTCTCTACTAAGCCAAATTCTTCCAGAGAACACTCAGCTCTCCTGGAGATCAGGTCTCACTCCATATATTCAATATTTCATGAGAGATCACATGGGAAATACTCTTCAAATTCTTAGTAACCCCCATTTTAAAAGTTTGGCAGTGACAATCATAAATCCTTCAGACTTTTAAAAATTTTTCTTTCTAAAGTGAACAATTAGAGTCTCTCATTTGGGTATTAGCAACATTTATAGCACAAACCTGTGCCAGACTCAAATTTGTGCTTCAAGCAAGAAAGACCCTCCAGCACTGCCTGGCAGGCAGGAATTTCTTCTGAGATCAGGAGATTTAGGATGGGGCTATGAAGCTTCTTTCCCAGTTCCTCCTTTTGGAAATCACCAGCCTTGTAGCTGGGCTGGAAAAGGCAAAACATCACTCACCCTGCATGGCTTGCCAAGAAATACAGAAATCTTATTCCCTGAGTGATCCCAGGCAGGAATTACAGCCTCCCTTTGGGAATTACACTCCCTCTAAAGGTGACCACGTCCCAAGTGGCACTGACAGATCTTTCAGGCATCAGCCAAATTTAATTCCTGCCACAGCAAGGATTTGCTGCCTTGGGAAATGTGGGAAACAGAATTATAACATCTGTATTGTCTCACCCTTCACATGAGCCTGAAAATGGAATAAAAGTTTTTAAAACACCTCTCAGTTGCCCAGA
This sequence comes from Passerina amoena, assembly GCA_013401095.1. Lineage (NCBI taxonomy): Eukaryota > Metazoa > Chordata > Aves > Passeriformes > Cardinalidae > Passerina > Passerina amoena. The sequence continues at coordinate 8,521 of WBNP01005011.1, forward strand.
AAAAAACCTTAATCTGCCAGGGAAACTGGAGTTTTGTCAGGGAACCCAAAGCAGGGAGCTCAGCCAGCTGCAGCCTTGGCATCCCCACTGCTCCCTGCACCCAGGGCAAATAAACACCCAGGTGATCACCAGAACAAGTCGTGGGCCTGGGGTAAATTGGTGAGGAAAGAGGCAACAGGATGAAATGGGAAGGCAGAAAAATAACTTTGCAAAGAGCATCCCATGTGCTGTGCCAGCAAATGCTGCTGCAGAGGTCAAACACAGAGCAAGGAGCTGTGCAAAGGGTGAGGCAGGGCTGCCAGCACTCACAGGCTGACTCTGGGACTGCAGAGATCTCCCTGAGCCAGCCAGGAATAATCAGCCAATTGTGCAGGATCAGCATCATCCAAACCCCCAGTTTTACAGATCTTTTATCCATGGGGATGAGGTGCAGCTGGCAAGGGGAAAGCTGACTTCCAAACAGTCAGTATTTGGTTTTCAGAGCCAGTTACTGAAGAGCAGCACAGGGAGAAGGGGATGTGTTTGCAGGGGAGCATCACACACCCCCTGGTTTCTCCATCAAGAGCAGAAAATGCTCCACACGACCTGAAGCACGTTCTGCAAGCAGAGCCCAGCTCTTCTCACGTGTACTTTGGAGGAGAAATGTCCTCACACCACAGGCAGGAGCTATAAAAGCCACAAGATCATGGCAGGTGGTGCATCAAAGAGCGCTGTCAAGCTGTGATCCATCTCAGGCTCAGCAATTCTCCAGGCACAAACTCTGACATTTAATTAAGGCCAGCACCTTTTTCATTCAAGCACATCCCAGTGTTATTAAATGCCACCAATGACAGTGATGTGGTACTGGCTATCCAAAAATGTCTCCTGTGAGATTTGGGCTGTTTGGGTCAGAACTTGGCTCTTCCCAGCTCCTCAGAGATTGTTGGTGAGGGGAATCACAGGAGCAGGATCAGGTTTTATGGTTTGCAAAGGCTTTTGCACAGCCCTGCTCTACAGTGAGACCTTTTGTGGCCCTGCCCCAAATGTCAGCTCAGCGACACAGGACACAAGTGTGAAAAATATGTATTTTATGATTGGCTTTTATCAAATATTAAAATTAATATTATATGGGTTATGTTAGAAAGTTATACTGAATTAATTCTCTCAAGTAGTGTGTTAAATATAGTTTTAGCTTATAACATAATGTTAAAATAGAAACTATGCTATGTAGGATACTTTTTTTAAAGGAAGAACTCGCACTGAGATAGCAGCCACAGGACACCTGAATCTTTCAGAGAAAGAGAATTTATTGCTCCATTATCAGAAGAAAGGAACTTTTCCCTGCCTTGCTCAGCCATGAACATGCTGGTCAGGATTCAGAGGAAGAAGCTGACACTGACCAGACAGAATCCTGTGCTTGAATGGAATTTATGCATCATGGATGAGGTGTATGAATATGCAACAGGCTGTTACTTTTAAGGGTTAATCCTCTGGAAACGTGAGTCCTTTTTTGGGTTTACTTTGCCCAGAAAGAGGTACCCAGACTGTCCATAACTCTTTGTTTTTATTGTCTCATATTGTCCTAACCCTAATTATCCAAATTTTTATTACTCTAATTATATTGCTATTTTATAACCATTTTATTACTATTAAACTTTTAAAATTTTAAAAACAAGTGATTGGCATTTTTCACCCAAGTAAGGACCCAGAGCTGGGTGTCCCAAACCTGTGTCTGCTCCCACAGCCCCAGGGCATCCTTCCTGCCCATGGCCATGGCCACAGACACATCCCAAACACTGCAGCTGAAGTTCTGCTTTCAGGAGTGCTCAGCGTGTCTGGTCATTGCTGTAAGGATAGAAAGCTCATAGGAACACACATGAAATCCCTTTGGATGTCACTGACACCCATGGCAGCCATCCTTACACTGCATCTCACCTCCTGGCTGAGGAAACATCTAGAAAATCATCCCGAGATGATTCACCTGTCTGGCTGACTGCCTAATGTGGAATTTGAAAACCCAGAAGTCCCAGGTTTCCTTTTGGGGCATTTCCCTCGAAGAAAGGGAAAGGAAAACCAACCAAACTAAACCTACCACCTGTGTTTTGCCACCTTGCTAATTTGGGGAACAAACTGCTCACCCAGGATCAGAGCTTTCTCCTCCATCTCTTCTTTGGGTAAGACCTGATGGATCCACAGCCTTTGGACTGATCCCAACACATGGAATAGGAAAGTTTAAGACCAAACTCTCTTAAAGATCTGCCTGACATTTTCTTGGAGGCAGCAGCATGATCTCAAACTTGATTAACTGAGTAGCAGTCAGCTAATTAGTCACCTAATGAGTCATCCTGCCAGCTCTACCTGTGAAAGTTCAAGAGGCAGAGCAGAAGTCCCACAGAGAGCTGCAGGAAACTAATACACAGTATTTTTAATGTCACCACATTAAACATACAATCCAAACATTGTTAGTAACAGAACTGGCTACTAGAAGAGAGAGAAAACAGAAGGAAAAAGGATGGAACAGTTTTCAGGACAAATTTGCCACAATACCTGTACCAGCACAAACAGTAAGAAGAAAGTACCACTAGATCTGAGAAAAACAAGCTCTAAAAATTCGGAGCAAGTGCTGTTATGGCATCACTGCAGAAACCCAGGTTCATCCATGGCCCTAAGTAAACAAACACATCCTTCCTCAGAGCTACCTGCCAGCAGGGGTAGGAAAATAGGAATAAATCTTGTAAAATCCCTCATCCAATCTGTTAAATTTGGGGAAGCAGGTATGGAGGAGGATGTGAGTGCACAGCTCTGGGGCACCTCAGGGACTGGGGCTTCAGAGCACCTGTGAGGAGCAGGAGGCAAACATGGAAAATTTGGGATTAGTCATGTCACACACCACCTACTTAACAGCCAAAAGGCACAGATAAGAAATAACCAGGCCCATCTGTAGAGTTGGAAATGTATGAAAACACCTGGGAAAAGGAACAGAGCTTCTGGGTGCTACAGTGACACAAACAGCCACGGAAAGGCATGAAAAAAAAAAACAAACCTAATCACTTTGTCCTTCACAGAGCTGAATACCAAAGCAGATATTCACATGCTGCAGCAATTGCCCTCCAAAGCAGCAAATCAGCCTCCACTTTGAATGTCATTGTTTTGAAATGCAAAAATCACCACACACGTTTTGCTCACACCCAAACAGCGACTTCCACCATCAGAGGAAGAGCAGCTTGTTCCAGCCCAGGTTAACCCAAACTCACAGAGCCATCCCACCCCTCCCCTGCTGTCTGTAAATATTTGGGCACAAAGCTTTTGAGTGGTTTCAGGGGTAGTCAAGGCCAGTGTTTAAATGCAAAAGAGGTCACCCCAATCTTCCCTTTGGAAACCACCAGATTTTAGGGAAGCACTTGGGAAACAGAGCAAAGACAGAAAGAGCAGCTTGTTCCAGCCCAGGTTAACCCAAACCCACAGAGCCATCCCATCCTTGCTGTTTGTAAATATTCGGGCACAAAGCTTTTGTTGGGTAGTTGAGGCCAGTGCTCAAATGCAAAAGGGGTCACCCCAATCTTCCCTTTGGAAAACACCAGATTTTTAAGGAAGAACTTGGGAAACAGAGCAGGAAAGGGACAGCAAGGACATGACAAACCGGGATGAAGGATGACATGGAGGTGTGCACGTTCCCCTCTTACCTGCTTCCATGAGCTGGCACTGCTGCCCAAAAACTTGGGAGAAGGTGACAGGCCCTGCAGCAGGGCTGGAGGAGGCCGGGGGGGGAGTCCATGGCTTCCCTGCAGAGCTGAGTGTTGGTCATGGAGCAGAGCCCGGAGCTCCCAGCCCTGCTGTTCCCCACGGATCCTCAGGGCAGGAGGAGACACCCAGGGAGGAATGGAGCTGTCCCTTTCAAGGGAGAGGAGCAGCACACGTTTTCAGCTGAGTGCCAGCAGTATTATCATGGAGAAATCCAAAGGTCTGTGCCTCTCCCGGGAGGTTCCGGCGCGTCCTGGGCAGGTCCGGCGGCTTCAGGCACAAATTAGCGCCGGGCACTGGGGATCGGCCCCTCCTGGGGTATCTGCCATGGTCACAGCAAAGTGCTGAGGCTCTTTCTTCTCCCGAATGTCCAAGCCCAGCCCTACCTTGTCCATGATCTGGGACACATCTCCGGAGCACGGGAATTCTCCTGTGGGGATGCGGAGGCTCCGTCCTTCCAGCCCGTCTCTGTGAGGGCACCGGGGGTGCCGGAGCACCGGGGATCCTCCTCCGCAGGGCTCGGAGCCCCGGCTGCCCCTCAGGAGGCCGAGCTGCCCCTCGGGAGCCTGGGCCGCCCCTCAGGCAGCCGAGCTGCCCCTCGGGAGGCCGGGCAGCCCCTCAGGCAGCCGAGCTGCCCCTCAGGAAGCCGAGGAACCCGGGCCGCCCCTCAGGAAGCCGAGCTGCCCCTCGGGAGCCTGGGCCGCCCCTCAGGATCCAGAGCCGCCCCTCAGGAAGCCGAGCTGCCCCTCAGGAGCCCGGGCCGCCCCTCAGGAGCCCGGGCCGCCCCTCAGGAAGCCGAGCTGCCCCTCAGGAGCTCAGGGGAGGCTTCAGGCGAGGTTTTCAGGGGAGGATTCCAGCAGAGGCAGCCGCGGGTGGCGCCGGCCGGGCCGGGCCGGGCTCGGGGGGCTCTCGGCATCACCCCCGCCGCTCGTCCCTTCCCTCCAGCCCGCTCCCCCCTTCCCCCAGCCTCACCGGCGAGGGGGAGGAGACTGGAGCCACGTTAAATAACATCCTGTGCCCTGCTGCAGTGCCCGCCCGGCCCTCCTCCCTCTGCCCGCATGCAGCGGCTGCTCCCGGAGCGCTCTGGAGGCGGCGGGAACTCCGGCAGGGAACAGCGAGCCGGCTGCCTTCACCCCTTCCCCTGGCTGCCTTAACCCCTTCCCGCCTACCTTAACCCCCTCTCGGCTGCCTTAACCCCCTCCTGCCCGCCTTAATCCCCTCCTGCCCAAGGGATGCTCCAGGGACAGGAGGAAAGGCGAGCACCGGCTGCTAAACCTGCCCGCGGTGCCCATCCCGCAAGGATGCCTGGCTGGAATTCCTTCAGTGTAAGCACCAGGCAGGGCTGTTTCCAGGGAAAAGGGGCCAAGAGTTAACTCCCAGCAAAGTCTGACAGCGCTGATTCATCTCTGCCTGAAAAGCTCCCCCTGCCAATGCAAAGGATGCTGACTCCGGGAGCGCTGCGTGAATCTGCGGTCCGTGAGTCAGCGGAGCTTTTTTGGGGGAAGTCTGCTGGGAAGAAAGGTTCCCGCGTGGGTATAAAAAACACACGGTGAGCCGGGTGGGAATGAGAAAATCTGCTGTGAGATTGCAGCAGCAGAAAGCCCAGGGCAGAGAATGAGAGGTTCCTGCAGGTGTACAGGGCTGTCCGCAGCCCAAGGAGGCAGAGAGGGGCCGGGAACACCTGGAAAATTCCGAGCAGAGGGAATTGAAGCCGCATCTCGTGGTCTGTGCTGCAGCAACTCCTGGGGCAGCGTCGCTGCGCAGGGTGAGCACTGAGCCGGGAGCTGTCCACAAAATCCCAGCTGGGTTGGTTTATTGTGCTTACTCCCTCAGATGTTACATCAATTTAAGGAACAAATGTTTTACAGTGAGGGTGGAGAAGCCCTGGCACAAGTTGCCCAGAGAAGCTGAGGTGCCTGTAAACATTCAAGGTCAGGCTGGATGGGGCTCTGAGCAATCTAATGAGGTTGGAGATGTCCCTGCTCATGGCAGGAGGTTGGACTAGATGCCCTTTATAGCATCCTTTAACTGGTCTAGGATTCTATGATTTATATGATCTTTGGCTCAGATTATCTTTGGCAGAATCCAAACAAACAGACCAGAGACAACTTTGCTTGTTTATTTCACTAAAGACATGGGAACAATCTCTGCCCTCACTCAAACAAGAGATTCGACCTGACCTTCCAGTCTACCACATGGAGGAAACCAAAAATTGGGCCATTTGATCCATATATCTTCAACATTTATTCCTGTGTCTGCTTTCTTCCTTTCTTCCTCCCTAACTGTGCCTGTTGCTCTCCCTGACCATGTCACATGAAATCCTCCCAGAGCTGTTTGGTAACTTCTCTGCAGAACCCACTGCAGAGCTGCATCCAGCTCTGAAATAGGAAAGCATAATTTAGGACAAAAAAAAAAAAAAAAAGAAATTATGCAAGAGGCTACCTGCAAATCCTTATTCCCTTAGCAAAACTTTTCCAACTTCAAGACATCAGGGGTTTTAGTGTCGCAGATGAGCTCACAGATGTATTTTTCCTTCTCCTCAGTTCCATTGTGCAGTGGGAGAGTGCATTGGAGGTTCTAAACCACCAAAATAATCTCAGGTAAGCTGTCTGCTGCAGGTGCTGAGGACTGGGTCACTGGAGGGAGGGGCACTCTGGGGATGAGGGGGAGTCAAGAGGGGAACTGGTAAAGGCTGTTTGCTGTTAAGGGCTGTTTGTTTGCTGTTGGATTTGCAGAGGGTTTCAGGAGGAGCTCCTGGGGTTCCAAGCTCCTCGTGGGCTCCATGTCCAGCCCAGCACAGTTACACAACACAAGAGGCCATGCTCCATTTCACACCACTGCCCACAGCCTCTGCATTCAACCAGCCCACATCCCCAAAAACCAGAAAGCAGGAAAAGCCTTCTTATTTGGGCTGATCTGGGAGTTGTGTCTGAGAGGAATAGTGGGTTTGTCTTTACAAACCAGCTGTGGGTCTGCTGGTAGATAAAACCAGCACTGAAAATGGTGAATGGGAAGGATTCCACTGATTGATGAATGGAAAAAGATATTTGCTTTATTTGATGAATGAAATTAGACATTGAAAGATGAAAGAAACAATGGGGAAGAAAAACCCCTAAATTCCATAGGAATTAAAAATTAAAAGGGAGGGTTATACATTAGAGGGGAATCTTTGTTATCAGGTGTTTTGGGAAGTCTGAACCTCTTCAGTACCTCAGCCAATGGGGAAAGAGAGAAGGGAAATGTGGCTGGGAAATTGGGATAAAAAGGAGGCTGCGTCCTCCAAAAACTGGAGAGACCCCAGGGGAATGCCCCATGGCCTCTCCCTTTATGGGAATAAAGGACTCCTCTGTCTCCTTTTTGGACATCAACCTCTGGTGTTTGTGGATTAATTTTCCTAACATGTCCACGCTCAGCATCACCACCTTCTCTCCTGGAGACCCTGGAGCAGCTCCAGAGCAGAGGAGCTCAGCAGAGCCTTCCCTTCCCTCTGGACACACGCCAAGGGTTGCTCACTTTAGCTCAGCACATTTTGTTCCTAAGAAATGACCCTCCCTGAGGTACAGAAATGACATTTTCCACCTCACTGCAGCTCACCTGGATTTCCCTCACAGCTGACACCTGTGCTGCTGTGCTGAGTCCCACACATCCTCCAGTGCCAGATTTCCTCCTCTGGGTTTCTGTGCTTGCCACAACACCTGGGATCTGTTTAGTTTGTACAAGGTTCCTTAAGGTGCCCCCAGTTCTGCTGCTGCCACTGTGAGCTCCATCAGCTGCAGCACAGAAAATAACTACAAACAGAATAACAGAACACATAACCTGACTGAGAGCTTCTCTTTCCAGGTGAAAAGGAAATAAAGGAGTGTTAGGAATAATGAGAATAATGTGCCCCTTGTTGAGATGCTGGAGCTGAATTTAGAGGAGCTGTGTTTGCACACAGTGAATGAAATCTGTGCACTCAGTGCCCTGGAAGTGTGGGAGGAAGGTGAAAGGAGAGGGAAATTAACCCTTACCCCTCACTGAGTGGGAGCTTTTTCTGCAAAGGACTCCACTGCTGGAGCCAGGTTTGCTCATGAGGAGATTTACCAATGTCAGGAAAATTAATCCACAAACACCAGAGGTTGATGTCCAAAAAGGAGACAGAGGAGTCCTTTGACTTTATTCCAATAAAGGGAGAGGCCATGGGGCATCCCCTGGGATCTCTCCAATTTTTGGAGGACACAGCCTCCTTTTTATCCCAATTTCCCAGCCACATTTCCCTTCTCTCTTTCCCCATTGGCTGAGGGACTGGAGAGGTTCAGACTTCCCAAAACACCTGATAACAAAGATTCCCCTCTAAGGTATAACCCTCCCTTTTGATTTTTAATTCTTACTGGATTTAGGGGTTTCCCCATTGTTTCTTTCATGTCTCAATGTCCAATTTCATTGATCAGCAAACCTAAAGTTTATTTGTAAAAGCAAATATCTTTTTCCATTCATCAATGGATGGATCAGGGGAATCCTTCCCATTGTTTCTTTTATCTTCCAGTGCTGGTTTTATCTACCAGCAGGCCCACAGCTGGTTTATAAAGACAAATCCCTCATTCCACCTGCCCAGATGCAGCACTTTAAAAACTCCACAGCTGAATTTCCATCAGCCAAGTGCCAGGAAAAGTCCATCTAATGCACCTTTATCAGCCCTTGCCCTGGAATGACAGCTGAGAGACCTCCCCAGGTAATTTCATGAGGCTGTATCTGTTCATTTGCTCCCCACTGATGATCAGGGCCCCCAAAATGCAAAAGGGGCCGCAGCCCCATATTTCTCTTCACAGAGAAAAGCAAAGCACAATCCTTCCCAAGAATATTTCTGGGTTTCACATTCTCTGAACCTCAGAGAAACAAAACTCCATCACTTTGGTTAAACAATCTCCATATTGCGTTCTACTTTTGCACAAACACAGGCACAGCAAATGAGCTAAGAATATTCTTGGGAAGAACTGTGCCTTGCTTTTCTCTGTGAAGAGAAATGTGGAGCTCCAGGGGGCTCTGTGCAGCTCCAGGGGGCTCTGTGCAGCTCCAGCCCCCAGCCCGTGCTGGCAGCAGGGACAGGGACAGGTCACACCAGGACAGAGGAGCCTTGGAAAATGCAGCTCAGTGGAGAGCTGCTTCTCTTCCATGTCCAATTATCCCACTGAACACACAACAGTGGGCCACAGGAAAATGCATGAAAGGGTGAAAGGGAGAAAGAAGCTCAGTTAAACTCATTACACCACGAGAACAGACGTTCCATTGCTGTGGCACTTCACAGCTCCAGAAATACCCTGGGTGACAAATGGGGCTATTCACAACAATGTTCTTTGTAGCAAAGGATTTGGGAATGGGGGAGGGCTCAGGAAAGAACATTCAGAAATTATCCTTAATGAGATGTCATCAGCTAGGAAAGGTAGCAGGTGAGAACTTATTTCTTGTGTCAGAAATCAGCATTTCACTGGTGCAAGGCAGAGACTCTGGGAGGAAAAATAGCAGCTGAGGGTTTTTGCATTTTCTTCCAGCACTGTCACAAGGGGGGCTGGTGGAATCACTGGATGCATGGGGGTGTGTGGATGTGATTATTCCTCCTCAGACCACACCACTGACATCGGCTCTGGGAGGTTTCTGCACTTCTGATGCCTGTGTCATGCAAGGCAAATGGAGTTTTGTAGAACTCACTTTGAAGAAAAGCACTTAAGGTTTGGCATCAGAGGCAGCAATTAAACACATTTCTGCCTTCCTTCAGATTACATCTCCAGCAGCTCTTGGCTGAAAGTCAATTTTGTTTGGTTGAGTTTTATTCTTTCAAAAAAAAAAGTTTGGAAGGCACAGAAGAAAATTATGTAAGTGGTGCAGAACGAAAATGCCCTTAAGGACTTAGGGAATATTTAGGGTTGTTTATCAAAAGTAAGGCTTTAGTGTGGATTAATTAATATATAAATATCCTTGTAGAAAAGAAATACCAACTCTGAAAGGACTCTAATCAGTTGGTGCTGGGCCCAGAGAGAAGCTGAACTCAGATACAGAATCTACCAGAAGAGAGTACTGCAGGATTTCCCTTGAAGGTCAAATTAAGAAGCATTCCTGAATCAATACAGCCCAGGTAAGCCTGATGGAGGAACCCAAGGAAGAAGTTCAGGGAGTCTGTCAGTTCTCTCAAACACACCAGCTGCAGGAAAATTCAATATATAAGAGAGTAAATACATTGTGCAGAAGGCAAGATGTGAGTTTAATAATGAGCACTATGATTTATATATGGATTTTCTGATGCAATATCCATCCCCACACAGTCTGTTCCCCAGAGCTTCACTGGAGCAGTGCAGAGGCCCAGAGAAGCTGACTCTGGGCAAGGAGATGAGCCTGGAGTTAATCCCCTTCCCCAGCTCTTCACACAGCCACTGGCACACAAGGACAAAAAGATTAACAGCAAACCAACCCTGCAAAGTGCTGCTGAAGTCAAGGTGACCCAAAACTCACCAGAGCAGTACAGAAAGGGGGGATGGCCCTGTTTGCATTAGCATCTCATATCTAAGATAATATGAACTGCTCTCAGACAAATGCCCCTTCTTCTTCCAAGGCAGCTGCAAAGCCTGATAGGAACCAAATGTAGCCCAGCATTGCCACCATGATATTTTATGAAAAATCCCTTTGCCAGGATTTCCTCTCCTGGGAAGCTGAGAAGCTTCAGCTTCTCCATGTTTTGCTCCTCTGGAATGTGATTTGGAGAATTGTTTACCCAGCATGTGAATTGTTTTTAATTAATGGTCAATCCCAGCCAGCTGTGTCAGACTCTGAGTCTGTCACAGGTTTTTATTATTCATTCTTGTTGAGCCTTCTGATGTCTCCTTTCTCTTTCTTTGACATATAGTTTTAGAATAGAATAGAATAGAATATAATATCAGCCTTCTGAGAACTTGGAGTCAGATTCTCATCTCTCACCTTGTCCTGGGGACCCTCACATCAACCCCACAACACAGCATGAAACTGTCCCCTACCCCAGCACCTGTCAGTGCCCCTCCTCTTCCTCACTGGGGACTGAGTGATGCTTGTCTGTGAGCAGCAGGGCAGAACGTGCTCTGCTGTCACTTCCAGGTGAGCTCATCCCTGTAACATTCATACTTTCTGAAAAATCCCTTCACCCAGGATTCTTCTCCTGGGAAGCTGAGAAGCCTCAGAGAAGAAGGAAAACAATAATTATCTCATTTGCTTCTCTTGTGTTTCGCTGCTTTGGAATGTGGTTGGAGATTGTTTACCAACAGGTGATTGTTTCATTGGTTTCATGTGAATTGTTTTGATTTAATGACCAATCATGGCCAAGCTGTGTCAGACTCTGGAAGAAGTCATGAGTTTTCATTATCTTCTTTTAGCCTTCTGTCTGTGTCCTTTCTCTATTCTTTAGTATAGTTTATTAAGGTATTCTTTATAATATAGTATCATAAAATAATAAATTAGCCTTCTGAGAACATGAAGTCAGATTCATTCCTTCCTTCCATCGATGGGGTCTCCAAAAATGCAAGACATCCCTGCACCACAGGAAATGTCCTTTGCAGCAGGAGGCTCAGCACTATTTCTGTCAGTGCCCACGGGGCTGGAGCATCCCTGGTGTGTCACAGCTCTGCAGCAGCTTCTGAGCAGTGACCTTGGCTGGGTGTGAGCTCAAAGGCTGCACTGCTCACAGCCCAGGAGGATGGTGCTCAGCAGGGCTGGATGTGCAGCTCTGTTTGTGCTGCTCTCCTACAACATCTCAGATGAGCTCAGGCAGGATGGATGTCACAGTCATGTTTTCTGAAAAATCCTCTTTGCTCAGGGTTCTTCTCCTGGGAAGCTGAGAGGCCTCAAAGAAAAAGGAAAACAATAATTATCTGATTTGCTTCTCCTGTCTTTTGCTGCTTTGGAATGTGTTTGGAGATTGTTTATCCAACAGGTGAATGTTTGATTGGTTTCATGTGAACTGTTTTAACTTCATGACCAATCAGCGTCAGGCCGTGTCAGACTCTGAAGAGACAGTCACAAGATTCATTATCATTCTTTGTAGCCTTCTGTAAGTATCCTTTCTGTATTCTTTAGTATAGTTTAGTATAGCATAGATATAACATAACATAACATAACATAACATAACATAACATAACATAACATAACATAACATAACATATAACCTAACATAACATAACATAATGTAATCTTCTAAGAACATGGAGCCAGATTCATCAATTCCTCCTTCCTCCTGGGGACCCAGCAAATACCACAGATGGACTTGGGTCCTCTGTGCCCACTCCTGAGCACACACAGCCCTCTGTCCCACAGCCTTGGAGGAGCATTTGCCACCAGCACTGGCACCAAGCACTGGAGCACCCCCTGGCTTTGCTGACTGGGGCTTTGGGAGGGGATCCAGCCCCTGGCAGGGTCGTGTCCTCTGCATCCTTCTGCCAGCACCACACACACAGAGCTGAGCAGCCTCCAGGCAGCAGCTTCAGGATGAGAGAGTGATCCTCCTTATCTGGTTTTGGATGCAGCCTTCTCCCAAAAAAGCCACAGCTCTTATGAAAAGGAGTAATTAGTGCTGCTTCATGTGGCAGCACAGACAGACGAAGGGAGGCACGCAGCTATTTAAAGAATATTTCTCAAGGTTCCCATGCAGGGACAGAGTGACAGCTCAGCACAATCAGATCCCTTCAAACTCACCTGAAACTGGGTGGCATTTCCTGAGAGCCAAACAGGCTGTGACAGTGCCAGAGGAGCCTGGCAGCCTGTCAGGCTGCTGCAGGCACTGGCAGGCGACAGTGACAACAGTGGCTTTTCTCTAAGAGACCAGATTTATAATGCATAAGGAACATTCAGATTTTCTAGGGTGAAAGAGCCATTTTTAGCCTATGTGAAATTAATATTAATATACATAATTCAGCTGTTCCCAAAGCTATTTATTGTACCTGCTGTTGTTTTTAAGGATGGGATGCATGGGATTAATGCACCCATGGCAGTGGCTGCCCACCACCCTCAGTGATTCCCTTACAGGGTTTTCAACTGAAGGAGGTTCCATTTACAGTAGATTTAAAGAAGATTTTTACAATGAGGGTGGTGAGGCCCTGACACAGGTTGCCCAAAGCTGTGGCTGCCCCATCCCTGGCAGTGCAGGTTGGACAGGGCTTGGAGCACCCTGGGATAGTGGGAGATGTCCCTGCCCATGGTAGGGGGAGAATGGGATGAGCTTTAAGGTCCCTCCATCCCAAACCATTTTGGGATTCCATGGAAAGAGCCAAATGTCCCTGAAGAAAGTATGAAATGTCTCAGTGTGCTGTGATGCACACAGTTTATGAAACAGGGAGCACTCTTAGGAGGGAAACAGCCCCTCCACTGCATGTCCTGCCTGAACAATTCCCTCTGAGCGGAGCAGAGCAGCCTCGGAGTTGCACAGTGCTGCCACACCTCAGCAGGAGGGGTGGATTGCATGGAGAGGGGCTGCAAAGGGCTCATGGGCTGCTTCTCCAAGCATGCAGAGCTCGGGTGGAGCTGTCAGGACAATGAATCCCTGTCTGTGTGCACTGAACCTGTCAGAACAAGGTGACACTCACTTCTCCTTCCTCCTCCCCCACCACCCACCAGGAAAACCCCAAACCATTCCATTGTTTCAGAGCTAGAGCACAGTCTCCATTTTTAAGACATCCTAGGCTGAAATAACAATAAATATTTCCATAATGCAGTTTTTCACATTAATTTATTATTTTTTTTTTCTTTACATGGCTGGCAGACAGACAACAGAGCTTTCAGTCCTCCAGATAATTCAGAGCCCCAGCACAAACCAGGTCCCACCACATCTCCACACAGTTTATTTTCAATAAACTCCTCAGTATCAGCATTGCCATGAGAGCACTGCACAGCTGCCAGTGTTGTCCTTGCAAATTCTACATGCAAAACCTGAGCTTTTTCCCCACTCTCTCCTTGAATTTTCACAAGAACTTGTGATATTGGTCAAGGGCAAAATTTCACGTTTCATCAGCAGGCACGGGGGAGGTTAAAAATTTTGCTGCAAAACTGTGAAATTCTGCCTTGGGAAAAGATGGCATACTTTTCCTGAATTCACTGTGAATGAAATCTCCTTGCTGGTCCAGAGAAATGACATCATTTTGAACTGATGCTTTTTTTTCTGCAAGAAAAATCATCCCCCCACCCCCCTCCCAGAAAAACTGCATTTTTATCTGAGGAAAAATGATGAAATCTGGTGCAACCATGGGTTATTTCTTGTTGGTGACATGGATATTTTTCTGCTACGGCTTAGACTGTAATGGACCCTTCAAACAGACCAGTACAATATAAAGCTGTGTGCTGTGGTCTCTTGGTTGAGTCACATGTTATAAAACTTTAAAAACAGAGCATTTACAATCAGGGACATAAAGACGTGCTTTTAAAATTGTAAATACATATTTACAGGCTTGTGTGAGAAACCAGAATTTCTCTGGGAAAAACACTCCTATATCACAGCAATGTACACACTTCTCTCCTTGAGAATGTCAGCTTTTATAGTTGAGAACACTCTAAAAAAGGCAGCAAAAATAAATTGCACAGAAGTGGCCTCTAGAACCTCACAGGGATGCCTTAAAGGCACTAAACAGGGCAGCATCCATGCCAGAACTCCATCCTCAATTAAACTGACTGGAAGCTGAGTGGGTCTGAGGAGAAGGGATTGTTTAAAGCAGTTTTTGGGCTATATGGCAAGAAAACTCTTCCTCAGCAACAATCCTCAAGTGATAACTTATCCACTAACTGTGATCTTTGACAAGGTGTCCTAGAAAACTGCACTGGGAAAATCAATCATAATCAATCAATCACTAATAATACTGGTACTTTATTCAGAGTATATTGGGTTTATTAGCACTTTATGCTCATCTTTCAAGTGATTTAGGTGCTCTCCAGACACACAGGAAGAGCATTGCTGTTTGGAAGAACAGGGTTTACCATACTAAAATTACATGATGAGCAAAAGGACAAAATGTGGAGAGAAAATAAAACTAAAAAGGTAACGTGCAAAACCAAAGTGAGACAAACTGCTCAGAGAGCTGTGTGTGCACACCAGCTGCTTGGACATAGACATAAGGCCAGGAAAATTAATTTTTTGTGCTATTTGACCAAAATTTACCAAGCTGCCTAGCAGGTCTGGATGCTCCCTTCCAACTAGTTTGAATGACTAATGGGATTCTCATTCTTCCAAGGCTGCTGTGAAAAATCCCAGCCTTTGTTTGCAACTAGTACATCTCTTTCTAGATGAGATTACTGCTAGATAAAAACTCCAAAGGGAACAAACCCTGGAGACCCTCCAGCCCAGAAATGAGGCAGAGCAGCCAGCACTGGCACAAGGATCTCAGTGGTCTCACAGTCCTGGACTGGAAGCATCAATCCAGCATGGAAGGGGATGCAGATTTTTATGGCTCATCCAGTTCTCAGCCTTCCCCCAAACCACAATTGCACTTAGAAAGCCTCCAAGAGGGGTTTATCCAAAAAATCTGTAGTGAGATAATACAAGATCCTGAAAACCTTTTCTTTCCAACTCAAACACCATGCACCTAAAACATTTTTATGGTGAACAGTGTTTCTTCTATAAAGCTTTTGTATTAATTTTGAACTACTTGATTTTCATCAAAACTATGCAAAATTAACTGTTTTCAGCAATTCCATACATATATATTTTTATCTGTCATATATATATATATATCTATATATGAAGATATATATATAAAATTGATCCTTTCTTTGAATTTTCAGGGTGTTTGGGAGGAATATCAGCCAGGCACTTGTTTCTTCCTAACTACTGTGTGCATGCACAGATCTGTGCTTATCAAAGTCAAGGACAGGAATCAATTGACTGAAACAAGAAGGAAATACAACAATCAACCCCTTTGGCCTCCTTAAAAAGCTCCAAACCTGGATGCTACGCTAGCAGGGATCATGGAAAATCACATGTTGGCAGAAGGAATCCTTCACCTGAACGGGGCAGAAGTTCTGCCCAGAAGTGGCAGATGATGTACCTGGGTGTGATTGACCCTATTTGGGGACAGGAAAGAGGTAAGAGACCTTTCTGCACTGCATTTTATCAGGTAACCTGTGTGTTTCTGGAATCAGTCTTTACTGGCTGACCTCTGTTCAGCACCTCTGAAAACAAACACATGCAGAGACACAAGCACAGGTGCTCTGTTTAAGGACAAATGCTGTATTTAAGGACAAGTCTGGCCTGATACTGCACAGCAACACCTGTGTTTGATACTGTCCCTAAATAAATAAATAACTCCTGGCTCTAAACAGTACCAGGCTGGCAACACAAGGTATGGCAGCTTTTGAGAAATGGATGTTTGTCCCTTCATGGACCTGGGCTATCAGTGCATTTCCAGGGATCATGTAACAATCAACATGTGTCCTGATGCACTTCAAAACCAGCATCTGCCCCTTAAAGCTAATGGTACAAAGTCAAGAGACTGGGGTACCCACAGATGGAAACCTCAGGACACCCTCCCACTCCCTCTTCTGTGGTTTGCCCAGTTCTTTACCCATGAGGATGGAAAGCAGAAACTAAAAGGATGTAACAGTCTTCTGAGAATTTAATTGCATAGTATGTTAAACCCTCTGTGTTCTCCCAGAAAGAGAAACTCATCCAGAGCCACCCACCCTCTGAGCAGGGGCACTTTGCCTGCAGAGCCTGAACACTTCTCCAGGCTGTTCTCCATGCACTGGGGGACATCTCCCTGTCCCCAGCAGCCAGAGTTCAGCACTCCCTGGGGAAGGCAGGAGCCTGCTCTGTGCTCCCTCCCTTGCAGGGAAGGCTGAGATGACAGGAGCACACCTTCACTTCCAGCAGGAGAAACTGCTGTCCCTGTTGTCTGCTGAGGAACCCATCTCACCTCATCTGAGCAAGGCAGGAGAGGAGAATGCTTGAGGATTACTTCACCTCACCCTTTCCAGTCAGAAGTTTCTGGTACCTGAAAATACACAGAGAATTGCATTTAATCAGAAATAGTTTAAGGAGTCACAGTTCCATGTTCCACGGAGCTGGAAGCAGGACAAGTCATTCAGTGACCACTGTACAGCAAAGAGACCCCCATGATTTAATTTTGCTTGGATTTGCACCACAACTAAATGGTCTGAGAGAGCTAGAGATACTAACATTCATTAGCAACCATCCCCATTATTCAGGAGATAGCAAACTTCAGAATTTTACTAACTATTCCCTCAAATGTTGTTTTTTGCATGGTTTTAAGAAAGAATAAACTTCAGGCTGCAGTGCCTTAATTTTGTTGGTACTCCTTGTCACACATGCTAAGTATGCTGTTCCTTAGCTGTTCCAGCAGTGTAAAGGAGATTATTATCTGAAAGTTAATGGGAAAGTGAAGAAGCAGAAAACAGTGTCTTGTTTAAACCAACAGAAAATCAGCTCAGCCTCACCAATACCTGGGGCTGGGTCATTGATTTGCCCAAACCCGTTGGCTGAGATTCTGTGCAGTGTGTGCAGAGTGGAGTGCTTGGCAAATTCAGTTTAGATGTAATATAATATAGTGTAATATAGTATAGAATAATATAGTGTAGTATAATAAAGTAATTAATTGGCCTTCTGATAAGATGGAGTCCTCCTCATCATTTCCTCCTTCGTCAGGAGCAAAATATCATCGAGAGCTGTACCTGCTTTGGTCAGACATGCCCGGGGTCTATTCCTTGAAGAAGTGGGATGAGCTGGAGCTGGATTTCTTGCACTGCCTGCTGCTGGGGCTATGCGAGGATGAGGAGGGACATCTAGAGGCCATGCGGAGCCTGCAATGTGCAAAGAGGCAGGAGAGCATCAGGGACCGGCACAAACAAAACCAGAGCCGTGCTTTGGCAAGCCGTGAGACAGGAAAACCACACACTGCAAGTACCAAGAGCCACTTCTGAAGGCAAGAGGGTATTTTTTGTCCTGTTGTGAATTTACTCTGTGAGTTTATTTAAGCAGGAAACAGAAAATGTCAACTGGAAGCAGCATCCAGGCTCCCACCCCGTGTCCCAGACCCACTGGGGACAGACAAACCCACAGCTACATCAGAAACTAGAAAAGACATGTTCCATTCTCTCAGAAAACTCCAGATCAGGTTTTAAAATACACATTTTTGGAAAAGGAATTTTACTTTACCAGAGCACAGACCACATCTGGTCATTTCTCCCCAGGTCCAAGCTGGCAGAGCACTCCTGTCCCAATTGCACTGACAGAATTGACAAGTACAGGGCACAACTGTGCCTTTATTGCACTTCAAATTTTAAACTAAGAGTCCCAAAGTGAAAATCAGAGATTTTTACTGCAAAATTTTAATTTTATGCCTCAGTTGATTGTGATTTCAAGAAGAAAGCCTGAACACATAACTCAAAGCAAGGGAAGTCCAACTGCTTCTGCCCTATTCTAGACATACAATTCAGTTCAAATGTAGACCCAAGCCAAACTTCCATACACTAAAGGATTACAAAAATTCCCCTATTTGTTTTTCAATTCAGCACCTTTGCCACCATGCACAAACTTGTCTGCTTCCCCTCACACCTGTGCACCCCATAGGTAATTACATACCTTCCTTCCCAAGGCAAATTCTTCCAAATTCTGACCAAACCAAACCACTTATGTTCTTCCAAGGGAACATCTTTTGAAATATCATTTTCTTACACAGCAACACGTCTAAAAAAAGTTCAAAGCCAGGTTTCTCTCTGGGTTATTTTTAGAGTTCAATATACACCCTTTAAAGGAGATTTCAGTTTGTCCTTACACACAATGCAACTCCAAGTTAGACATAAAGAAGTGCAAAACTTTCCATTACAACAGAAAACCCAAACCACAGAAATTTTGAAAAGCAAGCAATTCAATTATTTTCAAATTAAAATTGGTGGTTAAAATTGCCTGCCAAAAGTTTTGTTATTGTTCTATGTAAATCATCCACTCCAGCCTTTGTGAATTCAATTCTGAACCTTCAGCCAATGTGGAAGAACCAGAAAGTGGCAAGGGGGAGGTCAACAACAGCCAGATTTTTGTTGTTCCATATAAGGACTGTTACCAAGGGAAACAGCAGAATATCCAAAATAAGTTTAGTTTGTTTGGCTTCAGATTTTTACTATAACTAGAAGAGGAAAATTTTAGTTTCTTTCTGCTTAGAATCTCTCCATGTAAGTAATGCTTTCTGTCAAAATATTAATTATGACTTCTTAAAGTTCTTCTATAATCAATGACATCTGTGTGCTCTTGCATGCAGTGAGGCAGGGTCTGCATCCTATGGGAAAGCTAAAGAAAAATAATGTTAAAAGCTCAAACACAAAGAGACAAAATATCAGGGAAAATCTGGGCTAGACTTTCAAATGCCCACCCTGATCAGACATTAGGAAGAAATTTTTTCCTGTGAGGGTGGCACAGGGTGCCCAAAGCAGCTGTGGCACCCTGGAAGTGCCCAAGGCCAGGCTGGATGGGGCTTGGAGCAGCCTGGGGCAGTGGAAGGTGTCCCTGCCCATGGAAGGGTGCAAAGAAATGGATTTTAAGGTCCCAAACTACTCCAGAATTCTACAATCTTCCACCCCTAATTTCCTCAAGCTTTAATAGATCATGGCTTGTTATTTGGAAGCTGAGGATTAGAGGAATGAGATAAAAAAGGAAATTTTTTCCAAATAGAAAATGAAATTGTGTTCCATATGGAGTTTTTAGTGCTGCCTTTCCACAGTGCTCCAAACCCACAGCCCTGTCTGCTCTGCCAGAGCTGCAGAGAGTTCAAATGGTGTTTAACAGGAATCAGGGCCCTCCTTGCCCAGCACTCACCTGCAGTGGACGCAGAACTCTCATTTCAGAGCCCGTTTAAAGAAGAGCTGGGATGTTGGGATGACTTTGAGAAACTCCTGGGTGTGCAAGGGGAGCTGGGAGGGAGGGGAGCTGAGATGGCCCTGCTGCATTAGGAGCTGTGCCTGAAATTGCTATTTTTATTGCTATTTTTATCCCTGTCACTTTGCACCTGCTCTCACCAGCTCAGCCCTGGTAACTGGAGACAGGCAGAGCAAAGGAATTCTGAGGCACCCTGTGCAATGCTGCTGAGGATGGTCCCATGGCAAGGGGCAGGGGCTGCTCCCAGCCCCTCACACCCTGTGCACAGCCCAGGCTCCCCCAGCTCTGCCAGAACCATTGCTGGGAACTGTCCCAGCCAGAAAAAAATATCATTAAAAAAAAAAGAATAACATCAGAAAACATCCTCTGCTTGTAAGGAAAAAGGTCCAGAACCCAAATATCAGGCAGCAGAAAGGACTTGTGTGCATCAAGATTTCTCTGTCAGCCAAGGACTTTAAAACCAAACTAAATAGTTTGGTAAATGCACCAGCTATTCCAGAAATGAAAGCTAACCCAGAAGTTAAATGAGGATATTTTTTACAGCTCCCTCTCACAACTGAGAGCATACCCAAACTAGAAGGGATAAAGCACCCAATTTGGTGAGACTCCCTAAAATAAAAAATACACTAAATCCCAGCTCCTAAAGTTTTCCATCCTCAAATCTGAAAGTGTTCTGCAGTGTGAGTCAGTACCATAATCCCAGTTTTTCAGATCCAGAATGGAGTCAGGTGGAAAGGGATTTGCCAAGGTCACTGAGAAAATCTGCAGCCTTAAAGCAGAGGGCTGAACAAAGGAAGAGATTCCCACAGCACCCACATTGCTGTCACAGGTTCAATTGTCTCCTGAATATTTAATTTGTCCAAACCAAGTTTCCAGTTCCATATCCCTTCCCAGGCTTCCCCATCAGCCTTGCCATGAGCAGCAGACACAAAGTCAAAGGCCAGGAAAAATGCCAAATCCTCACACCCCCCCTTCCCTTAGACATTCCCAAAACACATTTGGTATTTTTTATTCAAATTAGCTCATCTTCTACCACACTCCTTCAATTAACATTCTCCTGGGTTGCTACTTTAATTCTCTAGAAATATCCTAGAAAAATAAGCCAAGGTATTTGTGGGCATGAAGGATGGAGTGATCCAAGGTGGGTGCCAGTCCCACCAGGGAAATTCAGTGAACAAAGTCATGGCAGTGTCTGGTAAAAATTCAGGTGATTTAGGTTCACATTTTTACCTCAATTAAAGTGTTTTTTTCCTGCAAGGATTATACTCTATAATCTAAAATAACCCCAAGGATATGCTCCAAAATTTCAGACTCACACACACATTCCACATTACATTTAACAATAAGCATGCCAGGAATAGATTCTAGCAAGTGTTTCCTGATCTTAAATAAAAGAATAGCTAAGCTGACACAAATCATTGACTGCCTAGGAAAAAAAAAAATAGAATTGTGGATGTTTAAGCCCAAATTCTTGGGTTTGCAGAATTAGGCTGAGTAATTTCACAGGATAGAAGGGAAGCAAGAAGGGTCAGGGGGTGGATAAATGCCATTTCTGCTCTCAGTGAGATGAAACCCCAGCCCTGCTACCCTGACTGGAAGGGACTCCCTGCCAGCAGCACATTGCTTAATGGGAAAGGAAATACACAAAACAAGGACTGGGAAAACATAAAAACATCACCCACCGAGGAAAAGTCCTTCTTTTGTCTCTTCAGTGAAACAAAGTATTTCTCAAGACAAAAAGGTTTATGGATAGAATTTTGTTGAAAGGGATGACTCACTGTATAGAAAATGGGGAAGCAGCAGAAAGCAAAAAGGATCTTAATGTGCTGCACTGTGGCTATTTGGAGAATTATGTGTGTTTATTCATGAAAGCAGGGAAAGAGCTGGAGCAGGTCAGGATTTAATCTTTCCTTCACAGAACATTATGAATATTATGGTCAGACCTTTCATGAATCTAAACTGGAAAAACCTGTTATTGAGATCCTTTGCATTCTAGACTTCCAAGAAGACACCTAGCAGCACTCTCCACCACAGTGCTTCAAAGATGAGTCCTTTACAGCAGCTCTGCACCCCACAGGAGCTCACAAACTGCTTTGGTTCACACCTGCTCTGCAGTTTCAGTTCCTTCAGCGCTGGCTCAGTTCCACTCCCTGTGGATCAGGAGGAACTGGGGTGATGAACACCCAACCAACAGTGAGAACTGCTGGAAAAAATCTCACATCATGCCTACAGCTCACCTGGGGGGCTCTAAAATTAATGAATTAAAATTTAATATTTTAGTAAAATGGTGTTTAACAATTTCAAAAGCAACCAGTGACCTAAAGTAGCCACTTGAAAAGGAATCCAGCTCTGAGCTCCTTCTGTTGCCTTGAAGGTACCTCAAGCTGAGCTCAGAGTCTCAGTCACTTAAGAAATCTTGGTGTAAACCTTTAAATTTAGATGAACATCATGTCAGCAGTTTGTCTTCCTGCCCTTTTAAAGTGGCACAGAGTATTTTGCAAGGCAAAAGGTGAACAATTTTGGATTAAAAATAGAAGTACTTAAACTTATCTTCTATACAGTCAGGTAATGTGATTTGATAAAAAGTTTTTATCTACTAAATCACATTCCTAACAGAATGAGAAAACTTTCATCACACTTAGGGAACACTGTAGCTTATTTTATTTAGATTTATAGAGAAATGGTGACACCAAAAGAGTTCCAAAGGATAAGCCCTCAGTCCTGCACATCTCATTACATAAGAAAAGAAACCAGAGAAAAAGCGTTTTGATTTGAAAAGGGAGATGAGGGCCACACTGAATTTGCCATAATGAACAGAACACAACTTCAGGTTCCAGTGACAGAGGAGTTTGAGTGTGAAACTCTTCCAAGCAGCTCAGTGATGTAAGAATTCAGTATTTCTCATCTTCCCACCTCCTTCCACACTGCAATGCTGAGCAGAGATCTCCACACCAAAAGGAAACACTCCACAAATTCCCCACTGAGTCACTGGGGCTATGCACAGGCCTGTGCATGGGAATGAGCTCTGCATTCCCAACAAAATCACTTCCCTGAAGAAGTCCTGGCATTTCCACAGGCATTGGAGGGCACAGTCTCCAGCTACATCAGGGAAAGTACAGGTTGGATATTAGGAAAAAATTTTTCACCCAAAGAATAATAAAGTACTGGAATGCTCTTCCCAGGGAGGTGGTAGAATCACCATCTCTGGATGTGCTTAACAAAGCCTGGCCATGGCACTTGGTGCTGTAGTCTGGGTGAGGTGTTAGGGCACAGGTTGGACTCGATGGTCTTGGCAGTGTACACTTATACTGTGCCTTATTTAAGAGTATTTTATTTGCATCTTGCTGTGAAATAGAAATATTTTCCTCACCATTCTGATCTTGCAAAGCACTGGAAGGTAAATCCTTTTTTCCACTAGAAAGCTGCTGTTTTTTACAGTTTAATTAAATAGATGTGGAAGTTCACCCCTCTCTCATCACAGACTTACCACAAATTTCAGCTCCAACCCTGCATGTGCTTGTTCAAAATCTATTGTTTAGCTCCTTTTCATCCTGAGTAGAACTCCATCCCCATGTGACTCACGAGATCACATTCAGTAAATAAAAGCCAGAATCAGTATATAAGGTCCTCTAAGTTCTCTTTTTAAGGTCATTCCCAAGCCATTTGTCTGTCTCTAGCAATTCAGCTCCTTGGCTAAACCCAACTCCAGTAAAAACCTGGAGCTGAGCCCATAATTTTGGAAATGAAGTCACAAACCACAGTAAATGAAGTGAATGCTATTCCTATTTGCATTCAATATTGAACATTTAGACATCAAACTCTATGACATCTCCCCAAAGAAAATCACCAGGAACCCAACTGGAATTTTAAATAAAAGAACAGCCTTGCAACACAAACTGCTGACAAAGCAGAGCAGCAGAACCACCCCAGCCTGAACCCCCTGGGCAGCTCCCACCAGGGTGAGGAGCCTGGAGGGCAGGAGGGGCCTGGCTCCAACACCCCCAAGGTGCTGCCCGTGCCCTCCAGCAAACTGGAAAAGGGAAAACAAACAAAGGAAAACACAGCCTGTCAGATCTGCCTCTCCACAACAGCTCCAGCATCTCTGGTTTTATTAAACCAACACTCATTTGATCTCACCCAGTGTCACTTGGGCTCTGTAAACAGGACAAGTTCAATTGTTTTCATTGCCTGGCTGGATGCATTTCAAGAGGTGTCAGCACTCTGTGGGCTCTGTTACAGCTTCATTGTTGCTTCAGATCATCCAGAGGCAGCCATAAAAGCCAGAGAAATTCAATTATGCAGATGAGATGCAATAGTGACTATGAAAGCTGCACATTTCTGTTTGTGATGAGTCACCTGTTTAGGACTGAAACCCTTTGAAGATCATTTCTCATTTGGAGATCTCCATCAGCCAGCATTTCTCTGATCAATTGGTGAACACAGGTGAATATCTCAGTGTGGCACATCCTTGGGACCCAAGAGGATTAAACATCACAGCAGAGAAACCACACAAAAAATGGCAAGAGCATTTCTGCTATGATATTAAAGAATGAGGTTGGTTTACTCACCATCAGTTCACTGCTAGACATGGCAAATAAATCCTTACAAGGTGACTGAAATACCCAGACTGCAGCAAGAGCAAACTCCAAGTGATATTTCCTTTGTCAGTAAAAGATTGGAAACGATCAATCAAGTTTATGTCCCATCCTCTGCAATCTCAGACTGAGTCTTCACTTTTTATGTTTCCTTTTTTTTTATAGAACCTCCAAATACAACACTGGGTATGTAAAACAATATTTTCCCTTGGGTAAAGATAGGAAAACCTAATCAAGAGTGAAAACCTTCACTGTGGCCTCCTCCCAGCTCCCTGGTGTAAGGAGACCAAGGATTCACCTCTTCCATTGCAGTGCAAATCCCAAAGTGCAGGGAGTGCAAAACCACCCCATGAACAATGCTGGAACCTCTGCATCATTCCATCCATCTCCCCTCATCAGTTCAAATCCAGGGAAAATGTTGTTACAGACAGAAGACGTTCAAGGAATGACATCCCACATGAAAAAATAAACTGGAGGTTCTGACCAAAAAGTCTCACTCAGAGAGAAGCTTTAATTTGAATATAAATAAAATAGTAACTAACTCCTGGATTAGCTGGGAGCAGGGAAGGAACTGACTGCTGTAAAATGCTGTTTAGTCTCAGCAATGTTTCATTATTCCACCCCACTGCCACACTAATATGGACAGAGATGCTTCCAGCTCCACTGCAAGAGGCAGAACACACACCTTGGAGGGAACACAACATTCCAGAATTCTCTAGAGCCAAAAAAACCTTTGCATGTATTTTTCTTATTGAACTATTTAACAAGTTGAAAGCACATAAAAATAGAAAACTGTAATATCAGTAAAACAGAAAACTACAGTATCAGAAGTTGAAACAGTGAATGTAATTTTCATTGAAACAGTTTAAATTTATTAGCTGTGCCCACAATTAAAACCTAAAATCCTCAAGCTAAGTCAGAAGTGGCCAATTGGAAGAAATTCATGTCACTGAACCCCGGGGACACAACTGGAGGGCACAGGCACATTGAACTCCTCCCAGATGAACACTCTTTTATCTTTCTTATCTTTATCTTTCTTTTCTCTTTCTTGGCACCTCTGCTTTCCACACAAAAGGCAAGTTTCCCCCAAGTTTTTAAAAAGTTCACTTTATTGGTTTTAGGGAATGTGTCCTGATATTTCCATCTGGTTGGTCACCAAGGGACTGGAATTCCCAGCACGTGGAGCAGGAAAATCCCTCTGCAGTTCTCACCTGCAAGGCTACAGCATTCAAAAGCAAGGACAACCCCACTTTTATGTCAAATTGCAATTTTTAATGTTTTCATTAGAATAATCTTTATAGCACTCTCCAATAGAAGAAACAATATACCTAACAGCAAACTTTAATACAGGAACATGCTCCAAGATTAACAACCCAAAATGAAAACAAAATGAAATTAATGTAAAATGTCAATCACATATAGTACAATTGAAGTGTCCAAAACCATTTAAATAATTTTAAATATTTTATTTTCTTAAACTTGCTACAAATGCTTTATACAATATTTCAACGTAAAGTCCCCATAACAGAAATGTAACAAAATGGGAATGATAGTGAAAGTGAAAGTTAAAGTGGCACAAATTCACCAAACAAGTATTAAACTACAAATTTTAAAGAGGTAGATTACTTTTGAAGAACAAAAAATAAAAGGGGTGTCTGTATAAAGAAAGGAGTCACTTTCCATCCATTCTGGCATTAATTGTGAAAGCTCTATGAACACGTGAACAGTATTTCCATAAAAAGCTGTTATGAACAACAGACCAATTCATTGTCTTAAATTAGAGGTGTACAACCTTTTAGAATAATTATATCTCTCATTTTCAAAATAGGCAGGTCTGTAGCCCTGCTCTAGGCTTCTTATCCATAAAAAGATACACTGCATCCATTATATATCTGGTGTTTAGAAATTCATCACTGCTATAGAAAGTTTTATTTGCATGTGTAAATAAGAACTTGGAAAATGCACAAACATCCAAATCAGGCTTTTTTCCCACTG
Organism: Passerina amoena; assembly: GCA_013401095.1. Classification (NCBI taxonomy): domain Eukaryota; kingdom Metazoa; phylum Chordata; class Aves; order Passeriformes; family Cardinalidae; genus Passerina; species Passerina amoena. The sequence goes on from WBNP01005011.1 coordinate 34,693, forward strand.
TATACTGGACATTAAAAGACTCAGAAAGTGAGGAGAGGGTGGGAAGGAAATTCTGCCCTGCTGGAGTGGCCTCTACTGACTCACTGAGACAAAAGGCCTGAAGAGACCCAAAGCACGACAGAAATCCCTGGAGTGCAGCAATTGTTGGCCCTGAATCTCCACTGATTTCTGCACAGGCTGAAGGAACCTGCTCTGCCAAGCACAGAAACCAAACTGCCCAACACCATCCACAAAATCCAAAGATTTGCTTCAGTTCATCCCCCTATTCCTTCTGCTGATTCCCTGTGGGGTTTCATTTGTGTTTAATTCATCTGAATTATCCCAAAGTAAGAAAATCCAGGCCTGACACTGCAGGCAATTCCATGGCTGTGACTCAGCTTCTGTGAGTTTCACAAGCTTGGATGTCACATCCCTTGGTGTAGTGTTAAGGGATTTTTTGTTTTTTGTTTTGTTTTGTTTTTACAGGAGATTCCTAGAAAATAGAAATTAAAAAAAAAAAAAACAACAAAACAAAAACTGAAGATAAATGACAAAACAATTTGTGAGCAAGTATGTTTACACAGAAAAACTGAAAGGTGAAAAACAAACTGGCAGACAAATATACATGAAGCAAGTCTTGAAAAAATACTAAAATTTCCTGGGAAAAAAATCAAAACCCAACAGTGCCTACATAGAGTAGAATCAAAGTTAAACTGTGCTGATTTAGTGTATGAAGGCAGAAAAATTCTTCATACTGTAGAACTGATATAAAAAGAATTTGAGTAGACAATCTAGAATTACAAAAGTTACTTCAGAGACAAAAAGAATTCCCTGGTGTAACCATTTGTTAAACTGATAAAAACTCCAAGCAGCCAAAGTAAACCAAAGGTATTTGAGCCAGCCAAGGAAACCTTGCCCCAGGTCAATTGTTATTTCCCCAAATCCTACAAACAATTCCCATATGCACCCATTTCCAAGTACTTGAGGTGCTAAGGTCAAATGATTCATTGAGATGGAAAGATGTGGTGTTTTGGCTTCTTATTCTACTGATCTGTTCTGGCATCATTTAAATGCAGTTTCACACAGAACTAAGAGAGCAGCTGATGAGAATGAACATGAAGATGTTTATGTCCCAAGGGAACAGGCCTGGTAGACATTTCTTGTTCCTAAAAGGCATTTTTACACCATTAGTCTCCAAATTCCAATAACATTTTTCTCCTTCAACATATCCTAATTTGGGTATGGATTATTTGAAGTCAAATTCCCCTCCAGCACTTGGGAATAATTCAGCTCTATTGAACACCTTTACTTTCCAAAGGATTTCCTCACTATTTGGAGATCTTCACTGCAAGACACACAAGCTGTGAACAGTTTGGATTCTGACAATGAACAGATCCTGCTCTGCTTGTTCTGACAGAGGCTGCCAGTTCCTCCCCCTCCTTTCGATTCCAAACCCTCCCCTTGGCCCTGAATCTGGTGTTAATCACAGCCAGGCGCTGCAATTACCAACCCCAAAAGAACTCTTAATTACCAGTGAGCTTTGTGAGAGTTCCTCAGCAAATCAGACTCCTGCTTCCAAGAAAAACAGGCCAGGAGCAAAGGTTATAAACACTGTGCAAAATATACTATTGATTGGAGAGACTACATGAAGACGTAAATCGGGACTCAGGCACGTAGATTAAGATTTTTTTTATTTATTTATTGAAGGATTACCCTTTCTTGTGATTAAAATGCTTCTTCTCAAAAAGAAATAGAACTTTAATTATAAAGTTTTATAGTGAAACATAAAAAGCATGATACTTCTAACAAATTTACATGTTCATGTAACTTTTCTTACATGTCTATTTCCCTTATATTAAGTATTTTATGATCTCAGTCCGTATGCACATACATTTTTGAAGTATTTGGTCATGGTTTGTTTCTTTCTCATATATATATATATATATATGCAGAGAATGCTTTTTATTACAAACCAAAGCAAGTTATTTTAGTGAGTAAAGAATGCAGTCATATTTTCTAACTTAGTGAACCACCATAAATAAATCGAGAATGCTTCTGGGCTACCTTAGATGTCAGATACCAAATACAAGGTCAGTGTCTCCAATAACATTGAGTTGAATGACATGAAGTTTATTTGCACTCAGGTATTGACATTTTTTTTTTCTCCAGAGTTTTCAATTCAGTTTATAATTAAAGACATTCTCTATACAAACCGTGTATAATTTCATGACATGACAAAATGCATCAAGTATGTACATCATACCCCAGCATCAGTAAGCTGCTCATCCATGTTTTAGGAAATGCAACTTCTTTTTTTATTTAAGCATGAGAAACTCAAAAAAAAAAAAGACAGGAAAAAAAAAAAAGACCAAAAAAAAAAAAAAAAGACCAGCAAGCAAAACAGCAACCAACGTGTTCCTGGGTTGTTTCAACTTCAAATTAAATGCTTACCTGAAATCTTTCAGTTCTTGCTTTGTACTGCTTTCATCTCTTTTGTTTTCTGCTGCTTCTGCATTTGCTGCCTGCTGCAGACTCCGTGTGATTGGTCCTCCAATCCTCTCTCTAGATTTCACACTGAACCTGTCTGCCTTTTTCTTACTTGCCACAGCAGATTTACTTGGCAAAACAGCTTTGTTATTCCTTTGTATTCTGACGTGCAGTTTCCGGGAGGCTTTGCTGGAGATTCCAGAGGAATTGTTCTTAGAAACCACCTTAGTTTTTTTCCCATCAACATGGGACATTTTAGACACTCTTACAGGACTAGAGTTCCTCAAGGATGAAGATGAATTTGGCTTTTTAGATCGCATGGAAGGTACAAATTTAACGTTTTGTTTGGATTTGAAGGAGGCAGAGGGGAGCTGGAGCTGTGCAGGTCCTGAGGTTCGTGCTCTGGTCTTGCCCAGGTGAGGCTGAGTGCTCTGCATTTTGATTTCTGCATCCGCCGTCCGCCTGCGCTGGTTGCTGCCTTTGTCACTGTTGGCAGGTGAAGAAGCTGCACTTTTTTTGGAAGAATTCTTTTTGGAGGAGGGAGAGATGGGTTTTTTGGGGCAGCTGTATGATGCGTGTTTGTTCAAACTCCCAATGTAAGTGAACTCCCTGTTACAGTAGGGGCAGATGTGAGAGTCTGTCTCGGATGGGTTATTTTTCAGTTCTGCCTTCTGCTGGGCAGATTTCTTTTTTTGCAGGATAGCTTTCTGTACAAGCTGGTTTTTCTTTTTCAATGCACTTATTTTTAGTTTATTGGAGGACATTTTGCTAATCTCCACATTGAAATTGAGTCTTTTAGGCTGACCCATTCGTCTGAAGGCGTTCTTCCCAGGCCCAGCAATGACCACCATGCCGTTCTTAGGCTGCACTGTCTGTTTGAGGGGGACTGGATTTTTTTTAGGTGTGTATCTCTTTTTATCACTAGCAGATGCACAGGCCAGGATGTGTTTGTGTAACTCAGGCATGTTATCAACACTTTTTCCACATTTTGTGCATCGAATGGCAGTAGTAAAAGTCTGTGGGATATTATGGGTTGTGAAGTTTGTTGCAGTAACTCCAATCCCCATAGGATTCCGATGGTGATACTGGAACGGAGGTGGTTTAAAGCTTGGGTAGTGTTGATTGAGGCCCATACGGACATCTGGATCTTTAGATTTCACTCCAGAAGCCATTATTTTTATAGTAGTATAAAGCTCTTCAGAAGAATCATTTAGATCTTCATCTTCCTCCTCTTTTGAAGGTTCCAAAGAATCTTCTGGCAGGTTCTGCATGTGCTCTGCGTTCGCCTTGCTGGGGTCAGTAAAATTCTGGGGTCTCAAAGTCCCACTTTCAAACTCATGATGTGTGCACTCTTTGTCTGGATGGAGATCCCGTTGATGCTGTTGCAAATTGCACAAAAAAGCAAATTCCTTTTTACACACTGAACAAACAAAGATATTCCCTACTCCATGAAGCAGAAAGCGATGTTCTGACAAGTCTGTTTTATCCCTAAAAAGCTGTACACAGAATTCACATTTGAAGGGCCATTCTTCAGCATGAATGGATAAATGCTTCGTTAGGTCTTTAATGGAAAGAAAAGGTGATTCGCAGACATTGCACACAAAGCTCTTGTTGAAGGTTTCCTGCACTACTCCTGATTCACTTGAAGTATGAGGCTCTTCTCTCGCTTTCTGCTGCTCGCTTTCAGCTTCCTCCTGTTTTATTATTGGGAGAGAACTTTCAAGGTTATCAGCAGAGGAAACAACAGAAGAAACTACAGAAAGAGGAGGTGGAGATGGAGATGACGAGGAGGAAGAGGATGAGAAAGAGGAGGAAGAGGAGGAGGAAGATGAGGAAGACAGTGTAGGGGGGCCAGGTGAAGCAGCAGAAATAAGAGGCTCAACAGAAGGGACGGGGGATGGAGAAGGAGAAACTGTAGGTGAAAGAACTGGTAGTGGGGACTGGGTAGTAGTGTTGGAGAGTGGCGAGGGACAGGAGGAGGTGTTGGTGGCACTGGCAGAGACATCTGGAATGGGCAAGGGCATGGTTGGGAGCAGGGGGGGAGGCGACGTGGCCACGGTCAGCACGGGCAGGCAGGGCGGCGGGGAGGGGGCGTTGGTGGGCGTTAACAACGGGGGCAGCTGGCACACAGCGGGTGCAGCAGCCTGCACAGCTGGCACAGGGGAGGCAGCAGAGGAGCTCAGGGGCTGAGTGTCACTGGAAGATGCTGCTGAGGGAGCGGGATCAGCGCCGGGCTCGGCCGGAGGCTGCGGGGCCGCGCCGGGGCTGTCGGTGCCCGGCTGCTCCGGGGCCGCGTCCGTCCCGTTGTACTCGTTCAGCAGCACCTTCTGCAGCATGCACGTGGTGGGCTTCTTCTTCTTCACACCGCTGCACGTCGCATGCGTGGAGTTTTCTTTGCATTCCCGAATTTCAGCATCGCTGCAAGGCTTCTTGTGCACACTCAGATCTAAAACAGACTCCCAGGGAACCTGAGTCTTGCTTTTGACATCAGACCTTTGTTTCATACCGCTGGATAAATCCAGGGGCTGCTGGTTGCACACATTGCCAAAAGTTGGAGCTGCTGTCCAGTCTTTTGATATTTTATATTCTTCAAAGCAATGAGGGCTCAAAGTCTCTTTGTCCTCCCTTCCAGTCAAGCTCCAAGCAGGTGAGTTGCTGTGGCTTTCTAACTTTGGCATTTTGGAACTCCTGATATTATCATTCCACACAGTTTTTCCCTCACCTGTTTTGACAAAGTCTCGAAGCACTGGACTGTGCTGTGGAGAGCTGGGAGGAGAGCTGGTCCTTCTTTTAAACCTGCTGGATACTGGAGGCAAAACAGATGATGACGTAACAGAAGGTCCTATTTTAGGGATTTCACTTGATGGAGTTATCTTCTTACTGTCCTGTGTCTGAAGAAGCTGCTTTAATTTTGATGACAAATAAACCCCTTTTTCTTTATGAAAAGGTAAGCTTTCTGTTGAAATGCTAAGAGGAAGATTTAAAGAACTAGTAGGAGTTATAGGTTCTGGGTCTATTTCAGTTTTTATTTTTGGTACAAGAGGAGGGCTGGCAGTTCTTCTCTTTTTGGATTCACTGCTCCCACTGCTAGAGGGTTCCTTAGGAGGCTCATTCACATGTGTTTGTGTAACCTTTAAATTTGTGGAAATTTCCACTGTGACTGGACTGATTATACAATTCAATCCATACAAGTCTGCAGAGTTGGACTCCATCTGGATCACGTCACAATTGCTAGTGCTGCTGTTGGACTGAATTTTCCCATCAATGTAGTAATTTAAATTCTCAGAGATATTGCTGGAGATATCCATAAGATAGACATCATCTCCTTCACCTTCCTCTTCTATTTCTGTGCTCGCTATGTACACACTCTGGACTGCTGGGGCTGGCTCTGTTGGGAGAGGTGGCTCTTCAGTAAAGAACCCTTTTCTCCTGACACCCTTGGGAATAAGATGACGCTCGTGAACCCTACGCTGATGCCTCCTCATGTTGGTGTGAGTACCAAAAACCTTCTTGCAGTATTTGCACGGATGCAACTCTTTGGGCTCCTTATTCTCCTCAGCAAACGCCGAGTTCGACATTTCCTGGGAAACTTTCTCAGAATCCAAGACAACAGAGTCTTGCACAAGACTGGAAACATTCAGGTCATCTTTAAGACCATCATCCACAATCACTTGGTTATCAGCAACATTATCCAAGTGTTGTGAGGAGGTCAGGGTGAGGAATGGTTTCCTTTTGGGCCCGGCCTCATGGCGTCGCTCGTGCCTGCGCCTGTTGATCTGAGTGCCGAAGGCTTTCCCGCAGTAGCGGCACTTGAACGCGTGGCTCAGGGTGGAGATATGGATGTGCATGTGGCGCTCGAGCCCTTGCTTTGTTGTAAACTTCCTCTCACAATGCTGGCAAGGAAACATGAATGTTTCCTGAACATCGCCGTTGGATTCCCCCTCTGCTTTTGGAATTTTCACCACGAGTTTTTTCTTTGGAGAGCTTTCTGGAGATTCCTCTGATGTACTCTTTTGTTCTTCCATGGAGTCCAACTTTTCTTCACATATCAAAGGCATTTCAGCATTTTCTTTAGGCATATTGGTATCTTCTATCTCCTCTTCATCTTCCTCTTCTTCATCCTCCTCTTCATCATCATCTAAATCATCTGATGCACAGTTTATGGCTTCTCCTTGTTTGTCTTCAGTTACCACTTGTGTTTCGTTGGTGGGACTGGGGATCATCAGCTTTGGAAGGACATCCTGATTTACCATCTCCTGAATCACAGCTGTTTGTTCCAGAGACAGCACAGCAGAAACAGAAGGAGTTTCATCTTCCTCTTTGTGACCTGGAATACAAGAGTGCAATAAAGAAAAGCATGAGATATTTTTACCAAACACTTCAGGATATGCTATACCTCTCTTATTTTTTCTTCTAGCACAACATATCCAGCATTCCTGACCCAAGACAATATCACCACTTCTCATTTATTTACTCGTGTGGGTGGATGTTTTCCTGCATGCATCTGCTCTCAGGGATATCCATTGCTGAAGAAAAGAAAGCCAGGTTGGATGGGGCTCTGAGCAACCTTGGAAGAAGATAAGCCTTAAAGTCCCTTCCAACCCAAAATGTTCTGTGATTCTGCAGATTCTAAGAAAAGACCTTTGCTGCCAGTCCCCACAATGTTGCCTAAGTGGGTACATTACAGAGCAAAAAATCCATCTCCATTCCTTAGCTGGGCCACAAGACACCTGAGCAGGGGTGCACATGTTGTGCCAGCAGAAGGGACAACAGAGGGAAGGAACGGAAGAGTTATGGGTCAAAAGAGTTAATAGTGTCTTTTTTCCCCCTTGGTACTGATTTTGTTAATTAGTAATAAATAATGACCATGAAACTAAGCTCCAAAGACACTAGAATAAGGATTTTGCTCTGCTATTATCTTCTAAGGAGTTTGTGTTTATGTCTCAATTTTGCAGCACATTAAACATGCAGCTCTGACCACAGGGAAAATTAATGACATGCCTCTAATAGCCAAGTTCCTAACTAGTAAAATAATTGGGATAAACGATACAAACATGTTCACTTTGCTACAGTAAGATAAGCTGCTAATGTACTAAACATGACAAGCATGCTTTGATTCAAAAAGATAAACAGAAGGAAAAAATAAGACACTTGAGAACTCACCTTCTTTAGAATCCCTCATATCTGCAGAAGTAGAATCCAAATCAGTCTTTTTCTGTTTTGTATCTGCTGCCTTCTTTCCCTTGTTTTTACCTTCCTGAGTCTTCTTCTTTCCTAGTGGGAAAAAAGCATTTATTATTCTTGCTTAACAATTTTTATTTGTCATGTTTCAGTGGCAGATTTAAACCCTCAGCTTTGGAGTATAACAAACTCCTGTAGAGACCCTGTAGGAGAACAGACAGCATTCAGGTAAAAAACTTCAGACACTGAAATATTTTTCTCACTTTCAAAGCAAGAACAAACTACCTGTCCAGGATTAAGCACCTCACATCATGCAGTTATCCAATGCCTTAATATGGCCACTAAACTCCTGTATCTCACAGAAGTGTATGGAAAATAGAAAATCTCTTCATGTACTATTAGTCCTAATGTTAATTGGAAGACCTTACAAAATAGAAACCCACAGAGGTTTATTTTCATTGTATAAACATTCTGAATGATGAGAAGAGTTATGATAAAAACAATGAAGTAATAACACCATGAGAAGAGTGAAAGCAGCCTGAGCTTGACAAACAGGGCAAAGGCAGTACAACCAAATGAGATGGAACTGGCTAACAGAAAATATTGAAGGTATTTGGATGGGTCCTGACACAAACACCACTTTCAAGTTATCACTGTCTGTTAGCAAAATGAAGAAGGATGTATTAGTTGCAGAGGATGATGAACACAAAAGGGCATTTTATGCCAAGAGCTGATCAGTACTGTAAGATGTAAATACACTGAAAACTTCATTTTCCACTGCACTACAAAGTACTGCTGATTTTTGCCATTAATGTTACAGATTCAGGCCTACAACATACAGAAATTATGATATGGGGTGTGTCATAACAAATGAAATTTTATGGATTTTCATTCAGCTCATTGCAGGCTGTACTCTCCACACAGAATACAGAAAACACCACTGAAACTCCAGGGTTTTACACTCAACTCTTGGGAAGAACTGTCCAGAAGCAGCAACCCAAACTCCTCCTGAGCCCCCTCTAACACACAAAATGCTGCTTTGTAACACACTGCCCCTTCCCTCTGATCAGAAATGTCCATCACAGCCCTGAATCCATTTCCTAGCTAGAAGCACATTCTTCCACGTCACAATTCTGTCAAACTCCTCCTTTTTACCCCTTGAAAATATTTTTCACATCCTGAGCCAAGAAACTGAAGTGCCTTTAAAAAAAATGCTCCTCTGTTCCAGGAAGTTCCAAGCACACATACCCCCCCAGGAGAACAGCTCAGACAGCCTCAGCTTTAAAAGGAAACACTTGTTTTGATTTGAACAAACTAAATAATTATCTATATTTCCTCTCAAGGAGCTCAGATTTCATAGGCCATCCCCGAATTCCAATGTGTTTCAGTTTTATGTATATAATAAACCTTTTTTAAATTTCTTATCTAATTTAACAGATTTTAGTCCTATAACCTGACAACAGTCACTCAGACTGAATTTTTGTCACCTTTAGAAAAGACACACACATCCTCCCCAAAGGGAACTAGCAATTTTCTCTGAATATCCTCAATTATTGTTATGATGCCCGGGTCTAACCTGCCATAAAGGACTATCCTGGATTGTTTGAGCAATGCAACATTGAATTTTGCTTTTACACCAAAAACCTGTGACTGTCAGAAGATTTAGCACATACTTGGAGGTTCACATAGGCATGAGGAAGTTAAAGCACATCTTTCTTTATGTGACAAGATACTAAAAGTCCAATTTGAACATCAATTGAGCACCTCTAATGTTCATTATTTCAACCAACACTACCAAGATCTGAGTATGAAGGATATCAAAGAAGTTTCCAGAAGCATCTCCCAAGTCACTTGAAATTCTCTGGGAATGTTCAGTAACACAATCCAACAGTTCCACTTCTAGGGAGAAAGTGGAAATGTAAGATTTCAACACATTCCCAGGACTCAAACATGCATCACAATACACCTCATGAGTGACAGAACAAATCATACATAATTCTTGAAACCCTAAAAGCTCTCAACCTTTTTGCAGACCACTTATCATCTGAAGACCACTATCAGTATCTTGACCTAAAACCAACAAAATTCTTGATTAATCTCTCTTGACAGGTGAGAGTGGAAACAAGAATTAAAAGGTTGGTGCACAGGCTCCTCTCACCAAACCTGGGGTGTGCTCAGACACTTTTCCCCCCACAGTGCAGTGTCCAAAGTTTTGCAGATGAAGTCACAGGGCAATTCTGTATCTAACTCTACAGTAGCCCTGAATTTCAGCACAACAGGTTACTGTCAAAGTCTTCAAACTAAGACCAAATTAATTCTTTTTTCTAACAATATTGGAAATTCACTGTGCTCTTTCAAGGGTGAGGTAAAGTATGAAAAGGCACCAAGACAAATCCCAAGTGCTAAAGAATGCAGATATGTTTCAAAGTGTCATCCATTAGAGAATATAAAACTTACAGTACCTCAAATCCAATTATAATCTGAGAAATCACTACAATAGCAGGATTTTCACACAAAATCAAGGTACTTGTGTCACATACCTTATGCTACTGATGGAAAGCAGAGCATTTGCAAGTTCTGCCAGTCCTAAAAAGAGCTGCAACTTGCTCATGATGTAACCTGTTCCATGATACAGCTGGAGATGTTTCAAGTTCTTGGCCTTTGAGCACTGATGCATTTGAAGAGAGGATTCACCCAAGCACCCAACTTGCCCTTTCTCTGCACAGTGAACAAACTTCTCGTGCACACACAACATTTCAGATGTGTCAGATCAACTTCTGCCACAAATCAATGAGAGACACCAAACCATTGTAGATGGCTTTAGTTTGTTCATCTTCTAGGCTGCAGCTTTCTTTGAAAAGGTTCAAAGAATTCACTGCACTGAAACATGACAGTGACTGTCCCAGATGCACAATTTCATGGTCCTGACCATTCAACAGCACGAGCCCAGCAAGAGAATTTAAGAACAGAGTAACAGGTGATACTTCACTGCTATGCTCTCCCAGCTTTCATATATTTGGAGTTCAGAACCTTTTGTAAATGTCTGTTGATAGACTTTCTCTCATGAGTTCTCAAAGTGCTTTTAAAATCCATATAAACTGGAATTTTCTTCCTGCAGATTTCCAATAAAAACACAACCTACAACTGATATAAAGGGTATCAATGAGTAGCCCAAGGCCTGTCCCTTGGTTTTCTCTTTGTTCCAGAGGTCAGGAATGAACTGAAGCCTGGAGGAGAGGGAAATGCTCTGAACACAGAACCTGGTGGAAGCCTGAGTTAAGTACACACGTGCACTTACCATCAGGTTCCTGAAGGGTCCTACATGGCTGCTACGGCCAGCTGGATCCTCCACTTGGTCTAAACAAGAAAGATACAGGAATGAAACACAGGGAAAGTGAAATGGAAACAATGACAAAAGAATAAATGAAGGGCAGAACTTAATGTGTGTGTATGTGCTTTAGAAGAACTGTAAAAGAAAGATGCAAAGGAAAATGAATGAAATAAACAGATGGAAAGTAGGAACTTGTCTGTAGTGATGAAGATCAAAAGAGGAATTAACCAAATTGCAATTTGTAACAGTGTTCCTTTTTCTCTCCACTTCTGCTGGAAGACAGCTCAGCCTTCACACCTTTACAATCCCTTTGTAACTTTGCAACAGGCACAGGAGAGCTCATGCTACTGCCAATGGCCAGGTCACCAGCACTCCCACTAATTTTGGAGCAGTTCAGAACATACTTCATCTTATTGATAAAACCAAGACACCTCTGAAGAACCTACAGTTAGCTGGGCTCAGACTTTTGCTGTTAACCAAACTACTAATGGGATTATTAAACCACAGAGTTATTTCTGGTGGGATGGAATAAGCCTACTCAGAAGCTGGGAGGGAAGACATTTAACACAGTCTTTCCATACACTTGGAGCTGAACTCTATAATTAAATATTGCTCAACTGTACAAGATGCCATTGTCTTTAATAACCTTGGACTGCAGCACCAAACATGTTCACAGTTGAGATCATCAAGTAAGAAGGA
>WBNP01005013.1:0-16385 GCA_013401095.1 Passerina amoena
TCCGACGATGCCGATGGACACGCTGGGAGCAGGGCAAGGTGTCAGCACCCAGAGCTGCTCAGCCTGGCCCAGCCACACACAGGAACAGCCCCAGCATCATCCCCCTGCCCAGGGGACCACCAGAACCCCCCCTGCCAGGGCTGCTCCAGCCCAGCATCCACCTTCCCTCCCACCGCTCCAGAGTCTACCAACAGTTCTGTCCCAGGTTGGGGTGAAGCCCCCCAGGTGTGGGCAGCCCCCAGGTGTGAGCCTGCTGCTCCCAGCTGCCCACACTGGCTGTACCCAGCAGCTTGCTTCACTCCCATCAACTCCCTCCCACTCCTTCTCCCTCCTCACCCGTTCCACAGCTGTGCCATGCCATGCCATGCCATGCCGCATCACCCCAGGCGCCCCCCAAGCCATGCCCAGGAGCAAACAGCTCCACACTCCCAATCCCACATGCCTGGCAGCTGGGGCTTGTCCAGCCAGAGTGGTTTGGGGCTCCAGCCCCTGGCATGGAGGATCCCACATTCCCCTGTTCTTTCAGGTGCTCACACCCTGTCCTGTCCTTCCCATGGTGCTGGGCAAGGAGCCTCTCAATGAGAGCACAGGAGGAGCCACCTCCAAGCCTCGGGACCCTGGTGCCAGACTGAAGACACCTGGGGACCTCTGCCAGGGTGGGATGGTGCCCTCTTGTAGCTCCCTGAGCTCCTGTGGGATGTGGAGCGGGGCCAGGCAGCTGTGCCACCTCCATTGCCTCCCTATCCCTGCCTGGGAATGATGCCCAGCTTGGCCAGGGCATGGCCTCAGCACTGTCCTGCTGCCCATGCCCATCCCTGTGCCCATCTCTGTCCCCATTCCCCCCTCGGGCCCAGGGCACTCACCTGCCTCCAAACCACCTCTTGCTGCTGCGTCTCTGTGGCAGCAGTGGTGGCAGGTCCCGTGTCCCAGCTGAGCCTGGTGGTGGGAGGGGACGCTTCTGGAGGAGCAGGAAAGGTGAGTTTGGAATGGGACAGCTCATGGGACTCTGTGTTTAAAGAGGAGCCTGGGGATGATTTTGCAACCTGGCTCCGATGAGCTTTCCCCACACCGCAGCATTTGCAAAGCTCTCCTGAAACCTGTTCCAGTGGCCAGAGGGAAGCTGGGGAGGGGGGAGGATGCTCCCCAGCCCCCCCAAATGTCTCCATCACCCCCCACAGCCAGGCTTGTCCTGCTCCCCTTGGGAAGAGCAGCCCTGTGTCCCTGGGACACCTTGGACAGGGCTGGCAGTGCCCACCCTGCGTCCCTGCCCTTGGCAGCACTTCAGTTTTTTGCCACCGCCGTGTCCCGTTTGTGGCTGCTCCGGGACATTTCCTGGCACGGGCAGAGGCAGCAGCGGCTCAGGGCAGGGACTGCCGACCCCTCCTGGGGTGGGCACCGAGCGGGGGCTGCCCCCCAAGTCCCCTCGCCCCCGCCGTGCCCCCGAGGCCGGAGCCCCACGCCGCAGCGCGCTGGGCGGAGGCGGCAGCAGCGGTTTATCATCGGCAAAACAAGTCCGGGCTCCGCACCGTCTAATTTGGGATCCTTCCTAATTACAGGCAGGAGAAACAGGAGGAGGGCAGAGGCACGGGGGGAGTGGCAGCTCCTCGGGGTCCCTTTTGGTGGCCAGGAAGGGACCCCCACCCAGGGACCACCGTCCTTCGCTCAGTGTCACATCCCCACCCAGGAACCACAGCCCCCGAGCCAGGGGCACAGCCCCTTGTGGGAAATAGCAAAGGTGAGATGACTTGAAAGCTTGAAATGCAGGCCTTAGAAACAAAAAGAACAGAGCAGCTGCAAAGTCTGGAAGTAGAAAATGTCAACGAGTACTTTTAGTGCTTTTAGTGCTTTTAGTAATTGGCTGAAACAATTGTCTGTGAGCTTTAGCAATACATTATTGGCTAGAAAGTTTTTCAAGTGCTCTGTAGCAAAGAAATCTTCAGCTGCTACATGAGCTTTACCTTCCTGTTGTCTCAACCACGTCCTGAGGCTGATGCTGCAAATAAAGCTCGAGGAACGGACCCCAACAGTCCCATCCCATAAAGAAAACACTTCCCCGACACACCCTGCACCCAAGGCCCTGGAGAAGGGGACATTCCCAAGGTGTTAGGAATGGTGTGGCAGCAGGACCTGGGCACTGATGAGGTCACACCTCGAATCCTTGGGGTCAGTTCTGTGCCCCTTATCATGTCCATGGAAGGGGATGGAGCTCAGGAGGGGTCTGGAGCATGACCTGAGACGGGGATGGAGCTCAGGAGGGGTCTGGAGCATGACCTGAGATGGGGATGGAGCTCAGGAGGGGTCTGGAGCATGTCCATGGAAGGGGATGGAGCTCAGGAGGGGTCTGGAGCTCCAGGAGAAGCTGGGGGGGTTTCATTCTGGAGAAAAGGAGGCTCAGGTAGGACCTCCTGGCTCTGCATAATTCCCTGCCAGGAGGGGACAGCCAGATGGAGGTCAGGCTTTGCTCCCAGGGAACAGGGACAGGACAAGAGGAAATGGCCTCAGGTTGCATCAGGAGAGTTGTGGCGTTTCCCAGGAGGGGTTTAGGTTGAATATTGAAGAAAATTTCTTCATGGACAGGACTGTGCAGCCCTGGCATCGGATCCCTGGGGCAGTGGTGGAGTTGCCATCCCTGGAGGGATTTAATAAATGTGTAAGGAGCACTTGGGGACGTGATTTAGGGCTGGCCTTGGCAGCGCTGGGGGAACTTGGGTTGGACTTGATGATCTCCGAGGTCTTTTCCAACCTCAAGGATTCCATGACTCTATTCTATGATTCTAAGCACAGGCAGCCAGACCCAGCTGCCGTTGGGGCCAAGCACTCCCCAGGAACATGGATAAAAGCACAGGACAGGCTGGTGTGCTCCAGGAACAGGGCTGGGACGGAGCCCGGTGCCACCTTCACACCGCACCCCAATAAACCAGCTGTAAAAGCCTCTGGGTTTTTCATTTTCCCCAAGCTCAGCAGTTCCGTGGCTCTCACACAGGGGCATCGGCCAAGGAGAGCTCTGGCTTTCTCATTCCTGTACTTCAAAGGTGCTGGTAACGTTGCCAAAGGCACAGGGAATACTGTAACCGGTATTTAGGGAAAGCAAACAGGACGGGGAGGTCACTGCGGGCTGCGGCCGGGCTTGGCCACAGCCAGAATAGAGGGGACTCTGTCCAGAGCCCACCCTGGAGAGGTGGCACCAACCTAATTTGTCCATAAAGTTTGGCGGGTGGGCACACTGATATCATTTACTCTGCTTTTCCGACGGCGTCTGACATTTGGATTTTTTTTTTTTTTAATTCCCCCAAAAAAATTAAGCTGGGGAAAACCAACAGCACATATGGAACGAATCAAGGGCTGGCAGCAGCAGAGGCTCCAGCTGCAGGGATAAACAAGGAGCCACCCGCAGGCCACGGAGGGGCCGGAGCCTCCGGGGCAGCCCGAGGAAAACCGAGCGATTTCCGAGCGCGCAGAGGAAACACTGACGGGAACAACGGCGCATTCCGGAGGGAGCGCGTCATGGCTTTACTTGGCGGCCGCCACACACGCCAAGGTTTCAAGGGGGCCACGTGTGGAAGTGTGCTCCGGGAGACGGCGCTGAGGGAACTTCCAGGGGGATGGGAAGTGCCGGGAGGATGGGGAGCGCACAGAGCCCCTCGTGCTCTCCCACCTTCTCCTTCCACCCTTGAGGGATGCTGGAAAGGGTGGATGAAGAGCTGACCCCCAGCACCCACCTGAGCCTCCCAGAACTCCCTTGGCTGTCACTGCTGGCGCCACAGGTAGGTCTGGATGGAGTGAGCTGGAGCCACAGTCTCAATGAAGCCCATGGCAGGGTCCCGGATTCCAAAGGGCACATCCCGGCCAAACCTGGGGAGAGAGAGGGGCTGAGCGGGCACAGCTGGGGCTGAGCACCACCCCCATCCCCTGCCTGGGCTGACCTGTTGAGGACCACCAGGACAAGGACACCGTCGGGACGCAGGACGGCCACGTGCTCCAGCTGGCAGAGGAGGCAGCGGCCGCTGCTCTGCAGCCCCACGCGCCGCGAGCCCTCGGGGATGAATTTGCTGTGGGGAGAGGACCAGCAGAGGGGTTCTGCCCCTGCTCTGGGGCTGGTGGCCGCACCTGAGCCCCTCTGACCCACCTGAAGTGCCCCAGGTGGTAGAACATGGGCTGCTTGTAGAAAACGTCCTTGCTGCCGTCCACGATGACGGGGCTGTCCACAAAGTTCTTGACCCAGTTGGGGCCTCCGCCCGGGTCCAGGGCCAGGTTCCAGTCAGTCCAACCAGACACAAAGTGGTTCATGACCTGGAGGGGCAGGGAAGGGGCTGAGTGGGGCTCCCCCCAGCCCCAGGATGGGGATGTGAGGGCAGTGTGAGGGTGCTGCGAGGCCTGTACCGTCAGGATGCTGTAGCTGTAGTGGTCGCCTCGCTCCCAGCAGCCCAGGGACACGGCGAAGCGGAACATGAAGAAGCCGGTGCAGGCCTCGGTGTAGAGGAGGAAATGGTCAGGGAAGAGCTCATGGGTGGCCTCCAGGCTCCAGGCAGGCGGGACGATGGCATCCAGGTACCAGTGGACGGCCAGGCCAGCCACGTACCGGGCAGCTGTGGCATTTCCCAGCACCTGCGGAGCAAAGGAGACGCCTCACACCCAGGCTACCCATGCCTGAAGCCTGCAGGGATGGACACACGGACTCCGTGTGATCTCTCAGGGCCACCTCTTGTCCCCTCCCGTGGGCACCACGCCCTAGCATGGATCTGGCGCCCCAACATGGCTTTGGCACCTTGCTGGGTGCAGCGCTAAGGGGGTGGGCACAGGTTTGCCCCTCAGTGGGCCCCTTGCCCCCAACCCAGCTCTGCAGCTGCCTGGTTCTCCCTCCACACCCCCCTGGGGTGTTCCAGCCCTGCAGCCATGGAGGGAAAGGAGGAACACACTGCCTGGCTTGACGCTGGGGCAGGAGCACGTTTTACTCTCTTTCCTCCTTGTTTAAGGCAATATCCCCAAACAGCATCGTGGGGGAGAAACCAAATCAGCCAGAACTCTGCCCAGAAAAGGCGCTGGTGCCCAGCAGCGCCGGCAGGAGCCGGGGATCCAGGATGTGGCTGCCACCTCCTGTCCTCGCTCCCGCCGGGCACGGGCGGAGGCGGCCGCTCCGGCAGACCCGGTTTGCTCCCACTCTCTAGGGCTGGGAGAGGCCGCGGCTCCATCTCCCGAAGAGCCTGGGGCCGGGCGGCGAGGCGGAGGGGAAGGAAGGGGCGCTGCTCTTCACCACTTTGGCCCAGTGCGGGAGGTGGATGCGCTGGTCGTCGAGCATGAGGAGCCGCGTGCGGTGCGGGCTGCGGGCCAGCGCGGGGCCCAGGTCGTGCGCGATGAAGTCGCGCTGCTGAGCGGCCGTGAAGGCGATGGTGGGGGCCTGGGGGGGGCGTGAAGAGCCCCGCCAGAGGCTCGTTCTGGGCCGTCACCGCCCAGAAGGTCACGTTGCGTTTTGCGTATTCGTCCAGGAACCTGGAGAAGGAGGGGCAGAATCAGATGTGCTGTGTCCCCCCCCCAGAGCCCACCCCACTCATCCTCCCGCTGTCCGTCCCAGGCTGGTTCCACAGACGGTACTTGATGAAGTAGTTGGCCCAGGTCTTGTGGTACTTGTCCCCTGCCTTCCCCTTCAGAGTGCCCTTGCCACGGACGTCCCCGTTGCTCTTCATCCAGGCTGGGGCTGTCCAGGGGCTGGCAAAGAGCAGCAGCGGCCGCTTGCTCATGGCCAAAGCTCGGCGCAGGAGGGGAATCTGTGGGATGGGGAAGAGGGACAGCCCCAGCTGCAGCTCCCCAAAACCACAGGGAGAACTCAGGGGACCTCAGCAGGGACTGGCAGCTTGGCAAGCACCACCCCCCGGCACAGCGCCCTGGCTCCTCACCCCGCCGGTGCCAGCAGGGATGCGCCAGGACGTGCCCCGGAGGAGGTGCCAGCTCCCACAGGCTGTCCCCATGCACCCTGCCACGGCAGCACCTGCTCCCGGGGGGCCCAGCACACGCAGGAGCTCCGGCGTGAGAAGGGACAAGGCGCTGATGGCAGCGGCTTCAGCCTCCCACCTTCATCTTCACGTCCTCGTCCGCCAGCCTGAAGTGCTTCAGCTCGTGGTCGTCGGGGACATCATCATAGCTGTAGGGGCGCACGGAGAAGTCGCTGCACGCCATGGGGACCCGGATGAGGTTGTACTCGATCCCTGAGGAGCAGGAAAAGCATCAAGAGGCACCGGAGCAGGTGACGATGTCCCTGCAGCGGGGACGGGCACAGCCACCTCTGGTGACCCCAGGACCTGCTCCCACCGCCGTGCCCTCGCCGCTCACCGCTCTCGGAGAAGTAGGAGCGCAGCAGCTTGTCCTGGGCTGGCTGGGACAGCTTCAGGATGTTCATGGCAGCAGCATCCGAGAGGGAGCCGCCGAAGCCCTTCACGTGCTGGTGCAGCGTGGAGATGTTGAGCGTCAGCAGCAGCCCTGCGGGAAGAGCCCGGCTCGGTCCCCGCCGCCCGGGGGCCCGCGGTGGCACCGCCACCCACCAGCGGCGCTACCTCGGCTGCTCAGAGTGCTCTGGAATTTCCCCTCGCTCCGCTCCAGCCTCTTGCCGGCCTTGCTGCTCTCGTACTTGACGTAGGAGCCGGGGGCTGGCACGACCAGGGGGTCCAGCGTGTCGCAGTAGGTGGCATTGCAGACACAGACCGGCGAGCCGTGCCCAAAATCCTTGGGGATGCAGGGTCGGGCACCTGGGAGGCACGGGAGGGTGGCGGTGGATGCCCCTGGGCTCAGGGACGTGTCCCCATCTGCTCCCCCGCCTGGCCCGGGGAGATGTCGCTGTCGCCGTGCTCCGCATGCCGGGCACTCAGCCCCGCGCTGCCCCAGGGTGCCCAAGCCCCGCTGCCACCCCCGCGATGTCCCCACACTCACCTGTCACCTGGGGCACGGGCAGCAGCAGCAGCAGCAGCCAGCGCAGGATGCCGAGAGCCCGCATGGCCCCTCCGCGTTCCCGGCGAGCAGCACCTGCGGCGGGGACACCCTCAGGCACGGCAAGGGGGATGGAGGGATCAACCCCCATCTCCTCAGCCCCTTCCAGCGCCACGGAGCTCCTGTCACCCCCTGCATTCCCCCCAAACCCCCTCATCTCGCTCGGGGAGGGTCCATCCCTGCGCGGAGCCCGCAGCGCGCCCGCCTTCACCCCGGCTGCTCCCGACCTGCGCTGCCGCCAGCCCTCCTCCTCCTCCTCACCTGGCCTTTACAGGGAGCTGCTCGGAGACCTCCCTCCGCAGCACACCCTCTCCCACCCCCACAGCTCCTCCTTGCTCCGCTCCCGGCCCGTTCCTGCCCTCGGGCCATCATCTGCTCGCCGCGTCCCCTTCGCCCTCCGCTGCCACGGCGAGCAGGGACAGGGACATGGTGCTGACAGCTGGGCCTCAGTGAAAGGTCCAGCCAGCACAGGGAAGGGTCACAGAGACCCCACTGAAGGAAGAACTGATTATTTTGTCAGGCAGGGTCTGGATGAGCCCCTGAGAGCCCAGCAGGGCTCATGGCATGGCTGTCTGTCCTGCTGGGCACTCCAACAGCACACCCACTTATCCCTGCCTGCCACCCCGCTGTCCCCACTGTCCCCCAGGAGCCACGGGGCCGTGCAGGAGGGTCCAGGAGACCCAGGCAAGGTCAGTGAACGTGGCTGCACAGCTCAGGGCAGCAGGGGTGGCCACATGGGAGCTGGGGCTGTTGCCATTGCCTGCCCAAGCCTTTGGCATCACTGGTGGCAGCAGTGACAGCAGTGGCGCAGGGACAGCAAGCAGGCAATACCCCAGCTCCTGGGCAAGCAGGGCTGCACCCCAGCTGTCAACAGCAGCAGTTAGACCCTCAAAGGGGACCCTGCTGTCCCAACACCATGCCAGGAGCAGAGCCCAGCTCTGGTGCTCCTGTAGCACTCCCTGCTCCCCCAGGAGTCACCCTGAAGGCTGAACTGGGCCAGCTCACCTGGGCACACAGAGCCTACCTGGTGCCATCACCCAGGATGTTCCCACTTCTGTGGACATGTACCCCTCCCTGTGGGGACATCCTCAGCATCTCCACACAGGGCTGGTGTGGGAATGGAGAGTGGCCACATCCCAGCCACAGCTCCCAGCCTGGAGCATCGATCAGCAGCTCAGGGCTGCCCTGCACAGGGTTAAACTGCTCCGTTAGCTTTCCCTCCATGGGTGGAGCAGCACTTTGTGACTAATTTTCTCCATTTCTGGCATATCAGATACAGCTCTGGGGCAAATCAATTCATCAAAGTTCCTCCTAGCCCCAGCATTGCCCTGCTGTGGGCCCTGCCACAGTTCCACCCCTCTGCTGGGGGCTGAGCCATGAGACACCTGGAGCCTCTGGGGCTGGGGCAGACGGGGCCAGGCAGGCCCTGGTTACATCTCACGGGGCAAACAGGTGCCCCAGGAGGGAGCTCCTGTCCCTGTCCCGCTGCACTGCGGCTCTCCCCCCTCCCAAGCGCGATTAAGGTGTGACCAGACCGCTCCACCCAGGCTAATGAGCCCCAATTGAGGGGAGGCATTAATAGCTCCTAAGGCAATCAGCCACCTTGGAGCTCACTTCCAGCCACCCAGGATGCCCCCGCTCACCCTTTCCCATTCCAAGCTCCAGTTCTTCCTGCCCCCCCCATCACCCACAGCCCCCCCAGCTGGCTCGGGTCCCACAGCTCCTGGAAGCAAAACACTGCGGAGGCTGCTGGGGCTCATCCTTATCAACAGCAGCTGATAAGAGCGCCCTGCTGAGCAGGAAAAGTGAGACCCAGGGGCCGGGCAACGCCTCGCATGGAGCTGCTGGCACAGCAGATACCAGGCAGCCCCACCAAGCCCCCAAAGCTGCTTCTTGTGGCCAATCTCCAAAGAGGGGGAGCTCCTGGGGGCGGCAGGGAACTCGTGGCATGGTGTGAGCGCCCTTTGCAGTGCTCAGGTGGGTTTGTTCAAGGAAGTGGGGTCAAAGGAGCCACCAGAGGAGCCAGAAGGTGAATTTTGTCCTCAGAGGAGTCAGAGGGTGAATTTTGTCCCTAAGCCAGGCCAGTGTGGATGGGGACACAGGGACACAGAGCTGGGCTGAGTCACCTTTCAGGGCATCACAACTTTGTTATTCTTTATGCCAAAGAGCCTCAGCGTGGCATCACAGCAACTCCTTCCCAACAGCGAGACCCCAGCCCAGAGCACGTGGGGACAATCCCCAAGGAGACCCCTGGCTCCAGGTGGGACCCCAGTCCCTGCGAGCCCCACACAAGCCAAGGCTTTGCACAAGAATTAATGAGCAGAGCCAAGCCCAGCGACGTCGGAGGATTCGCCCCCGCTGCGTTTATCCCGGAGCCAGTCGGTCCCTGAGCACGGAGCCGAGCGCAGGGGCCGGGGCACGTGGATCGGGGTGATTCAGCATCCGGCCAGAGCCGCGAGGAGCGGGGCAGGTAAGCGAGGAACAGGTGGGGGAGCGGCCCTGCAGCGGGACAGGGATGCCGGCAGCGGGGCGGTGGGGATGGGGCTCGCTGCGTGATCCTGGAGAAACGTTTCCCTCTTGTGGACAAACACCAAGAGCCTCGGGGCAGGAGCAGGCTGCTCTCGCCAGGCGGCAGCTCCCGGAGCTGCGGGGTCGCACGAGCAGCATCCCTGTGCGCTCCGTGGCGTGCCAGCGTCCCAGGGTGACACTGTCACTCACGGGCCACGCCCGGGCTGGGCTCAGCCCACGCAGCATCGCGGCTGTCAGTGCTGACAGCACCCCTGGGCGCATCCCACCTGCGCGGATCCCCGCCGCCCTCCTCGCCCTGAAATTATGACCTCCCTGCCCTAATCTCCTGCTCTCACACCCTGCCAGCTCCCTCCCTCCTTCCTGGCTGCGCCCACACTCGGCACCCACTCCCGCTCCTGCCCCCGCTTGCTCAAGGCACCCCAGATCTGTGGTGGGTGCTGAGCCCCGGGTGCACCCCCAGTTTCCTCACCAGCCCTCGGATCAGCCCCCACGGGGAACAGCAGGCTCCAGGCAGGGCTGCTGCAGCCTGGGCAGCCTCTCTAGCCCAGAAAAGCCCCAGGAGCAGCTGGGGCTCAGCCAGAGCTGGCTGGGACCCTGAGCCCCCCGTGCTGCCATGCTCCTGGAGCTGGCCCTGCCTCCAGCCCTGGCCTCAGGACTTTGGGCTGGGAGAGGTGTGACCCACAGAGCCCCTGGCCTGACCTCAGGCTGCAGGTGGCTCCAGAGTGGCAGGGAAAGCACAGAAAGCTGAAACTTGGCTGCAATCCCTGCTCAGGTGGGTGTCCAAGTGCTTTGTGCCTGCTCCTGATGCAGCACCCAGAGCGTTCAGGGTGACTCCTGAGCCACATGCTAGCTCCTAAAACCTGTCCCCAACAGCAGCAGGAGCCCACCTGGGCTCTGCTCAGCCCCAGCCAGGCAGTGCATGCTCAGAGCTGGGACAGAGTCATGCCTGGAGCATCTCAGCAGGGTGAGCCCCACAGGAGCCAAGGTGGGCAGGGGCTGGGCAGGGATAGGGGGTGCCCACGACGCTCCAGCTGCTCTGTGCTGCTCTCCAGGCTCCAGCAGGCTCCACGCCGGGGTGGCACCCAGCCACAGTGCCCAGGAGCGGGGGAGGGACCCGGAGCTTTCCCTTCTACCCGCAGACATCAAGGCAGCACCCGTGTTTAATGTCGGAACGGCAGAACACAGCGCTCACAGCCTGTGGGGTCTCCACCCTGAGGGGCACCGTGCCCCCGGCCCTCCTGCACACGCTCAGCATCCCCGGCCCGGCCCGTTCTGGCTCTGTCACAGCCCTGGGGACGCTGCCCCGGCCCGAGCCCGCGGGCAGCTGGGGCTGCACGTCCGGCCCCCGGCGGCGCCCCGGCCCCGTCACTGCCGCTGCCACACGTAGGTCTGGATGGAGTTGGCCGGAGCCACGGCCGCCAGGAGGCCCACGGTGTCCGCCAGCCCAAAGGTGATGTCCTGGGGGGACCTGCGGGGTGACAGCAGGGTGGTCACACCTGCAGCACCTGCACAGGGACCAGCGGGGTGGGGTCCCACACGGGGGAGGCAGGATGGGGGCCACACACGGGGCTGGCAGGATGGGGGTCACACACGGGGCTGGCAGGATGGGGGTCACACATGGGGCTGGCAGGATGGGGGTCACACATGGGACTAATAGGATGAGGGTTACACATGGGGCTGGCAGGATGGGGGTCACACATGGGGCAGGCAGGACGGGGGTCACACATGGGGCTAACAGGACAAGGGTCACACACAGGGGTGGCAGGACGGGGGTCAGACACAGGGGTGATGGGACAGGGGTCCCACATGGGGGAGGCAGGATGGGGGGTCCCACATACAGGTGGCAGGACCGGGATCCCACATGCGGCTGGCAGGATGGGGGTCCCACATAGGGCTAATAGGATGGGGGTCCTACATGGGGCAGGCAGGATGGGGGTCCCACACAGGAGTGGCAGGATGGGGGTCACACACAGGGGTGATGGGACAGGAGTCCCATACACGGCTGGCAGGACGGGAGTCCCACGTCCCACATAGGGCTGGCAGAACAGGTGTCCCACATGGGGCAGGCAGGATGGGGGTCCCACATAGGACTAATAGGACAGGGGTCACACACAGGGGTGGCAGGACAGGGGTCCCACACAGGGGGGCCAGGCTGCATCACCCACCGGTTCAGAACCACCACAACCACAGCCCCGTCGGGCCGCAGGAAAGCCGTGTACTCCAGCGCTGTCTTCTTGGACTCTCTGGAGGCGACGAGCCCCACGCGCTGGGAGCCCTCGGGGATGAATTTACTGAAGAGACAAACGAGAAACAACCTCAGGGGGAGCCCAGGAGAGCTCCTCTCGAGCCAAATTTGCCTTGCTTCTCTCAGGACAAGGCAGCTTAGCACACGTTGTGGGCTCCAACCCACCTGAAGTGCCCCATGTGGTAGAACATGGGCTGTTTGTAGAAGATGCCTTCACTGCTGTCCACGATGATGGGGCTGTCCACATAGTTCTTGACCCAGTTAGGGCCCCCCTCCAGATCCAGGGCCAGATTCCAGTCAGTCCAGCCGGCCACAAAGTGGTTCAGATTCTGCAACAGGACAGCTCAGATGCCTGCCCAGCACCAGCAACCCTCCCAGGGCCAGCACGCTGGGGCCTCACCGTCAGGATGCTGTGGCTGTACTGGTTCCCCCGCTCCCAGCAGCCCAGAATCACATCCCGCTCCCAGAAATGGGCCCCGATGCACGCCTCCGTGGCCAGGATAAAGTAGTCAGGGAAGAGCTCATGAGTGGGCAGCACCGTGTCCTGGATGGGACCGATGAAGTCCAGGTACCAGTGGATGCCGATGCCGTGGACGTAGCGAGCTGCCTGCTCATCCTCCAGGACCTGGCAGGGAAAAGAGTCAATCCCATGGGGCACAGAGGCCCAGCCCTCCACAGGCAGAGTACCCAAGCCCCCCACAAGGACAGGGGCTCTTCCCAGGGTCACCACACTCACCACTCTGGCCCAGTGTGGGAGGTGGAGCCGGTTGTCATCCAGGATGATGAGCTGGACGTGGCGGTGGGAGCTGTTGGCCAGTGCTGGGCCCAGGTCCCGAGCGATGAAGTCTCTCTGCTGCTCAGCTGTGAAACCCAGGCACTGGAAGGGGTAGTTGTTGATCAGCCCGGCCGTGGGCTCGTTCTCTGCTGTCACTGCCCAGAATGTCACATTGTGCTTGGCGTATTCATCCAGGAATCTGGTGTGGGGGAAGATCTGAGCCATGAGGAGTCCCCAGTGCCACCACTGAGAGACCCCCGGGTATCTCCCCCGGCCCCAGCAGCTCCTCACCGTACAAAGTAGTTGGCCCAGGTCTTGTGGTACTTGTCCCCCGCCTGCCCCTTCAGTGTCCCCTTGCCCACGTAGGACTCGCTGGTCTTCAGCCAGGTGGGGGAGGTCCAGGGGCTGGCGTACAGCGACAGCGGCCGCTTGCTCACGGCCGAGGCTCGGTGAAGGAGGGGGATCTGCAGGAGGAGGTGGAGGGCCCAGCTCAGCTCAGCCCCTGTGACCCCCCAACCCCTCCCTGCTCCCTCCCACCGCTCGCTCGCCTTCAGCTTGGTGTCCTCATCCCGCAGGGCGAAGTGGCTGAGCTCGTAGTCGTAGGGGACATCATCATAGGTGTAGGCGTGGAGGGAGAAGTCACAGCTGGCCATGGGCAGCCGGATGAGGTTGTACTCCAGCCCTGCCAGCACAGCGGGACACGCGGTGTCCGTGATGTCCACACTCCCTGTCACCACCCCGCCTGCGTCCCCCACGTCCTACCCTCCTCAGAGAAGTAGGAGCGCAGCAGGTGATCCTGTGCTCTCTCCGGCAGCGATAAGATGTTGATGGCGGCCGCGTCCGTGATGGAGCCACCAAAACCCTTCACCCTCTGGAAGCGCTGCGTGGTGTCCAGCCTGAGGACGACATCTGCAGGGAGGGGAGCCCAGCATGACGGCAGGTTGCTGCGGGGTCCATCCCATCCCTGCCGGCCGCGGCGGTACCTGGGGCGCAGAGTTGGTGCTGGAATTTCCCCTCGCTCCGCTCCAGCCTCTTGCCGGCCTTGCTGCTCTCGTATTTGACGTAGTAGCCGGGGGCTGGCAGGACCAGGGGGTCCAGCGTGTCGCAGTAGGTGGCATTGCAGACGCAGACCATGGCATCGCGGCCGAAGTACTTGGGGCTGCAGGGCCGGGCGCCTGCGGGGGCACGGAGGGTGGTGGGGGCAGCCTCAGGGACGTGTCCCTGCCAGCTCTCCCGCCTGCCCTGGGGGTGACACCACTGCCCCCGTGCTCCACACGCCGGCACCTCCCGAGCATCGAGCTCCGCGCTGCCCACGGAGCTCCGGACAACTCCCGAGCATCCCCGGCCGAAGGTATTCCCACCTCCTCCCCTCGCATCCCGGGCCGCCGGGGATCCCCATCCCCGGACCCACCGCGTACCCCCGGGTCCCCCTCGCTCACCTGCGGCCCGGTGCACGGCCAGCAGCACCGGCAGCAGCCGCCAGCACAGGGCACCAACGGCCCCCATGGCCCCGCCGCTCCCGGTGCGCTCGGAGCCGGCCCGGCAGCACCGGCTCCGCCGCCGGCCTTGCCTTTAAGGGCGCCCGGGCAGCTCGTCCCGCCCACACCCGGTGCAGGAACGGCACCGACTCTGGGCGGGTCTGGCCCCCGGCCCTTCCTCCGCGCCGGTTCTGGTTCCGCGAACCGGGAGAACCGCGTGGGAACGGGGTCGCTTCCCCCCGACCCCCCCCCCAGAAACGCAGCCCCTCCCCCGGTCCCGGTGCTGGTGCCGGTCCTGGTTCCGGTCCTGGTTCCGGTCCTGGTTCCGGTCCTCGCTGCCTCCCCAGGCCCCGACGGCACCGCTCGCCCCGTCCCGCGGAGCCGCTACCGGGAAACCGGGACCCGGCACCCCGTGACCGGTCAGCTGACCGCCCGCCCCGCCCCGTTCGGCCCCGCCCGCCCCGTGACACCGGCCCCGTGGGCGGCGGCGACCACCTTTATTCGGTCTCTAGCGAGGGGCAGCGGCCGCGGGACCGGCCCCGCAGCGCGGCCCGGGCGCAGCCGGGCGGGGAGGAACGGGCATGGCCAGCACCGGCACCGGGACCGGCACCGGCACGGAACGGGGCGGAGGGCCTGGAGAGGGCCAGAGCAAGGGACAGGTCAGGGGACAGGCAAGGTCGTCCTGGAGGACAGGCACGGCTGGCACAGGGGACCGAGGATGAAGCCAGCATGGCCAGCCAAAAGAACAAGGCAGAAGACAGGCACGGCCAGTGGAGGGGACAGGGGACAGGCATGGCTGGCACAAGGGACCGGGGATCAAACCAGCATAGCCAGCCAAAGGGACAGCATGGCCAGGGCAGGGGACAGGCACGGCCATGCCAGGCTACAGGCACGGCTGGCACAGGGGACAGGGGATGGCCAGTGCGTGGGTCAGGCACAGCCACAACATGGGACAGGGCAGGGGACAGGCATGGCCATCCCAGGGAATAGGCACAGCTGGCACAAGGGACAGGGCAAGGGACAGGCATGTCCAGAAGAAGGAACAGGGCAAGGAACAGGCATAACCATCCCAGACAGGCAGGGGACAGGCACAGCTGTCCCAGCCCCGCACAGACACCGCAGGGGACCAGCCCCAAACCCCAGCCCTGCTTGGGGAAGGGGCCCGGCCAAACCCCCGGGGCAGCAGTGCAGGGCCCAGCCCCAGCAGGGCTGAGCAGCAGCAATGTCCGAGCAATGTCCAGGGCTGAGCCCAGAGCGGGATTCCCTCCCTGCCCAGAGCGGAGGGTCCCTGCCAGGCCGTGCCCTCAGAGCGCGCTCTCCTTGCAGGCCCCGCTGAGGCTCCGGGGCCGGCTGCGCTCCAGGCGGCGCGAGGACAGGAGCCGCCGCAGGGAGGATGTGGAGCTCAGGTCCCCGCAGCTCTGCAGGTGGATCCCTTCGTGGGGCCGCTCTGCACCCGGCCAGGCACTCCAGGGAACCTGCAAGACATGGGGACGGGCTGCAGCCACAGGGATGGCGCCACTGGCCATGGCACCGCTGCTCGTGGCACCGCTGCTCGTGACACCCCTGCTCATGGCAGCCCTGCTCGTGGCACCCTGGCCATGGCACCGCTGCCCGTGGCACCCCTGCCCGTGGACCCCTGCTCATGGCACTCCTGCACGTGGACCCCTGCTCATGGCACCCCTGGCCATGACACCTCTGCCCGTGGCACCCTTGCCTGTGCCACCCCTGCCTGTGACACCTGTGCCCACGGTACTGCTGGCCATGGCACCCCTGCTGGTGGCACCCCTGCCTGTGACACCCCTGCTCGTGGCACCGCTGGCCATGGCACCCCTGCCCATGCCACCCCTGCCTGTGACACCCCTGCCCGTGGCACCCCTGCCCGTGGCACCCCTGCCTGTGGACCCCTGCCCATGATACCTCCGCCCGTGCCACCCCTGCTTGTGCCACCCCTGCCCGTGCCACCCCTGCCCGTGCCACCCCTGCTTGTGCCACCCTCCCGTGCTCACCCCCCTGTGCTCAATCCCCCCACGCTCCAGCAGGGCCAGGCAGCACACGGGGCAGGAGGGCAGAGGTGACAGGGATGGCAGAGGCGTGCATCACGCGCCCACGCTGGCATTTGGGACAGGTTGGTTCCCGTCGAGGCCTCCCGGGCTGCGCAAGGACTCCGGTACAGCTGAGCTCTGGGGATGTCCCAGCAGCTGCCTCCAGGTGCAGTGACTCAGGGGCAAAGCCAAAGCCATTGCAACAGGAATGATTTTCCCAGCTCCAGTGGGGATCAAGGAAAAGGAGCTGCCCCCCAGGAAGGGCTGGGCAAGGACAGCGCTGCAGGAAGAACACTCTGCCTGCAGCCAGGGTGCCCACACAGCAGGGGAAGGGAACAATG
>WBNP01005016.1:0-23565 GCA_013401095.1 Passerina amoena
GCTGCTTTCTGAATGATTCATTTTGTTTAAGGAAGAAAGAAGAAATTTTTCCTAATATTCAGCCTGGTGTGACTTGAGACCATTTCCCCTTATCCTATGGAAAGTGGAAAGCGTTTCAAGTGTTTTATTCCATCTAAAAAGTATTTGCAACATAGAGTTGAGAATGGAAAATGCTGTTGTTCCAAGCAGAAATCCTGACTTCCAGTTTGTGAAGGGAGGAATACATTAAGGGGAGACACAGCAGGCATGGATGGGAAGAGAACAGGGACAGGGAAGGCCACTGGAAGCACCTCACCTGTCTGTAGTGAAGGCTGTTGTACATGTGCCCCCCATCAAAAGCTCTCAGTGCTCCACTGTGGACTCCCTGCAGCAAATTCAGACATGCAGTGCTCTGAGTGAAATCACAGCTCCCTGGGGGTGCACTCAACCCTCAAAAGTCAACCCTCAAAAGTTAGTTTTCATCCCTGAACTGGCAGTGTCTCACAGGCCTGGCTCCAGGCCCAGCACAAGTAATTATTGTCATGATTTTGGACAAATGGGCAGAGATTATGTTTCTAATGTCTGTGGAAAACACCAGGATGGCAAGAAATGAAAATGGTCTGGAAAATGGGTTTAGAATGCTAAATACTCCTTTTGTGTTGGGGAGTGGGCCTGAAATGGCACAATCAAAGGTGGAAGGAGCCTCTGAGCATCTCTTGTCTAACTGGAACAGGGCTAGCAGCAATGCAAGGTCAAGGTGCCTTCATCCCTCCACTGGGCAGCAGCACTTCAGAAAATGGGCTGTGTGTTCTTGCTGCAAACCCCACAAAGTCCCTCTGGGGTCCCTGAGCAGGAATTCCACACAGGGAGGGAGCTGTGCCCTGAGCACAGCCTGTGGCACACACCTCAGAGAAGGTAAACAGGCAATCTACCTAAAAATGTGCAAATTTTTAGCTTGGGGAAGAGACAAGGAGTGCAGCAGAACACAGCTGCGGTGTCAAAGGACTCTGGTGGTGACTGTTCTCATGCCCACGAGGGGGAGAAGGAGAAATAATCAGCTTTATCAGTAATAAGCTTAACTGGCTGCTGTCCAGATGCCACTAATGGTGGCAGTCTGGTCCAGTCTGACCCCTAATGGCACTTGGGCTGCAGGGCTGGAGCTGGTTTGAAACAAGAGCCCTGGAATGTGCCTGCTGTGGCTGCAGGGCCCTCAGCTCCATGACAGATCCGCCACTCTGGCTCCAAAACCTGCCGAGCGTTTTACAGAGGCCTGGAAACAAAGCCCACCAAAGACCTGGCCAAGGAGGTGTGTCCTGCAGCCAGCAGCACAGCAGGCTGCCCACAAGGGACCAGGGGCACTCTGTGGGGCACGGCAGGGAAGCTGGGGAGGTTTACCTGCAGCCAGTGGATGATGTTCTGCACTGAGGAGCCGGCCGGGGTGTGCCCCATGTACACATCGAATCGGCTCTGCAAGGACACCAGCACAGCCCACATTTCACAGCAGCACAACAGGGCATTGCCAAGGCTTTGGCCTTCAGGAGGACCCATTCCCACGTACCATGTTCGTGTTCTTCCAGTTAAACCCGAAAATTGTAGCCAGGATGTGCTTGCAGACCTTGGAGCAGGAGCAGAACCTGGAGAGGACCACCTCCCCCAGGGCAGTGTGGGGCAGGAACTCCCTGGTGCCAAACAGCTCCTGTAAAATCCCAAATCTGCTCATCAAATAGGAAGTCTGGTCATGCTTTTCCCCAAAGCACTACTTTACAACTTCTATTTTATCCCCCCCCATTCAGGTTGCTCATAGTGAAGCCTCCCTTGCACCCCCTTAAATGCTTCAGCTCCTTGTTTCTTATGGGCATGATCTCCTACATTCATTAATGCTCTTGTGTTAAATGCTAGGGCTCAGTTCACAGCCTCTGCATCAGTTTTATTCACCAGAATAATTCATTTTGGGGAGTGAATTCAGGACAGGACTGAAAGGTTCTGCAGTGAAATGTGTTTTTCTTCATAATAAAACAGAGCACAGCTCCCCTTTCTGCAAATGACATGAAATACTCAATAGATAATCTCACAATCCCTATGAAAAACATTTTGGCTGTGCAGAACATGGTGCAGACCAACCTTAAGCCCAGAGTCAGAAAAGACTGAGAGTTTTCTAAGTGGGCTCTGAGAAAATATCACCGTGGTCACAGGTGAAAGAGCAAAGAACACCTTGATTTTCTGAGCCAGCTCAGGCATAGTGGAAAAGGCTATAAAACCTGGGGAGGGGGGAAAAAAAGTAGAAAAAAAAAAGAGGTTTAGTCTTTCAAGACGCTCATGCACATAGTTTAATTTCAGTGAGTGATTTTACAAATCTGAGAGGGGACGTTGATTTCTCGTGCTGTCCTCAGCAGGACCCGCTCACCTATGGTGGTGCCTTGGGAATGGCCAATGTAATAGAGCTGTTTCTGTCCTGTTTTCTGCTCAATGAAGCTGATCATGGCTGGCAGGTCGTATTTAGCCATCTCATCGAAGCTGCAGAAGGAAGAGGAGATGTCCTGCTGAGAGGGGCAGCCTCTGCACGTGCACAGCCACCACCAGCAAACCACAAAACCAGCACGGAGGGCAGGGCCAGCCCACCAAACTTCTTCATCCTACTGAGTTTTCCCTCAAAATAAGCTGGATGAGCTTCACTCCAGCCTGGTTCACTCAGGGGGCAGTGTGACCCTGACAGAATTCAGCTGTTTCTGAGACCCTCCCATTTACCTGAAAGCCCAGAATTCATCCTGTGTGGTGGTCAGGACCTGGTGCCTCCTGGACCAGGTGTTCCCTCTGCTGTTTCCTATCCAGACATCGTAGCCAGCATCTGCCAGGATGAAGCCCAGGCTGCTGTTGGCCAAGTTGGTGAGCCAGATGCTGCCTTCTGCAAGGAGACCATGCTGCAGGAGTGCCACGGGCCTCACACCTGCAAGACAGGCAGCACGATGACTCTCCTCATTTTAATGCTGGTTTTTGCCTTTTGAAACAGTTCGTGAAGCGTTATCCCCATGGCAGCCAAAATCCGGGGAGGTTTGTGTTGGTGTTCCTCTAGATTTCATTTAAAAATTCACCATCACCTTGGACTTTATCCCCAGAATCTCTGGGGGTGTTGGCAGAACTTGGGCTGCCCAGGGAGCTCTGTGGGCAAACATGGAGGATGTGACAGGAAAAATGCAATTTCCATTTAGATAGAATGATCTAAATAGGATCTAACCCCCCCACAGGACAAGAGGATCCCCAGGGAGAACCAAACCAGTCTGCTGATCCATCAAATGGCAGCAGGAGCACATTTTGGGAGCCAGGCTCTGGAGAGAGCCCCAGGTGTGCCACCAGGGATTGCAGCCCGACTTTCAGCGCTCAGGGGTCCATGAGGGGTGTGAGGTAACATCCCTGGCAAGGGATCAGCCTTCCTGACAAATCCTGATCCATCAAAACTGATGCTAAGCCCCAGGGAGCCCTGAAAACCCTCTTGCACAAGGCCTGCTAGCCCAGGGAGTGCTCAAGGCATGTGTGTCCTGTGCGGCATCACTTTTACCTTGGCACCCAGAATTTCCTCTGCCATGAGGAATTCTGTTCAGCTGGAGGATGTAGCCATCTTCTGTCACCACGTCATACTCCTCGCTGGGGTAGCCCCAGAAGGAGACCATTTCACTCTGCAACAAGAAGAAAGCCAATAATTGTTGCAGTAAGGTGGAAAAAATCGTAGAGAAAGGCTCCATAAAATCAAGCCTGCTCTCCTGGAATCAGTGGCTGGCCTTGTCAAAGCCAGCATTTTGGAAGTTCCCATGTGAAAGCAATCCTGGTGTGAGCAATTAGTTAACATAACAATTAGTTAACATTATTCCTGGGTAAAAAACAATTTTTTTTTTTGTTTGCACCTGTAAAAACTTTTTACACTCTTAGATAGAAAAATGAAAACTATCTCTCACAAACCACTTGTACACACCAGGAGTTCGAGTGACCAATCAATACAGAATAACAACTTGTTACTAACCAATAAAATAATTGGCAAGGAAACTCCTGACCCACACAAGGCCTGTAAAACTGTATAAAAAGGAGTTATGTGAATAAAGAATGGCCTTTTTCCCCGCCATGAAGAAAATGGAGTCCTTTGTGATTTATTCCCATAAATAATAACGTTTTCAAGGCTCCTGCGAGGAAATCCCTGAATGTGATATTTCACTGTGAATATTTAATGGTGGCTGTTTCCTGGACACTTCCCACCTCCTCTCCAAGGCCATCATACTTACAATGTTCATCCTTGCCTCTGGATTCCTGGGGAATGGGGAGTCCAAGAAGCATTCCCCGGCTGCCATCCCGTGGAGCGTGCAGAGCAGAGCCAGAGCCAGCCACATCCTGGCTGTGCCTGGAACAACACACCCACACAGTCAGTGCCAGGGAAACACCCCAGCTGGGACCCAGCCTCAGCCTGCTGGCCTGGATGGCCATTAAAGGCATTGATGCACAAGGGGTGGCTGAGGGAACACATCTCAGCAGGGATGATTCCAGGGAGGTGGGGCAGACTTTCAGGAATTCCTCTAAGAGGTGAGGCAACACCACTGGGAACTGCAAGAGGTTAAAATCACAGAATGACAGAATGGTTTGGGCTCATTCCAGCCCCCTGAGGTTGCTCAGACCCCCACTGAACCATTCCAGTACACTTAGGACATAGGGTGTTGCATGTCCTGTCAGTGACCATGCAGTGCCACTGCTCCAGTGTCTCTTCCAGCAAAGGGACAGCTCTGTCCCATCACCCTGCTGTTTGCATCACCTGCTGACACCCCAAACCGCCCCAGGAGGGAGAGGGAGGATGAAAAAATTCCAGCACTGCCTTCCCTCCTTAAATAGAAATAAAATCATGAGAAGAAAATCTCTAACTGCTTGCCCCTCTCCTTGAGCATGGTGTAAAAGACAAGAATTGGTTACATTTCATTCAGAGAAGGACACTTTGGAGTGCAAATCTATGTGCAAAATGGGGAGAGATGTATCTTCCAGCAGATCTAGAGATCCCTTAGTGATACTGGGTTGAACTCAGCTTTAAACCCCTCACTCAATGTGCTGGAGACTGCAGCTGGCACAGGAGCAGGTTTTGCACACAGTTATGGGCAGGAGGCATCACAGACAGGCACTGAAAGCTCTGGCCAGGATTGCTCCCTCCAACAACCACAACATTGGACACCACAAGAAAAACTGGGCTGGAGCAGCCTCTAGAACCGACCCAGCAAATGAGATTTTGGGGGCTGGAAGTGCCATGAATGGTAAGTGCTGTTTACAGATGCTTTTAGAATGCTTTTCCCTGTCCACTCACCTGTCCAGGAGACCTGTCCACTGTCCTTTTGCCTGTCCACTCACCTGCCCAGGCTGTAGCCATGCTTTCCCCACACTCACCTGTCCAGAAGTGAAGGCAGCCAGCCCAGCTGAGAGGTGGCACAGCTCCTGCAGGAGGTGGCAGGAACCTGTCAGCCCCTGGAGAGGATGGGCAGTGCAGGGAAGAGATGCCTTGGAGGAGATGGAGATGTGGCAGTGCCAGAGGAGGGGTTCTCTCCCCTGGCTGGTGCACAGAGACAGCCCTATTTGAACTGGCTGCAGGGTGGGGTGGCAAGTGTAAACACCCTGGGATACAGGGCATATCCATCATTAGGTAACAGCACCGTTTAGAAAGTGCAATTCCCCAGAATTTGTTTGTGGAGGCCGGTTAAATATTGTTTGGGCAGAGTTTGGAGGTGATTTCCATTGAGTGGTTTAATTGGTGCTGCTGAAGAAAGTTTCCAGCATCCCATTTCAACGGTGGTTTTATTTATTTGTTACAAGAGGCATAATTAGGTTATTGCAGGGAAAGATCAAAGTCTAAAGTAGATTTCCCGGAGTTGGGGTGTAGAAATGATGATGCTTCTTGTCATACAAAGGTGCCACATGTGAGATGGAGATTAAATCCCAGGCAACAGACTGAAAACATCTGTACTGGGTCAGGCTGGGATGGAGCTCCCTTTGCTCACAGCACAGGGATGGGACCCAGCCAAGCTGCCATGGCAACACTCCCTACCCTGTCTATCCCGACCCAGTTTT
Source organism: Passerina amoena (assembly GCA_013401095.1). Lineage (NCBI taxonomy): Eukaryota > Metazoa > Chordata > Aves > Passeriformes > Cardinalidae > Passerina > Passerina amoena. The sequence goes on from WBNP01005016.1 coordinate 6,064, forward strand.
CCACTTTTGCTCTCCCAGTTCCCTCCACCTGCCCCACTTTGGGCTGGGGGATGGAGCTGTGCCAGCCCACCACAACACCCCTGCTCTTCACACCCTTGCAGGAAGGTATGAGGAGCGCCTGAGTGCCTTGTTCTGCCAACAGGGAGAGTTCTCCCTCTCCGTGCCCCGTGCCAGGGCTGAGGCTGCCTCCTGCCCTTCTTTCCTAGATTGTTTTGCTCTGGGAATCGCGGTGAAAGGGCAGTAGGGAAAGGTGTCCTCTGTCTGTCAGCCTGGAATGGGCCTGAGAGGTGTGCACCTAGGTTTGTCAGTTTGTCCCACTTCTATAAACACGCACTAGAGCAGGGGTTTGCAATTTAGAGGTTTGGAGGGGAAGGGTGACTTTGGTTTTGGGGTACTGAAGCTGAGTAAGACACGTCTGGCTTTCACCTCCTGAGGAAACAAAACATGGAAATCTACACTCCAGGGAAAGGGCAGAGCAGCTCTGGCCACACTCCTCTGGAGGCACTGGAAGGGGCAAGACAAAGGCTGCACCCCAGAGTCCTGCAGCACATGGAGAGCAGGACATTGCCATGGGGCTTACAGGATGCTCCAGCCTCCTGAGGGTCATGTGCAGCTCCTGCTGAAGCACCACCACTGCAGACACTGGATGGGATTGATGCCTCAGGTTTAGATTTTGTATTTTTCAGATTCTGTGCTGCTTTAGTGTGTGGGTCTGAGCTTCTCATTGAGGGATGGTGAGCTCTGCTCACAGAGCAGGGAGACAAAACAATTCCTGCTCCAGCTGGGGACCAAGGACAATTGATCCAAATCTCAGGCCCAAAGAGCATAAACAACAGTGGAATAAAGAGAGAAAAACAAGCAGGATGGGACTTCATAACCTAAAGCTGGAATTAGACAAATAACTCCAATATGCAAATGGAGCAGAACTGATAGAAGTGAGAGACACCACGACCAAGTGTCCATTTTGTGCCCATTTTGGCTCACCTTGGGTGCAGCCCTGGCTGGGCTCTTGTGCTGCCCAAGGTGGATCCATGGAGGAGATCCTTTTAATAAATCCCTGCTTTATTCTTTAGCTCTGTCTGGTCTCTGTTCTAGGGCAGCCTTCCCAAGGCATCAGGATCAAGGAGAGCCCCTTGAACTTCAGCGCACGGCCAGACCCAGCAAACTCAGCTCCATCCACCTCCTGCTGCAGGTCACTGACAGCTCCTCAGCCCCTGTGGAGGTCACCATCCTCACTTCCCTCTCACCAGGCATTCCACACAGGACACAGCATCCAGATGTCCCCTCCCCTGGCAGGGCTGACACCAGCCTGGTGGCCCTTGCCCTCTCCTGTGGCCCAGGCCGGGGTTCTCCATCCTAGCAGGGAGAGCACACGGCTGGCTCGTGCCCAGGGTGGTGCCTGCCACCCTGCCCAGGTCCTTTCCAGTAAGGCTGTTGTGCCACAGCTCCTAATCTGTGTCCTCATCCAGGGCCACCTGCCACCAGCACATACTTGAGGTGGGTGTTTGGCCTGAGAGCAGGAACGTGTCACACATCCAGGGGTTCTCACCCAGCTCCTGCAGCCCTCTCTTGCACCACTCCTGCTTTCCTTGCTGCCAGTCCCCACCTGCTCATCAGGTGAGCACGGAGCTTTTTCCATTGCAGTGGAAACTTCAGCACTACCCATTGTGCTCAAGTTTAAATCATCGAGTTTTCTGTAAAATTACTGCCAGGGATTCTGTCTGAATTCTTGGTGCTCCTCGTTAAGTCTAATAATGTCTTAATACTGTTCTGCAACCAATAGGTGTTAGAAAGGATTCAAAGGAGATGATGGGGAAGGTTCTGGAGGGTCACACTGGGGCTGGCTGAGGTAATTTGGTTTGTTCAGCTGGAACAGAGCACACGGAGGTCAGACCTCCCTGGGGGCTGCAGCTTCTTCTCTCTGGGACTGGGACAGGACGAGGGAATGGCTGGAGCTGTGCCAGGGAGGGTTTAGGTTGGATTTCAGGGCAAGGTTCTTCCCCCAGAGGGTGCTGGCACTGCCCAGGCTCCCCAGGGAATGGGCACAGCCCCGAGGCTGCCAGAGCTCCACACAGGGTGGGATTGTTGGGGTGTCTGTGCAGGGCCAGGAGTTGGACTGCTGAGCCCTGTGGGTCCCTTCCAGCTCGGGATATTCCCTGGTTCTGTGACTCTGTGACTGCTTTTCCTGCTCTGCTGAGCCCACTGGCATGCCGAGCTGGCAGTGACAATCCAGGTGACCCCTCAGAGCCACCAACCATTCCCAAGCACATCTCCCACACAGAGCCAAAGGTTTATGAGGTTTGAGAAATCTCCTTTTCACAAGGACACCAGCAATGGTGGTGACAGATGGTGGTGGCAATCCCCTGCCCAGCCAGGCAGAAGTGCAGCCCCACAGGTCCTCTGAGGAGAAACAAAGCATTCTGAATTACATGTACATTTAATTAATATGTAGACATTAGCAAACAAAAAAAAAAAAAGAATTATTAAAAATATCTTTACATTACTAAATCCACTCCTGCTTTCACCTTTATAGCTTCCACATCAAGAAGTCAGGCTTCAATTATATTTCAGTGAGAGAACCTCTTTAAAGAAAACAATCCATAATGATGAAAGACATAAGCAAATTTCAACCAATAGAACAGCCCTTCCTGGGACTGCAAGCAGAGATGTTTTAGGCCATTTAGTAAAGGAAGCATTAGTGAACAAGTCCTTATATTGAAGCGACAGGTCTCACATTTATTAAAGAAGAAATTGAAACTAAACTGAGAATCTGGAGGGAGGGAACAGGACAAGGCGCCAAACCTGAGGAGGGGACACAAATCCTGAGGCTTCTTTTGGGGGCAATGGTGTGGAGAAGAGAAAACCTCCCACAAATGGGAATCCACAGATGTAAACTCTCACATGTTGGATGCTCAGTTATACAATATTTTTTAAATTTTGCTTTAAAAAAGTGCCAGACTGAGCACATCTCCTCCTCCATGACGGCCCCACAACACATGGGGAGGGGAGACAGAGGCTCCCACCTCTCTCCAGGAAGAGCCTATTAAACAACACTGTCGCCCTGATTTTTAAAGATTTTTTAAGCCTTCTGATGTTTACTTTCTTGTAATGAACTTTCTTACACACTTTACGTAAATTACTTATTATTTTGCATTCTTTTATGGAAGAGAAAAAAATGTAATAAACTGTTAGTTCGCACAGTGTCATTGGAGAGGGGGCAACTTTCATCCTCCAATCCACTGTCACTTTTAGAAATCTATAAATGTTGGAGTCAGAAATTTAAAAGTCTCTTTTACCTTTGTGAAAAATGCGTATTTTATGATTGGCTTTTTGCAAATATTCAAATTAATATTATATGTGTTGTGTTAGAAAGTATTGCTGTATTAATTCTCTTAAGTAGTGTGGTAAATATAGTTTAGGGTTACTAAAAAATGTTAAAATAGAAACTATCCTATGTAAGATACTTTTATAAAAGAATGGACTCGCAGCGAAATAGTGGCCACAGGACACTCAAATCTTTCAGAGAAAAAGAATTTATTGCCCTCTTATCAGAAGAAACAAACTTCTTCCTGCCTCGAAGGCGCTGTCAGGATTCAGAGGAAGAAGCTGACACTGCCCAGACAGAATCCTGTGTTTGAATGGAATTTATGCATCATGGATGAGGTGTATGAATATGCAACAGGCTGTTGCTTTTAAGGGTTAATCCTCTGTTAACGTGGGGCCATTTTCGGGCTTATTTTGCCCAGAAAGAGGTACCTGGACTGTCTGTAACTCTTTGTTTCTATTGTCTCATATTGTCCTAATTCAAACTGTCCAAATTATTATTACTCTAATTGTATTACTGTTTTTACAACCATTTTATTACGATTAAATTTTGAAATTTTAGAAACAAGCGTTGGCGTTTTTCACACCTTGTGAAGAGCAGCGTGTCCGCTGTGCCGCGTTGTTCCGTGTCCTACAGTGACACAACACCTGCCCCGAGGTCAGCTCGGAGCTCCCTTTGGAGAGGAGCATCACCAGCCCCTGCCCGTGCCTCGGGCACGCTTCACACCTCTCTGCTGATAAACGCCTCTGCCAAAAGTGTCGCCTCCTGGTGTCCCCCATACCACAGCGATCCTATCACAGGTTTTCTGGAACATCTCCTCCCACCCGCGCAGCTGGGCAAGGGGAGCAACGCGGATCCTCCCCAGAGCTGCCCACTCTCGGGGCTCTGGGGACAGCAGGTTGTGTTCTTGGGGCAGTGTCACCACGCAGTGTCACCACCCCAGCACTGTTTGCTCCGGGCACAGTATCCCGCTTTCCTCACAGCCAGCCCTGGCTCCTTGCAAAACAGCGGCCAGGTGCTGGGGACAATGCCGCAGACAACCCCCGGTTCCTGCTGGGTGGCACCTCCAAGTGGGCAGGGCTTGTCACACACAGGGGTGTGTGACACAGGGGTGTGTGTGACACAGGGTTGTCTGTGTGTGTATAGGTGCGTGTGACACGGAGGCGTGTGTTTGTGAATAGGTGTGTGCACCAGGCAAGCATGCACGTCCAGGTGCATGTGTGTACATGTGTGTGTGTGTACAGGTGTGTGTGTGTACAGGTGTGTGAGTACAGGTGTGTGTGTCCAGGTGTGTGTGTGTCCAGGTGTGTGTGTCCAGGTGTGTGTGTCCAGGTGTGCACATGCAGGTGTGTGCCCAGCACAGCTGTGCCCGTACGGAGGTGTCAGTCCAGATGTGCACCCAGCACAGATGTGTCTGCACACAGGTGTGCGCCCAGCACAGGTGCGTCCGCGGCTTCCCGCGCTCACAAGCGCCGTCTGTAGGCGTGGCCTTTCCCAGCCCCGCCCATGGGCGTGGCTCGCAAGGGGGGCGCGCGGCGGCGCGGGATGCCCCGCCCACCGCGGGGCGTGTCCTGGGGCGTGTCCGTGTCGCTGTCGGTGTCCGGGGCGTGTCCGTGTCCGTGTCCGGGGCGTGTCCGTGCCGCTGCCGCTGCCGGTGCCGGTGCCGGTGCGGCGGCCATGGCGCGGGTGCTGGTGGTGGGCGCGGGGCTGACGGGCGCGGCGGGCGCGGCGCTGCTGCGCGGGGCCCCGCGGGGACAGGTGGCCGTGTGGGACAAGGCGCGGGGCGCAGGTGGGTCCGGCGGGCCGGGGAGCTGGGAGGGAAACCGGGGCCCGGCGTGTGTCTCGCGCGGTGTGGTGTCACGGGTGGCGTGTGTGTCGCGGCGTGTCGCGGCGGTCTGTGACCCGCTGTCGCGCAGGGGGCCGCATGAGCACGACCCGCGCCGACCGCGGCAGCGCCGACCTGGGCGCGCAGTTCGTCACCTGCGAGCCGGAGCTGGCGGGGCCGCGGCTCAGGTGAGACCCGCCCCATCCATCCCCGTCCCGCCCCCATCACATCCCGCCCCATCCATCTCGCCCCATCCCTCCCCATCCCGCCCCCAGCGCTTCGTTCCGCCCCCGTCCCGCCCGTCCCGCGGTGTCGCAGGGGTTGGTGGCCCGTGGGGACACGCAGGGACCCCGCTGCTGGTGCTTTAACCCCTGCCAGCACCCAGACCCCCGCAGCCGCTCGCTCGCTGCCCTGCCTGCGGGATTTAGGGCAGGAGTGGAGGGGTGAAAGCCGGGAAGCTTCGCGTGGGTTGGGATGAAAGGTGCAGGGGTACCTTGGGGAAGGGGACCGAGGTGTGGCAGCGCTGTGAAAATGCAAAAGTTTGCCTGGGAAGCAGCGAAAAGGCAAGAGCGTTTCAGGCACCTGGAATATTCCTGCACTCCGCAGTGGCTTTGGAGTTCGGGCTGGTGTTCAGAGATTTAGGGAGCCGCTGTGTATTCCTGTGCCTCCGGGTCAGGCTGCTGACAATTCCATCACTTTTAGCCTTGCTCCAGGCCCAATGCAATTAGCAAGGTAGTTTGTTCTTTTATTGCTGCTTTTATGCATAACCTGCCTTGAAATGCAGCCTGTTAAAATTCAGGCTGCTCTTAACTCGCTCCGTTTCCCACAGTCAAAGTTTTCACGTGTATCTCCGTGCATTCATTTGTATTTCCTTGTGGATTTCTCCCTTTCCAGCTTCTACGAGGAGCTTGTCACCCACGGCATCCTGAAGCCACTGACGGCTCCCGTGGAGGGACTGGTGGAGAGAGAAGGCTCCCGCAATTTCGTGGCACCCCAGGGCATCTCCTCGGTTGTCAAGTACTATTTGGAGCAGTCAGGTAATGCCTTTGGGTGCCTTGGTGTGAAGGGAAAGGTTTTAATGGCTGTGCCTTTCGAATTTACATCCCTGATGAGGATGTTTGTGTTCCTGGTTGGTTTATGTGTGTCTGGAAGTCGCTTGGGTGGATAAACGTGTCTGTGAGCTCGGTGAATTTCCAAGTCCTGCAGGTATAAAAGTCTTTTATACAAATAGAACATCTGCTGTGTAACTGGGGGCAGAGGGGTGAGCAGCACCCGGTGTTTTGGGGAAAGGATGTGAGCCTGCTGGGTGGAGAATCCTTTGGAAAATGAGCTTAAACTTTCTAACTACTGCCTTGGATGTCATGTGGTACAACCACGTGTATAATTCAGTGACTTACTTAACTCTGTTTAGAAAAGTTTGAGCCATGAGAGCAGTCAAGCTTTGGTCCTTCTGTGCCATTGTTTTCGTGTTTATTTTTAATCAGCTGGTTTTTTTTAAACCCTGATCTTGTAAATAATTAGTTATGCCTGCAGCGGGAAGCCATTCCCCCTTGTCCCGCTTGCAATAACTCTCTCTGTGTGCATTTTCCCTGTGGAATTCCCTGCTGTGAGGTATTCAGCCGCTGCTTTTTCCCCCATCCAGGTGCAGACGTGTCCTATGAGCAGCAGGTAACTCACATTTCCCTGCGGGATGGCAGGTGGGAAGTCTCCAGGAAAGCTGGGCCCCCGGAGCAGTTTGATGTGGTCATTCTCACCATGCCTGTCCCACAGATTCTCCAGCTGCAGGGTGACATTGTGAACAGTAAGTTCGGCCCTCAGGGTGGCAGGTGTCGAATTTAAAATAGCATTTGAGCATCTTGTGAAGCAAAAAAAAATAACACTCAGCAGTCTGAGCTGCTTTATTATTCCATCAGGACAGGCTGGAGAATGATAAGAGGTGGGTAATTTCGAGGCCATACATGTAACACTTTGACAGCATAAAATATCTAAATGGATGAGTCAGTTTGGAATCTGATCTTTAATTTTTTTGCTGACTTCTAAAGCAGGCCTTGTCTTTGTGCAGCTTGCACATAGTTACTGAATTGCACAAGTTTTCTTGAGCATTTCTGTAAAGAGAAGTATCTTCATTGCAACCTCTGATTTTAAGCTTTGTGCCTAAGTGGGTAAATATTCTGTAAGAACAGGATTTCTCTGCTAGTTGCTGTTTTATGAGGCTTCCCATTTACCCTGGAAAATAATGGTGAGTTTGGCCCAGGTGAGGTGGTCTGGTTAATACTGAAAGAAATAAAAATAAAATAAGAAATAGCATAGAAAAATAGAAATAAAAAGAAGAAGAGAAGAAAAGTAAAGGGAGTGGTTTTTTTCAGAGCCTTCCTGAGTTTCTGCTGTGTGCATAGTCTGCACCTCAGGGCCTTGCCCAAGCTGGCACTGATGTCTTTGCAAATTGTTTTTCTTGGGGTAATTAAATAGTTTCTTGTCCAGAAAGCAGGCAGCTCCCCTTCAGAAGGTGTAATTAAGGTGAACAGCTCATCTCACTTGGGAGAGCTGGAGCTGCCAGATGCTTCCCACAACATCCTCTCTTCATATTCTCTGTAAGTGCAGGGTTGACGTTTATCTGAGGGAATCCAGCAAGTTTTGTCTTCTCCTCCCCTTCTTCCTGTTTCTCCTTCTTTCCCCTTCTCCCTGTCTGCCTGTTCCCTGGGTGAGACCAGTTTCCAGATGTCCATCCAGCTGTTAATTCTGCATCTCAGGCTGCAGGACTGACTGACATCTCTGGCTCCCCCTGCCCCAGAGCTCCTTGGCATTGGAGCCAGGGGCATCTTCTACTCCTGGTTCTTTAGGCTAAGAACTGAGTGAGGGGAAGAGCAGATGAGGAGGGTGTTTCAGAGCCTGAGCAGGGTGCAGTTTCAGCTCTGTTTTGACTTGCAGAGTAAATCTCAGGGATGTTTTGGTTGTGTGTCAGAGAGCCGAGTTTTGCTGGCAGAGAATGGAGCTTTCCGTGCATTCACCTCGCCTGGCATTTAACATGCAATTTCCTGACAGCTGCTGGAAGGAGTAGGCATTCTCTCCCCTCCACACTGACACTTTTTAGTCGTTTTTATGCTCTGCTCTCCCAAACCCAGGGGCAAAAATCGGATTCTAGCAGGAGCCATGTTTGTGCACTCCCTCCCGGTAGCGATTCCAGCTGCTCCTGGAAGGGGAGGTTCCTGCTGCCTGTTGGAACTTCCCTGTGGCTGTCACTGCGGGTGACAGGGCTCTCTGGCTGCCCTGGGATGGAACAGGAGATGTGCAGAGCTGGAGCAAGGGGAGGGCTTCCCCCTGTGTGGCCAGCTAAGGGTCACGTGTGGCCGCTCGCGGCTTAAAGGTGTCGGGAAAATTAATCCACAAACACCAGAGGTTTATGTTCAAAAAGGAGACAGAGGGGTGCTTTTGCTTTAATTAAATAAAGGATGAGCCAATGGGGCATTCTCCTAGGATCTCTCAGATTTTTGGAGGACACAGCCTCCTTTTTATCCCGATTTCCCAGCCACGTTTCCCTCTGAAGGTGTTCACAGTCAGGATCGTGAGCCTGGATCTGGACACTGAGAGTGTGAAGGTGGAGGAAATGCAGCTGAACGAAAGACTGATTACCCAGTACAAAATTGAAACTCAAAAAAAACCCCAAGAAGTTCATGTTACAACTGAACTCTCTGCTGGAGTACATCTGTAATAATAACTGAAGAAAACCACGAAACTGGCAATCTGGATTTAAAAAAAACCAAAGCAAACATATGAGTACCTAAGAAACAAAAAGGCAAGATCCTGAAGAGATGTGTGTCTTGTAAATGATCATATAAAGGGATAGTAAAACACATGAAAGCTGGCTGTAAATACTACAGCAATACCTTAAGAATAAGTCTTATCATAAAAATCTGAGAATTCACATTATATAATCAACTTATCAACAGGAAGTGTTTGAAGGAATTAAGACAAGCTTTTTAAAGTATTCATACAACGTTGACAACAATCGTTATTTATCAGTATTACTCATAAAAACCAAAAATAACAAAGGTTACAAACCCAATACCAACAATCCCTAAAACTTTGAACCCCATTTCTGAGGTACTTGAGAGGCTCAGACTTCCCAGAATGCCTGGTACCAGAGATTTCCCTCTAATGTATAACCCTCCCTTTTAATGTTTAATTCTTATGGAATTTAGGGGTTTTTCCCCATTTCTGAGGTACTTGAGAGGTTCAGACTTCTTGATATGTCTGATCCCAAAGATTTCCCTCTAATGTATAACCCTCCATTTTCATTTTTAATTCTTATGGAATTTAGGGGTTTTTCTTTCGTCTTTCAATGTCTAATTTTGTTTATCAGCAAATATAAAGTTTATTGGTAAAAGTAAATATCTTTTTCCATTCATCAATCAGTGGAATCCTTCCCATTGTTTCTCTTATCTCCCAGTGCTGGTTTTATCTACCAGCAGACCCACAGCTTGTTTGTAAAGACAAATCCCTCATTCCTCTGGAAGGGAAGGGGACAGGATTTGGGAATATTCCCTGCTGCTCTGGAAGGCCCTTATTGTATAGAAGGAGGATTCTGGAGCTAAATAAAAAGATGTGCCTGGGCAGTGTTAATCCCAGTGGCTGTTGTGGTTTGGGGTGAGGGATGTTCAAGGAATGAGGTTTGGATGTTCCTGCTGCTCTGGTGTCACATCCCTGCTTTGGCAGCTCCTTCAGCAGGGGCATTTATGGGTTTACAGCTCTGCCATTTATGGGTTTAAAGCTCTGCCATTTATGGGTTTAAAGCTCTGCCATTTATGGGTTTAAAGCTCTCCCACATCCCCCATGGTGTCCCTTTTCTTGCTCCATCTGAGGCTGCTCCCTTTTTGGGGCAGTTTTGCCAGGGGTTGAAGTGCTTGGCTGGGGACCTGTGCCAGGACCTTCTTGAGCCACTTGGGTTAATTTGGCTCCCAGCTGAAATCCAGATGAATTTTTAAACGGGTTGTGGTGAGGCATTGTTGGCATTAATGTGTGGATAAAGGCTGCAGGAGGGGAGAAGGAGCAAAGGAGCAGCTGGGTGGGGTAGGGGATGCTTTGGTCCATCAGTGAGGGTTGGAATTAGCTTTTGACATTTCAGCCTGAATTGGAGAGCTCAAATTCCTTGCCAGAGGTGGGAATTTTCCCCTCTGGAATTCACCATTTTCCTGTTTGAGGGACGAGGTCTTTTGCCCCCCACGTATATTTTTGAAAACAATTTTCACTTATTTACACCACATTCGGAAAATTAATATTTTGAAACAACCTCTCAAATTTTACGTTGCTGTTTGAATACTTAAACTCAGCAGACTAAACTAGACTGGGTAGTTTTTGTGTCCTTTAACCTCCTAGATGAGCCTGAACATGATGTCATTGTGGAGCTGTGTGTGTTTAGGAGGAGACAGAAATAAGTGGCCTTTGGCAACCTAAAATTGCCATTTTATATGGGCTGTGTGAGAAATGAATGTTCCAGATTTACTTTTCTTGTGAGGGAAAAGATCAATGGAGAAGTTAGTGTGTAATTAAAAAAAAAAATAATTATGTAATAAACAGTGTGTGTGTATATATATATCTATATATGTAAAATTAACCCTAATTTTCAACCTTTATTCATTCTTTCTACAATCATCACTCCCAAATAGATGCTAATTATGCAGTTGCATATTTAGTTGCATAATTATTTGCATATTTAGCAGCAGCAGAGGGGGAATTACTTCCAGCATGACTTCCAGTACTGCTGGATAAAGGGTTAACTCCTTGCAACATGTTTGGAACAACAATAGGTGGCAGCAATCAAATGATGTTTGGGACATTCAGCTTAAATAACGAAATTAAATTCACTGCACTGATTTGGGCTTTACGTGTTCTGGTAGTAAATACTGGGGTTGTGCAGCAGATAAAAGGGAAATGAATAAATGTTTCTGAGGTTGGGAAGGTCAGTGCAAGGAAAGGAATGAATTTACTTAAAAGTAGGGTCTTGGCAAGTGAAAGGACAAGATTTTGCAAATTGTTCGTTGTCCAGCAGTATTTCAAAGGTGCTGGACTGTTACACAGGCTGCTGCTGTTAGAAAAACCCCAGATTTATAGCCCAGATTCCACATGATCACTGAGCAGTGTAGTTCTTTCTGTGCATTTTCATATCAGCTGGAGAAGCCTTCTTATCAGTTCTGGTTTTTAGTTTAAGGCATTTGGCAACATGGCAATTTAGGGTAGCAGCGATTTGCAGTAGGTTTTATTTTATTTTATTTGTGTGTTCAGAATGTTTTCATTACGTTGCTTTCCTTGGAATTTCAAATTACAGTTCTGCATGTTTAAGCTGCTAATAAAACAGGATGGCTTGGCTTTTGTTTCCAGCCTGACCTATTTTTTTTTTTCCCTTTTCCATCTGTGTGAATGTCCCACATGTTTTAAATAATACAAGCTGATGAGAAGATACAAGTGAAACAGGGCTGCATTTGCGTGGGAAGGCTTTATAATGTGAGCTAGGAAAGCACAAAACCCTGATAATTTTTCACGAGTCACAAGTCCTTGCTGAGTGAATGTGTTTATTTTTGGATAGCACCACGATAAATTCGGAATTCTGTGGTTCCAGTTCCAAGCAATCCGAGCAGGGCTTATCCAGCTTGGAGCTCTCATTACCTAACAGATCTGCAATGTCCACTGTAAACATGTACACTGATTTGTTAGTTGCTTATCAGGGAGCTGAGGCCTCAATGTGGAAATATTTGGGCTTTTTTGGAAACATATTTAGAGGAGTTCTTGGTTGGGCTCCTTTTAAAACCTGCCTGGAGAGCCCCCAGTGCTGCCTGAGGCTGTGCCAGGGGAAGGGTCGGTGGTGAATTCAGGGGATCCCTGGCATGGGAGTGTCAAAGACAGTACTGGGGCTGCAGCAGGGTGTGGAGCATCCTTCCCTGTGCAGGAAACCCTCCTGTCCTGCTGGGTTTAGGGGCAGGATTCACCCCTGGCACTGGGATGAGTGCAGTGCCAGGCTGCCCATCCCTGTGTCCCTCTGCTGCTGCCAGCTCTGCCCCAAACCTTGCCCAGCAGCGTTTTGGACCCTCCTGAGAGGGTCCAGCAGGGAGATGGAGATTTCTGGCATGAAATCCCTGAATGGTTTGGGTTGGGAGGACCTTAAAAGCCATTGTGCCATGGGCAGGGACACTTTTCACTGTCCCAGGCTGCTCCAGCCTGGCCTTGGGCACTGCCAGGGATGCAGGGGCAGCCCCAGCTGCTCTGGGCACCCTGTGCCAGGGCCTGCCCACCCTGCCAGGGAACAATTCCTCATTCCCAATATCCCATCTAACCCTGCTTTCTCCCAGCTTGAAGCCATTCCCCCTTGTCCAGGCCCTTGTAACGAGTCTCCATCCTTTTTGTTGGCTCCTCCAGGCCCTGCAAGGCCTCAGTTTGGTCACCCCAAAGCTTCTCCTCGCCAGGCTGAACACCCCCAGCTGTGCCAGCAGAGCTGCTCCATCCCTCAGACCATCTCCATGGCCCTCCTTTTGGGAGGTTGGTTTGTTTTGGTTTTGGGAGGTCATTTTTGTTATTATTGTCCATTCCATGTCAAGGATTTGGATTTGGATTTGGTCAAGGATTTTGCTGTTGGGATGGTCTGGCAGGAAGGAGAAGGTGGCACTGCACCCCTGGGGAGGGTCTGAGGAGGAGCAGCTGCCACCAGGAGCTCTGTGTGAGCCCTCAAAGCAGGGCACAGCTCCTCTGGGCTCCCTGCAGCCTCTCTGAGGGAGCACTGCTGGAAATAAAGGCTGCCAGAGCTGCAATTGCACATCAGGAGGAAAAAAAAAATAAAAAAAAAATCAAAGTAGGCCGTGTGCGTTCTTCAGTGTGTGTTCAGCTTAGTCTGTTTTTAGGTGGTTTTTTAAATATCTACAGTGATTATAATGGGTTTATCCTGCAGTTATTGAGCAGATTGGAAACCTGGTCTTCTTTTAGGTGTTTTTTTTTAATATCTACATTGATTATAATGGGCATATCATGCAGTTATGGAGCACGTTGGAAACCTGGTCTTCTTTTAGGTATTTTAAAAAATATTTACAATGATTATAATGGTTATATCATGCAGTTATTGAGCACATTGGACACCTGGTCTTCTTTTAGGTGTTTTTTGAAATATTACAGTGATTATAATGATCTTATCCTGCAGTTCTGGAGTACATTGGAAACCTGGTCTTCTTTTAGGTGTTTTTTTTCCAATATTTACAGTGCTTATTATGGGCATATCATGCAGTTATTGAGCACACTGGAAACCTGGTCTTCTTTTAGGTGTTTTTTAAAATATCTACAGTGATTATAATGGGCTTATCCTGCAGTTATGGAGCACATTGGAAACCCAGTCTGTTTTTAGGTGGTTTTTTTAATATCTACACTGCTTACAATGGGCATATTCTGCAGTTATGGAGCACACTGAAAACCTGGTCTTCTTTTAGGTGGTTTTTTTTTTTTTAATATCTACAATGCTTATAATGGGCATATTCTGCTGTTCTGGAGCACATTGGAAACCTGGTCCTCTTTTAGGTGTTTTTAAAAATATTTACAGTGATTATAATGTGCATATCGTGCAGTTATGGAGCACATTGGAAACCTGGTCTTCTTTTAGGTGTTTTAAAAAATATTTAGAGTGATTATAATGGCATATTCTGCAGTTATTGAGCACATTGGAAACCTGTCAAACACAGTGATGCCAGTGACCCTCTCCATCTGGGGAGTGTGGGGATTAAACCCCACGTGTGTGAGCAGAGAGGAGGCCAGGAAAGGAGAGTGAAATCCAATCTGTGTTAGATAAAGGGCTGCTTTGCATTTTGGTGTTGTCAGCTGAGGCTGCCTGCTGAAACTCTTTATTTGACAGATGTCAGGGTAAAACAGAAGGAAAACCAGATGCAATTTGCTATAAGAGCAAAACGTGCAGCTTCTTCTCTTCAGGCTTGGTTCCCCCTCCAGGGCTGCCCATCCTTTGGCCAGACCAGGGTGCCAGCTCTTCAGAAGTCACCCTGCAGAGAAGGTGAGTCCTGCCATGTCACAGCATCACCTTGCAGTGCCTGGGGACGTGGCAGAAGCATTTCCTCCATCAGTCCCTGCCCCAGCTCCAGCTGCAGCAGCACAGCTGGCTGTGGCACCTCAGACACGCTCCCCCCACCCCTTTCTCCCCCCCAAAAAAGGGTGGGGGAGTTATTTTTAGCAGCCTCAGTGGTGTGATCCTCAGTTCACCATGTGGCCCACAGACTTGCTGGCACGTCCTGCTCCTGCAGCAAGGGCAGGGAGCAGCTCAGGGGCTGGGACAGGGGTTGAGCCCTCTCAGTGAATGCTGGTGATGCTGTGGTTTGAGTCCTAAGCTCAGCTTTCCTGTGCAGTCCCAGGAGGGATTTCAGAGCACCTGCACGTTAAACTGGCAGCAGATTGGGCTGATTTAGCTGGGCTGGTTTGGGAAACAAAAGGGTTTTTTTTTTGTGTGCTGACACTTTCGAGTCTGTCTGACGTGGCTGTTTGTAATTCCTTAAACCTGGACGTGCTTCTCCTGCCACTGCAGCCTGGGCTGGCTTGGCAGGGTCCAGCAGCACCAGGGCTCTTGGTCACAGACTCCATCTGGTGCTTTTTTAGCTCTTTTGTGTCATTCCAGTACCCAAAATAGAGAATGGGACCACAGACATGTGGGATCAGCTGAACGTGCGCAAGGATCAGCCGTGTGCACAAAGTGGGGTTTTAATTTTCTGGATAATAAAGGTGATGGTATTTGAGCACAGGACATACTTGGAACAGAACAAATAAATGCTCTGAAGTTTGTTTATCCCAACAATAAACACAGATACCTCTCAGTTTTTCCCAGTCTTTGGTTCTCTCCAGGGGTTAGGTTCAGATGGAGAAATCTTTCCAAAGCTGCTTTTTGCCATGAGCCTAAAAGGAAGGGGGCTGGGGGAAAACAAAAGTTCCTTGCCAAAAAAATGAGACCAAACTGAGCAATTCTGAAACTTCTCTATTTGTGTCTTGTGGGACATGTGTTTAATGATGGTTTCTGTGTTGTAGGAGGCTGGGATGTGCTGTAAGATCTCATTCTTCAGGAAGTCCAGTTAGGGCAATTTTACCAGCTTTGAATTTTCAGGTCCTGAATCTAAAATGGTTTTGATGGTTAGTTTTGGGATATATGATAGTGTTATGTGTCACCTCTCCCTCTGAATAAAATCCTTTCTATTTTTTCTTTTTTTTTTTTTTTTTTTTTTTTAAAGTTTTTCACTTGGGTTTTTTTTTTTTTTGAAAAATACATTTGGGAAAGCTCTCCCTCCTTTCCTGTTCCCAAACCTTCTGGGCACACTTGAGAGACAGAAATGTACAAAGGTGACCACAGGCTGATTTGGACTTTAGAGCCTTCTTTTTGATGTGAAATCTGCCACTCAGACTGTGGCTTTTATAGAGCTGAAAACCCTTGGAAAGTCTGGTGCAGGTTTGCAAGCAGTCCTTACATTTAATTGCTTGCTTTGGGATTTATTTATTTTTTAGTGCTGCAATTGAGTAGGCAGACAAAAGCCTTCACTGGACAATGCTTTTTAAATGTATTCTCATAGTTTAGGCAGTGCCTCTGGACTGGATGGGGTTTTGTGGATTTCTAGAGGATTTTTTAATAGTTGCTGGCCACTCCCATCGCTGTAATTGAGACCATTCTTTACAAAGATTATCTTTACCTCCCACGGACATGTCTGTGACCTTTTCAGTTATTTTTGCAGTCCACATCTGGATTAAAGCAAAGGAAAAATACTAATTTAAAACCTAATGAGGTTTTGGTTGCATTGAGTCGAACCTAAATTTTGTGTTGGAGCCTGCTGTCAGTTTTCCACACTCAGCTTTGTAATTTCCAGGAATGTTGGTGTGCTCTTGGATTAAAGAAGCCTTAGGAATAACTCACCCTCAGACACCTTTTGTAGAAATCAAAAAATGATTTCCTGAGCCATCAGGTGAGATGTTACAGATGGTTTTGGGTTTACCTGTGCTGCCTTGGGAGCCTGAGTTCACTACTGGTGGACTTGCTGTTCCTCAGGGTTTAAATTCTCTCCTCTCCCCGCCTTGCCAGGGATGCTCAAAGCACTGTAACTATTAAAAAAAAAATGAAAAACAAACTCTGTTCAAGGGCTGGTGAAATTTAGGAAATGGTGTGATTGGTCACCTTTATTGACTCAGCTGGTGAAGCACCTCCTGTTGTAGCAGTGGACTCTGCTGCCACAAAATATTTCAAGTTTAAAGAACCTTACTGAAATGGATTAAAGCTATCTCTTCACTTGATTTATTCCACAGAACAAGGGACATGCAGATCAGGCTTTCCAGAGTCAGCACCAGGAGCCTCCAGTTCTATTCCCAAATGAATCCTTCAGCAATCCAGCTCTGCCAGGATGTGAGGCTCTGCACAGGCACAGAGGATGGGTGTGCACCTCTCCTTAAAGAAGGATTTACTGCTCCCTTCCCAGTGCATTTATACTTCAGGGAGAACGGGCTGGATGCCTGTGGAAATCCAGGAAAATAAATTTTATTCAGTGAACTGTGTGCAGGTTTAAGTGTCTCACAGGCTGTGGAGTGACTGCAGAGCAACAAGGTTTGAAAAGCACAAAAGAAATAGATTTGCTGTCTGCTTCCATGTCCATTTCTCTCTGGCACAGTAGGAGGTGTGTTTAGGATCACTGATGAGAGACCTTTTCAAATATTCTGATTTAATCCATGCTGCTTGCAAAAACAGCATTCACATTTTCTAATGGGAATTATGCTCAAAACCAACTTAAAAGCAGGGAAAAATATTAACTCTGAAACGACCACGTGGTTTCAAGTGGCTGAACCACAGCAAGGATTTGTGCCCAACCTCATGGAAAAGATGCTCTTTTTCCCTAAGAGAGAATATAGCAAAAGCTGAGTTTCTAGATGGAAGAAAATGCCACATAATTCTGACTGAAACAAGGAAATTTGCCTCAAAATTGGGGTTTGTGTGCAGATGATCATAGGATGGTTTGGGAGGGACCTTAAAGCTCATCTCATTCCATGGGCAGGGACTCCTTCCTCTATCCCAGGTTTCTCCAAGCCCCATCCAGCCTGGCCTTGGACACTCATTGTGAGAATTAAATAATATTTTTTTCTGTCTTGTTACCTCTTTACAAGATGCTGGCCCTTTGCAGACGTTTTGTAAGGCATCAGATAGTAAATGACACCTTTAGATGTCAGTGTAAGTCTGTTTGCCTTGTGCTGGTGCTGCAGGATCCTGGCCCTGTCAGCGTCTGCGCACTTGGAAAGACGTGAATAATATAATATAATATAATATAATATAATATAATATAATATAATATAATAT
>WBNP01005016.1:23575-39965 GCA_013401095.1 Passerina amoena
AATATAATATAATATAATATAATATAATATAATATAATATAATATAATATAATAATACCTAATATAATTTTTCTTATATGTTATATACATGATTATGAATTATATATTATATATTATGTAGATAAATATATTACAATAAATTTATTATATATATAAACATGATAAATATGATAAATATAACAATATAAATAAATAGAAATGAATAGAAATATATAAATTGATTTTAATTGATATAGCAGATATAATTATTACATAATTACATACTATATTATGTAATATACATATAGATTATATAATAATATAATAAAAATATATATTTATAATATATTATCTAGGATGTATCTATTATATATTATCATTATTTTAATAGAATTAATATATTGATATATATATTTGTATATAATGTGTGTAACTAATAAATTACATATCTGTGGTAGTATCAGAGTGCTTCCAGGAAGGCATCCCAGTCTCCATTTATATTCTGCTTAAAATCCTGGGAGTGGCCATGGTTATGGCAGGCTTTTTAAACTTATATAATAATATACATAGAAATACATACATTTATTTAGTATATAATTATTACATAATTATATATTATGTAACATACATATAATAATATATTATATAATAATATTATTATATAATATTATATATTATGTATATTTTTACTACTATTTTAATATAATTAATATATAAATACATAAATATATATTTATATGTAATATACATAAGCAATAAATGACATATCTGTGCTGCTGTCAGAATGTAACACATCAGTTCTTTTTTTTTTAACCCTCGTGAGGTGGTAGAATTCCTCAGTAATCCCACAGGGAAGGGGTCTGACAGTTCCTTGGGAGCAGTTTGTGGCTTGTTTGCAAAAAAGTTTGGCTTTCATGTCCTTTAAGTGCTCAAAAAATTGTCATAGTTTTGGATCCTAGGTGGGATTTCCAGGTGGTTTGGTGGCCTGAACTGGGCTTTACATCAATGCTGATTTTAAGGGGTTTGGCTTTGTGATTTTTTTAAGCCTGCATCAATCTTCTGTCAGTGGAGCTGACATATTATATTATATTATATTATATTATATTATATTATATTATATTATATTATATTATATTAATTATATTATATTTATTATATTCACTCTTACTTGGTGTATTTTAAATTAGAATTTCTTCTTTTCTGTTCTGTCATGTTTCCTTCAGCCATAAATCCTATCTCCCCACTCTTTTTTTTTTGTGTGTGTGTGTGTGTTCTCTCTTGTATTTTATTGTAAAGTCAAATACCAAGGTACTCAGTATTAACAACAAATTGTGTGGGTTTAAGGTTCAATTTTAAGTGAGTACCTGTGGTTTTTTTTATCTTAATGGGATTTGCAAGGCAGATCAGTCTGGACAGTGTTTCTGCTTTGTTTTGGTTTGTTTTTTTCCTCCCCTTTGTCACATTTATCTATTAGAGTCAATAGTCACCAGCAATAAAGGCATAAGCAATTTTCCAGGACACAGTTCCTTGCAGCAGGAGGAGGGCAGAGTTTGGCTTTGGAATACAGCATTTGGTTTGATGCACTGATAGCGAGGATTTTTTAATTCCATCTGGTATCTTTTTTCAGCCTCTGGTAGGTTGCAGCTGATCTGTCAATAACTTTCAAGGAATCGTATTTTTATTTTCCCTCCCTCCGCTGTGTGTCCCATTTTGAGCATTAGGGTTTGTCAGCCGTGCCTTCCCTTCTCACAAGCTAAAAAAAAGGAGATCCAGGTTTTTTAAGTTGTGCACTTGATTGTGGGTCTAATTTATGAAAGTTGGCAAAATCCTGGCAGAGGAGGGGCCAGCTGCAGTCAGGTACAGCTTGTTTAATTTATCTGTGCTTCCAGAACACGTGCTCTGCCTGCTTGGCTGCCTCTCTGAATCCTTGGGAGAGTCGTGACAGGAGAGACAGGACTCAAAATGAAAGAATGTGTGATAAAACAAAAGAAATAAACCAGACAAGACGCCCAGAACATGTGATCCACTCGAAACCACATGAAACTGATTGTGGGTGAAGCATTACAAATGTACGCAGCTTTAATTTAATTTAACTTTTATTATTTTAGCCATCTCTTATGTCTTAGGTAGATCTGAAGACCAGGCGAGGAAGCTGCTTGAAAAACAAGCAAAAATCCCTATTACTAATGGAAATTTAGTCATTTAACAACATTTAGCTGTCAGAGCTCTGGAGTGGGGCTGTGGTTTGCACAGCAGAGCAGCCTCAGCTTGGGGGGAAGTTTATCTTCTTTTTTATCAGTGTCTGAGCCTGGGGTTCAGTGCTGATCACACACATGAGGGTTTGATGAGCACTCCTGAATAACCTGGCCCTTCACACTTGCTGGCTTGCTTTCCCGATATTCCTTTTTTTTCCATCATTCCACAACTGCACCATTGGAAGGTGTTGCTTTTGGGTTTGCCCTTTTCCTTCAGAGCAAGCTGAGTTGCCAAAGGATGGGAGAAAAAAAGGTAACACACTTTATATGTGTCCAAAATACCTAATGCAGACCCAGGGAAGGAAAGCTGCTCATTGCATAACCCAGAATGGGAAATTAAATATTATACAGAGAAAAAAAAAAAAAAAAGGTTCTGGCACTTCCCCTTTGCTGTGGCTTTCATCAGCAAAAGAAGTCCTGGCAGGAGGGAGAAATGAGGTGGTTTGTCTTTGCTCCCCACGTTCCTGGGTCAGCCTCCCTGTGTCACCAAGGCAGGTGTTTGGACAGAAAATAAGGAATGGAAAAGAAGAACATGGGGTCAGTTATTTCCGTGGCGTGACAGGCGAATTTTGCAACGTGTTACAAAGAATTGACAGAATGGCTTGTTCAGTTTCATAGCTGAGAGCCACACAGGGCATCACTGAAGTGTTCAATGGGAGGACAAACCACAGAACTTTGTAACCAGCTCTAGAATAAATCTGTTATTAAGGGGTTTTTTTTTTTTTGCTAGAACAGTGGATTAGTGATTTTTTTGTTTGTTTGTTTCCTCCCCATCATCGTGAGAT
This sequence comes from Passerina amoena, assembly GCA_013401095.1. NCBI lineage: Eukaryota > Metazoa > Chordata > Aves > Passeriformes > Cardinalidae > Passerina > Passerina amoena. Next base: position 26,595 of record WBNP01005016.1, read on the forward strand.
GATCTGGTAATCACTGAAGTTTCAGACACTAAAACATCACAGGGAGCAGTTGACACCAATTCCCAGCTGTTTCAAGGGAGAGCACAAGAGGAGAAGCCAAATCACAGAATTCTTCTTAAAATTAAGTCTCTTGTGCACTCACCCCACAGAATGAATAAAGAAATGGGTGTGTTTTTTATCAGTTTCTCATCAAACCTTTCTGTAAATGCATTTGCATTCCCTCAGCCCTGCACTGGGGCCGACCTGAGCAGGCAGCAAAAGGGGAGAGAGATGAAATTTTCCCTCTGAGAGCATATGGTTTTATTTAGAATGTGTTTCACAACTGTGACGTGCAGAGACAGGGTTTACTTGTGCTCCACACTCCCACTCACCCACTCCGCAAGGAAAACTGCACTCAGGATTTTAATAAAAACAGGAAGAGTGCATGGATGGAGGTGGAGATTTATTCCATCAAAGTGAGGCTAAGCATGGTTTCACTAAACCAAAGAAAATGAACTTTTATTTTCTTTTTATTTAACTTTTAAAAAAAAATTATTTTTAATAAAATGACTTTTATTTTTAATTTTAATTTGCATTAACTTAGGTGTTTTTACACCCCCTGAGCATGCTGCTTTGCATGGTAGCAGGTGATTTCTGGGTGTAGAATAATGCTGTGTTTTCATCAGAAAATCCACTGGTGATGGCATGGGAATGCTTGGAGAGGAAGAGTGACAGAAATTAGTCCAAACACAGATATTGCAGAAAAATCTGTCCTTGGATAAAGTTATAGCTGTCTTGCTTTTTCTACCACGTGGTGTTTAACTCCAAATGCTGATAAGCTGGGTCTGATCACCAAGTGCTGCATCTCTTGGTACTGCTGAAAACATCTTTTTGGTTTTTTTTAAATTGATGGTTTAAAAGCTGTTTGTTCATGTTCCCCTTTTAGCCTCCTTTAACATCCATGCATGTGACAGAACTGGTGCAAAAAGGGAAGTACAAGTATTTCAAATATAGATGTTGGTCTTAAACCTGGTGACTTTTGCATGGTGACAATTTCACTGTTGGGTCGTGGTGGAGGCACAGGGTTTGTCCTGTACCTGTGTCCTTCCCAGAGTATTCCAGTTTATAAATTCCAGATTTATTCCATGCAAAAGGGAATTTTCTCAGCTATGACCGTCTCACACTCATCTAGTTTTTCTGCAAATTTCTTTTTTATTTCCACTGAGTGCAGGAAAAGCAGAGTCGTACCCTGGTCTGCACAGCTGATGTGGAGCAGGGTGGTGATCTGCAGCTGAGGAAACTCCCCAGGGAAGCCACTGGAGCTGCAGTCACATTCCAGACAGGGAATTTTTGCCACTTCCTGTGCAATATGGACTCTGTGTCTGCATGAGCACAAACCCCTTTGTTCTGCTGAGTCACACTCCAGAAGGACAGACGGCGACACAGGAGTTGCCACGCTCTCTTTCCACTTCCACTTTTCGCTTTGTACTTCTCCCCTGTGCTCGCTTCTGCCTTTTTTTGGGGTTTTTTTTGGTTGGTTCTGGCTTTTTTGGGCTGTGGTGTAGCAGGCAGGTCTTTCCTGAGCTGTGCTCTCGTGGCTCTGTGGTTGCAGGGGTCACGTTTGCTGTCCCACGCCTGCAGGTTCTGCTCCTTCACCTTGGGAAAGAGGGAAGTGGAAGACAAGGCTCAGCTTTCCCAGCATCTCCCCAGGGGATGAGTAAAACCAAATTGTTCTTTTTGAGGTGCCTCCTGCCCTTGTTTGGTTGCCCTGAAATGCAGCTGACATGGGGGCACACTATTATTACTATTACTATTAATAATACTATTATAATATTAGTAAAATTAAAAATAAATTAAAAATAAATATAATAATAACAACAATAATAATGATAATTATAATAATATATACTATAAAAGTAATAAATATGTGTAATATATATAAATAATATAATATAATATAATATAATATAATATAATATAAATTATTATTTATATCTATATATATTTATAATATATTATTATTATATAATATGATATATAATAATATAATATATCATAATATTATGTATTATATATAATATATAATATATATATTAATATAAAATACAATTATATATTTAATATAATAATATAAAATATATATTATATTATATTTAATATAATAATAAGTATATATTAATAATATATATAATATATTATATATTATTAATATATAGTTATTATTATATAATATATACTATATATACTATATAATATTATATAATATATTATATATATTATATAATATAATATATACTTATATTATATATAATATATATTATTATATATTATAATATTATTTATATAGTTATTATTTATATTATTATATAATAATATAATATTAACAATATATTATAAATAATAATATAATAATACTATAAAATAATAGTAATGGTATCATTAATAATACTATTGATAATAGTAATAATAACGATTTGATTGTATTAGCTTAGAAGAAGCTACAAGAACGTGAAATTTGGTGGGTGATTGGTTGATGATTTGTGACCATGGGTTTGCAGAATGAATAAAGAAATGAGTGTGATTTGCAGATTGCAAATTATTCCCAGAGATTTTAATGGGGTCTTGAGAGGGCTTTATCAATTTATTTTTGGAACTTCTGGCACCTCACCTTCTTTTGTTACAGTAGCTGCTTGCAGCTTTATAATCTCATGGTTTTTGCTCTAGGAAAATCTATGCTTGGAGAGGGTTTATTTCCCCTATCAACATTATTAGTGGGGTTTAATTAGAATTATTGCTCAAAATCCTGATGGGCTAAGCTGATTGAAGCTCTCTGAATCAAAAGACAAGGGTTAGGTTGGACAGCAATAAAAAAGCAAAGTTTTGTTCCTGTGGGAAGGTATTTTGAGCCTCTTTTTTATCTCTTTGTCACTTAGAGCACATCCTCCACCAGAAGAGTGCACTGTGAGGTTTGGCTGCAATTTGGGTATTTGTTTTACTCAAAAATTAATTTTTAAATTGAGTGCCTTCAGTTGTCTGAAATGAAATTGGTAGGAGACAGCTATGAATTCCTGTAATTATGTTGTAAATTCTTGTAATTATCTTGAGACATTTGGTAAATGAAAAAAAAAAAAGCTCTCCAATAAAATTCAGGAACTATCCATGCAAATTAAAAAAAATAAAAAAGTCTCCACATAAAGAAGACGAGGAAATAAAATATGGAATCCCTGAATTCAGGAATTCAGGAATAGAAGGAAGAAGTGAGAAGCAGTCAGCAGAAAAAAAGGCTGGGTATTAAAATTGATGGAAAATTTGAGCAGCTGAAAAAAAGCCAGAAGGATTTGCCAATGTGTGCTGGGTATTTTCATGAATATGCAGCAAAGCCTTCTCAGAACCCTGATGAAGTGGGGGGTAAAAGAATCCTGGAAAAGTGTATATTAAAAAAAAAAAAATTAACTTTACTTTTTAAAACTGTGCTGCAAAGAGAGGAGACCCTGGATCTGGCAGTTTGTGCAGCTCATCCTGCTCACAATTAATTGCCAAATTTCCACTGACTCTTTTATCATAAGTAGATTTTGCCTCAGTTGTTTCTTTCCCCATAATGAGGTTTGAAGGATGCAATTGCCTCTTTATCCTAGAAAGCCAAAAGAATGAGGGAAATGAGTTTTGCAGAGCTGCTGGGAATAGTAAGGGGATAAATAAATCCAGCTGAAGGTGGGGACAAGAAAAAAAGGTTAATATTTTTTTTTTTTTCCCTCCAAGTAGCTAAATTAAAGTCCAGAGGCTGTGGCCTCCAAAACCTGAATGTCACCTGTGTCACAGCTCTGCCTCCACAGGCAGGATTTCAGCCAGCTGGAAAGAAAAAGAAGAAAGAAAAAGAAAAAGTGGTGGATGCCTGTGTAGCATAAAGTTTTAGCAAAGAGGAAGATGATGCATGTATCAGCTTTGCAGAAGAGAAGGATAATTACTGTTAACCATCTCTTTTCCCCTTTTATTTCCCCCCCTAACTGTTACTTGATTAACATAATCAAGTTACAGAGGGAGCCATTGCTCTCAATGAGTCCTTGCTTTGCCAATTAAAGGTTCTGCCTCATTCTTGATGAAGGTTGGTGAGCCTCAAAGTGTTTCTGTTTTCTCAGTGCAGGATCTGCTGAGCTGATAGAGGGGATGACTCCTCTCAGCAGCATTGCCAGGCTTCCACCCTGAAATGATCAAAGGCACAGCCACACAGTTATTTAAGATACCTTCACGTCTGAGAAGATTTAGCACTTTCATTTCTTGGCACAGTTCTAAGCCTTCCCTAAAAAGACACTTCAGAGTAAATAAAAAAAAAAAGGGAAAAAAAAAAGCTAATTTAGTAGGCCTGACAAAGCTGGTACAAAAGATGACACAGCTGTGAACTGATTTGAAAAATCCCTTTAAAAACAAAATGTGCACAGTGGCGTAATTGGGAATATTTACTAGGATGGGCCAGTCCCTTCTGTATTTGTCTGTGTGAACACTCCTAATATGTCAGATTTTTAAAATTTTTTTTTTGTTTTTGTTTTCCACATTGGTAAGGCAAGAACTCCCCATGCATTTCTTAATCAGCACTGATCAGTGCAAGGTTCCCAGTGCAGGGAGCTGTTCATCCCTGGCTGTTCCAGCACCCTCCTCAACAGGATTATTTTGATTTTAGCAAAATCACAGAACCACAAACTGGCTTGGGGTGGGAAGGATCCTAAAGACCATCCAGGAGTGAGGTTCCTTGCCTTGGCTGATATTTGCCTTCACAGCAGTGGCAGAACCTTTCAGGATTTAATCAGAATTTTAAACCCCCTCATTGACTGGCTTAGGACCCTCTACAGAGGGAAGGTTTCTTGTTTTTCCTGCATGAACCTGGAATTGGAGACTTTTCAGCCCAAAGTGAAATTCTCAGAACCTGAGGGACTCAGATTTTATTTTTTATTTATTTTTTTTTGCTTTTACAATAGCTGCTGTTCGGTGAAATGCCTGTGCCAAGATACTGCCAGGAGCACTTATCTGTCCTCAACAGCAAACAAAAAGTGGAGGCGGAAGAGTGAAATAAAAAAGAAAAAAAATTATATATATTGTTCAGTCAAGATAGATTAATAGTGGTGCACACAAGCCACACTTCCTTGTGGGTTATATCAGTTCTTTGTATTTTAGTACAGTCTAAAAATGGCTTTCCTTGCCTTTTTATTTTATTTTTTTTTTTCCGTTTGGGGAAACTGGATTGAGTGTTCCCTTTCTGTGGGAACAGTTGGTACCAAAAATGCTTCATTTTGCTGTGTAAAAATGTTCATTTCAGGGCAGTGCAAATGCTTTGAGTGAATTTCAGCACTTTGTGAGGATTTTTTTCAAAGGTGGTGGTGGAGAGCAGGGATGTCTAAGGAAGCATTTAGAACCTTTTATTCAGGTAATAAAAGAAGGGATGTGGACCTCTGGATGAGTAGCCATGGGAATAGAAGAAAATTAGGGAGAATAAATTCAGCTTTGTGTAAATTCAGTGTTTTTAATGCAGAGGGCTGTGAAGCACAGACACAGGATGAGGTTCTTGCTGGAGGAGTTAATTTGGATGTGTGTTGACCTCCCAGATTTCCCCCACATTTCTGCATTTTCTCAGTTGTTTTCCAGCAGTGTAGGAAGTAAAGTGCTGTTCAAACAAAAAAGTAATATTAGTTCCCAAATCAAAACACAAAAGTTTTAAAAAATACCATTTTTAGCATGCCCCATATATTTGGATTGGCAGAATAAAATTCAGCAAAGAGCAGAGTAAAGTAAAAAATCAGCGCTGCACAGGTGTGGTTATGTGTCAAATGGCCAGCCCTAAATTTTAGCATCCCTTTACAAATGAATTGTTTATTACCACACTGGGTTTTGTGCTCCAAAACCTCCCAGTGCAGTTTACAGTGTGAGATGTGCATTCATTGCAGGGCACCTCAAGCATCTCCCAAAAGCTGATTAATGAGTTGTAAATCTTTATGCTGAACAAAAACCAAAAACTGCCAGGTAGGAATTTGTTTTTTGTGGGGCCAGTCCTTAATTTCCCTTTAAATACCCTGAATATTTTACTAGATTAATTGCAGTGGAATGGAAACCTGCTGAGTTGTCATCAATAAAGTTTTTTTTTTTTTTTTTTTAAATTAGGAATCCTGGTAATTCAGACACTTCTAATGAGGGCTCATATCTCTGGCTCTATTTTTGGGAGGCATTTGGGCTGGCTGAAAGTGAGTGTGCAGAATTCTCATTATCATGCCAGCTCACCCCTGGCACTGGGCTTGGTGTCAGCACTTTCCCTCACTCAGGCTCCAGTCTGAGTCACCGATTGTTTTAGGATCAGGAACCTTCTGCAGGGTTTGGAGAGGCTCTCCCTGGGATTTGTGACTTCCTCAAGGTGGTTTCAGAAGGATGGGGAGAATCTTATGTGTCCCTGTGCACAACCAGCATTGCAAAACCCATTTTGTTTTTAATTTTTTTCTCCATTTTTTGTCTTGTTTTATTCTTTTTTTTCCTCTGTTTTTTGTTTGTTTGTTGTGGTTTGGTTTTTGAGGTTTTTTTTTTTCTTCCCAGTTTATTCAAGACTCCTGCTGCCCAAGAACCCCAAAATATCTTCTGTGAAGTTTCCTCTGATTTTAATCAGCATTTTGTGTTATTTTTCATAATCTGGGGGGAAATAACAAGTGCAAAACCTGTCTGCTCTTTGCTAAATTTTATTCTGCCAATCCCAATGTATGGAGCATGCTAGAAATGATATTTTAAAAACTTTGTGTTCTGGTTTGGGAACTATTACTTTTTTTGTTTGAATAGCAGAAGGATCAGCATCAGATTTATTCATGCAGCCTTTGAATAAAGGTTTGTTGGGGCAAGTAATGGGAACTTTGAGCTGCCTCACTGTTCCCTCCATCAGGTGTGCACAACCTGATATTAGCTTGAAAGCAGCAGCAATGTTATCTGGGAGGGCAGGCCTGAAACTTAATTTTCAGCTTACTATTATTATTATTATTATTATTATTATTATTATTATTATTATTATTATTATTATTATTATTATTATTATTATTATTATTAAAAATAAAAATAAATCCTATAATAATATATGAATATAGAATATAGAATACATATAATATACAATATAAATATATATTATCATAAAAATTATATATAGTAGTAATATATATATGAATTATGAATATTTGTAATGATCATTATAATTAATAATAATTAATAATTAATAGTTACTGATAACTAATATATATAACTGATATATATAGATACTGATAACTAATATATATATAATCAGCATATATATATAATCATGAATAACTATATATATACTGAAAACTAATATATATAACTATATATAATAATTAATAATTAATAATTAATAGTTACTGATAATATTAATTAGTGTTATTAATTAATAGTATAATTGATAATTATCACGGGTTTTAGATTATAATTTATAATAATTGACTATAGATATTTATAAGAGTAATAAATTAGTATTTATCCTTAAAATAATCATAAGAATACTGTCAAATTATTATTATCATTATTGTTATATTAATTATTAATTAATTGATCGTTTAAATTTTAAAATTAAATTAATATATAAAAATAAGTTTAAAAATAAATGTAATGATAACAACAAAACAACAACAATAATAATAATAATAATAATACAACCAAACTTTTTGGCCTGGCAGTGTGGGGCAGGCACAAGAGCCACTTGGCCACCTCCACTCTGGCTCTGTTTTCAGGAGGGTTTTTTGAAAACTCTGGGATTTCTTATTGAGCATGAACACAGCTCACAGCCCTTAAATCCACTGCAGGGACCATGGAAGTTTGTTAGTTGCAACTTTTTAATGCAAGTTTTTAATTTAACTTAAATGCAAGTTTTTAAAATCACAACTTCACCACGGAGCAATCCGTGCAAAGCAAAAAAAAAAAAATTTCTGTTTTCCTGGCTGAAGTGAGAGAAAATAAATATGCAGAATTTGAGCGGCAGTAGGGCTTTTATTTTCATTTTCTCTTTCTGAGGTGCTTCTTGCACTGCCTTTCTCTCACTGGACACGCCCAAATTTAAAAACCCTGTGTGTTTTGGGGGTGATTTGGATAAATCTGTGGTGTTTTAGTTTCTGTTGGTTGTGCTGGGGGAGTTTGCAGTCCCTGGCAATCCCAGGCTGAGCGAGCAGAGGCTGGGAACTGTTCGGTTACTGCGTGGGGCTGGGATCTGTCGTGCAGAAAACGACCTGGAACCTCCTAAACTCCAGCTTGGGGTTGTTGTTCCAGCGCACCAAGCTCTGAAGGCTCAGCAGCAGTGAGCCCACCATGTGTGGTTTTGCTTCATTAAAGATGGATGTGACTTTCTGAACTTTGGTAGAACGCGCACACGCACGCCAGGCAAGGCTCTGCTCTGCTATCACAGCCTGGCCTCCTTGTGCTGTTTATTGCTTTGTGCTGTTTGTTGTTTGTCTGGCTGTGAATTCTGCCCTTTATGTGTGTTTAGTTCTTTCATGTTCCTTTTTGAGGAGCTCCCACTCAGAAGCACAGAGATCAGGGCTTTGGGAGAATGGCTGTCTGTCCCTGCAGTGTTCTCTTCCAGAAAAGCTGACAGGAATTAGACTTGCAGCTCCTGTGGAATGAAAATTGGGCTCTGGATATTTAATAAACAGAGATTTGCTTATCGTATAAAAAGTAGGGGAGTGCTCATTGTTTTCGTTTGTTCTCCTAAGCTGCCCAAGATTTGATTTGGAATTATTATTTTTTTTTTTAATACAGCTTTTATTTAGGCTGTGAAATGTCCCATTAAAATGTTCATTACTGTTTCTTTTCTGGAGCCCCATTGGATAAACACGAGCAAATGTTTAGTTTTGTCTGTTTTTACAAGTGACTTTGATCACTTCACCATTCCTGCAGTTTTCCACTGAGCTAACTTTGTATCAGTCAAATTTCTTTCTAATTACAGAATTCTTCTCAAGGAAACACACGAGACCTTCTTTTGTCTGTTGATTGTGTGGAAAATTGGAGAGAGAATAGGGCACTCAGGGAGAAAAAAAAAAAAAAAAAGGCATTCTTGGGCCAGGTAGGTTTATTATTTGTATTGGTCATAAAAATCTAACCAAGCTTTTTGAGTGGCCTGATATTTACATATATATATATAATATTTAATTATATAATATTTAATTATATGGAATTTTATATAATTTAAAATTTAATATTTAATGATACAAAATTTTATATATATATATAAAATTTTTTATATATAAAATTATATATATATATATATATATAGCTATTATATAATGTATAATATTATATATATAAGAAGAGCCACTTGGCCACCTCCACGCTGGCGAATCCACAAAAAATTCAAAGTGATGGGAAGCAAGCTGGGAGCAGTTCAGTGCTGAGAGCCCATGACAAGGTTATTTTTTCAGTTCTGTTCCCATTTTACACGCCAGAATTCATCAGTGGGACCGGGAGATCTGGTGTGTTCTTAAATATATGATGTCACCAAACCTAATGGGAATAAATATGTATTTCACTGCCAGGCTTTTTGGGGGGAAACTGATGAATGGAAAACTGAAATTCTCGTGGCTGGCTGAAGAGCTGGCCCTCCTTAGCCATTCCAAACCAGTGGAATTACTGCATCTTCTCAGTAAATCTTAATTGTTTGATCCTTGTTCTGTGCCTCTTGCTGTGTCATCTGATGAGTGCCATGTATTAAATATAGTACATTCATTTAAACCACCCACAAATAGTCCTTCCTCCCTATCTCAGCCCAGCCAGCTTTAAAAATAAGTGCTATGTGCTTTTATTTACCACATCCTGCACCGCATGACACTTCCAAGGATGGAACCAAGGAGAGCACACAGCAGTGCTGTTCCATGATTGGAAATCAGATTACAGATTAGAAAGCCCAGAGGGACCACTCTGACCAGATAAAACAGTGCCCTGGAGGCCACAAGACTGTTTTAATTGGGGCCAATCTAGAAAGAAACATCCAGTCTTGGCACGAACACTTCCAGTGACGGATGAGCCAAAGGATGCTTGCTACATTCGAGTGGGGATCGCTCTGGTTTGTGACTTTTCAGCTTCTTTGGGAAGGGCGAGAGGTCTCTTCCATTCCTTGCCTTTGAGAGATTTATCTCTCCCTTTAAATCCTGCCTTGAGAGAAGCCTGGGTTTAGCAGGCCTTGCTGGTGCAAAGTGCTCCAGTGAGTGTTTGCTTCCCAGATTTCTGCAATCCCTGTGGGACTGAGCTGTTCCTTGGCCTCCTCTGCGTGGGCTGGACAGAGCTCAGCCCATGAGCTTTTCATCTGCAGCGCTGCTTTCCAAAACTCCTCCTGTGTCCCCACCAGGGCTCCTTGCACTGCCTTCCTCTCACTGCATTTACAGATTGATTTACTGGATAAACCTGCTTTTAAATCATATCAGGTGTATTTCTTCTATGTCTGCTTTTCCTCTGGTATTATCCCTGCTGTCCTGATGGTTTTTTGGGGGGAAACCCAAGAAGTTGGTTCTTACAAAAAGAAGTTGGTAATGTGGCCATTTGAGGAAATTAAGAGGAGATTGTGCCTGTGATGTACCCTGGAAATAAAACCACAAAGAAAATGCAATTTATGTGAAGAACCTTCATCCTCTTCCTCCCAGCAGGCTCCTGGCACAGCCAGGGCAGAAGTCCCCTTTCCTCCCTCCTCCCCTGCAATTGGTTTGTTTGGTTTGGTTTTGTTTTCTTAATCTAGAGTTAAAGAGTCACCTTAAATTCTGAGCTGCTTTGACCATGTCTGTAAAATTAAATATTAAAAAAAAAAATTAAAAATAATAAAAATTGAATATTTTCTATGCTAGCGAGAGGAGCTGGAAGACGTGGAGCAATCAGGAGGCAAACTCAGTGACACTGAGGATGTGGCCAGGATCCCTGGCTGGCCCTGCAAGATCTTCCCACAGTTTCCCCAGGGACAGGCAAGTTCTTCTGCAATTAACATAACTGAGTGGGAAAGAAAGAATCCTGCTTGCCTCGGGGTAAGGAACTGTGGCATTAAACCTAGACCCATGGAGGGGAGGCTCTGTGCTCTGGGAACATTCCTGCTTGGGAGAGGTGCCCTCAGTGTCAATAAATGTGTATTTATATTTGTATCCCAATGCTCAGTGTGTTTTACACACAGATTCTGAATTTCTCTGATAGAAGGCTGCTGAGGTGCTTTTTACATTTATCAGATTCTCCGAGTCTTGATCCATTTTACCAGCATATAACAAATTCTTGTCATGATGCATCATTTTTGTCCTTTTTTTTTTTCCTGGTGAGCAGGTGATTCTCTGATTTACTTTGAGTAAAACTTGGGCTCTGAAGCTGTGGCCAAAACTGCCTTTAGTGAGGCCTGGATATTTCAATGAAAATCATGAAATATTGCTGACATGGGATCTTAATTCTTCATTATCTCTTTGAGCCAAAGCTGAATTAAACCTCAGGCCTTAAAGTCTGGTTTAAAATCCCTTTTTAACTTTGCAGCCAGCGGCGATTCCGTGGCATTGCAGGATGTGTGTGCCCCTTGGAGCTGCAGTTCCAGGGATCCCATCCCAGGGAAAAGGAAGGGTGGGATGGCAGGGAAGCCCCCCATGGCCAGGCCAGTGGGTGCCTGGTGTTCTCTGCAGGGCTCATTTGTTGTGGAAGCAGCTCTGCTGTTGTGGCGCCTGCTTTAATTAAGGCTCTGACAGTATTTCCATAATAAACCATATTTTTAAAGGGTTTATTACTCAACTGTAAAATCTGCTGCAGGCTGGGACTTGGACTAGGAAAGCTTCATTCTTTAAGTGTTTTCTGAACTTGAAAAGCTGTTTTTAAAAAAAAAAAAAAAGTGTGGCTGTAAAGAAATCTTTCTTTGATCATATAGATGAAATCTTTATTTATAAAAAGAAGAGTTTGCAGTCCTATAAACAATTGAAGTGGCTGGTGTTGACTGCATTGCTTGGGGTGTTTTTAACCATGAAATATCCATTATGGTCATTCTGTAATTTGAATACTGATGTATCTGATTGTGTGTATGTGTGATGAAAAGTAAAAAGCCCCACTTAGGGCTGGGGCTTCAGAGCTTGATGGATTTCAAAGAGCAGAGGAGAGAGAGAATTCCTGCCTGTTCAGAGCCTTCCTGTAAATCCCCACAAGTGTAGGAAGGGACAGTGTGTTAATGCCAAGCAAAACTGCAGCTTCTCCACACGTTTAGGATGCACTTGTCCTGCTGTGCTCTGTTTTCAGCCAAAGGCCAGAGTCAGAATAACATCTTTTAATGAGGAAAGTGCATTATGGATGAGCTGACAGAGCAGACCAGGACATGATTTTTGGAAAGAATTTGTTTCCAGATAACTGGACAGGATTTCTTTGTTGTGTTATGTGGGTTTTTTTGGTTGGTCTGGGTTTTTTCTGGTCGGTCAGGTGAGAAAATCCCTGCAGAGGGACTGAGCTGTAATTGATTTTCCCTTCTGAACTGGTTCTGCAGAGATTTCTGTAGGACCAGAACCTGTGCCTGTAGGATGTCAGCAGGATGTTCTGAGACACAACAAGTTTTTCCTGGTGTTTTTATTCCTCCAGAAGAAGTTTCCTCTTTTGGGGTTGGCTATTTAAGTTGAGAAGCTCTGCTGTTACTTACTGTGAACGTGATAACATTTAGCTGCTTATTCTGGATTATATTTAGGCATACACAACTTGATCCAGGGAAGAGACCTAATACCCTGGAAGCCTGGACCACTCACTTAATGGATTTCTGTGGCCTTTGTGACAATCCTGAGTGCCACAGAATGAAGGGATTTGTCAAAAATGAGTAGTTTCCAATCCTAGTTATTGAGATTGGGGCTGCAAGAGTTTTTTTTTCCTCTGGCTGTTCTTGTCAGAGAGCTTCCATTGTATCATGCAACTATTCAAAACTAGAAGTGCTGTTTTTCACAGCTATCATGACAGTATTTTTCATGTGGTTACAGTGGTATCAGTTTTATTCTGCAGCATCTGGGGGATTTGGTTTTGGTTTGATTTTTGTTGGGGTTTTTTTTTAATCCAGAGTTAAAGAGTCACCTTAAACACTGAGCTGCTTTGACCATGTCTGGAAAATTCAATTAAATATTTTCTGTGCTAGTGAGAGAAGTAGAAAGAAATGAAAAAGTCAGAAGGCAAATAGGCTCAATGCTCTCAGTGTTCCCAGTGTTCCCAGTGCTCCCAGTGCCTCCTGCCTGCAGCTCTCCTGGCTGCAGCTGTCTGTGCCTGGCTCAGCCCTTGCCCAGCCCATCAGGGCTGTGATGTGTCTGTATTATATTATATATATTATATAAATACATCATTATATATTATACATTATACATTATACATTATACATTATACATTATATATTATATATTATAT
>WBNP01005016.1:40065-65713 GCA_013401095.1 Passerina amoena
TATATATTATATATCATATATTATATATTATATATTATATATTATATATTATATATTATATATTATATATTATATATTATATATTATATATTATACATTATATATATACATCAGGGATGGATCTCTGTGTTTCCTGCTCCAGGCTGTGCTGCAGGAAGAGCCAGAATTGCTGACAGGGGGTGAGGGAGTCCCTGGGCTACCTTAGACTGGGGAAGTTGTGTTTGGCTCTTGGCTCACACCCAGGCTGGGCAAGGAGAGAAGTTTGCTCCTCCCAAGCCTGCAGGGTAAAGAACTACTTCCTAATATCTAATCCAAACCTAATATCTACTTTCAACCTTCCCTTCTTCACTTGAGGCCATTCCCCCTTGTCCTGTCACTCCATTCCCATGGGAACAGTCCTTTCCCAGCTCTCTTGGAGCCCCTCTGGGCTGCTGATATGGCAGGAGAGGCTTTGCACAGGTCTCACAAATGGTTTAAAGTTTGGAAGATTGTTCAGTCAGAGTCTTTTCCCTGTCCTACCACAGGCCATCCCTTCCTTCCCATTCTGAGTGGAGCCTGGTCTCTCAGATGTCAATAAATCACATTTGGGTTCCCCTCTGGCACTTCAGCAGAGAAATTCATTCAGGGTTTGCAGAAACCATCAAAGATGGAGCACCTGGTAGTTAACCACCTGCTTTTGAAAACTTTCCTTTCCAGTTGTTGCCTCTTGAAGTGTTTTTCTGGGGCTGGCTGATCCTCTCTGTCCAGAGAAGTGCTGAGCCTCCTTAATTTATCCCATCACCCAGACATCTTTTTTTTTTCCTCCAGCTCCTTTTTAAGGTCATAATTTGTCATTTCAGGATGAAAATTAAGCTCTGCTCCTCCTTGCTACTGCAGCTTCCTGCATGGAAGGTACAGATCCTGCAGGGCAGCCCACTCAGGCAGACTTTGGGCCATGAGCAACTTTCCAGTGCCATTTGCTTAAATGTTTGTGCACTTTTTAAAACTTGTTACCCAGCTCTGCAGGAACCCACTAAAAATACCCCCTGGCAGCTCCTCACCCATTTCACAGGATCAGGGAATCACAGGGTGGTTTGGGTTGGAAGGGACCTTAAAAATCATCCCCTTCCAACCCCCTGCCATGGGGCAGGGACACTTTCCACGAGACCTGGTTGCTCTGTTCAAGCTGGCCTTGAAAATTTCTGCATTTGTTGTATTTTTAGTGTATTTTAGCATCTCTCAGCTCCTGGTGGGCCTGAATAATTTTCCAGGTTGGGTTGTGTGTTGTCTCAGCCTTTTCTGAAAAGGTGGAATGAGCTCTGAGCTTGCTTGGGGCTGAGCATTCAGTTACAGAACACAGCAGCTTTTTAAGTTGTTATAGGGCCTTTCAGCTATTCTGCTTTTGATAGAGAGATCTGTTATGGTTCTGCTGTTCAGGAGAGTAAATAAAACCCACAGAACATATCTGGGAGGAGAGCAGCAGCTCTCTGGATGCTTCTTTTCAGTGGAAACCTTTAAAGAGACTTTCAGACGTTCAGCACCGGCCAAGACAACTGGAATTCCTAAAGTGTGTAACCCAAAGTAAAACCCCCTGCCAGTTCAGTAAGAGGAGCCATCCCATTGTTTCTTCTGAGTTCAGGGAGACAGAACATCTGGCAGAAGTGTCTCTTAATCTCAGTTATTATGTGAGCCTTCCTTCTGGGCTGCCTCTCTCTGGAAACCTCAGTTCTGTGTTTTCCTCCTTTAGTTTGGGTTTCCCTTGATTCATCTTTCACTTGCTTTTTAAATACTGTTCCCTAAAACTTTGACACTTTCCCTTCTTTTCCTTGAACTTTTTTTGTTTGTAAATCTGTTCCCTCCACTGTGTTTTCTGTTGTCTTTTCCTCCTGGTTTGTTGCCTTGCATTTAATGTTATTTTTCCTCCGTACAAACTGCCTTGGTTTTCTCATTTGCCCTTTTGCTTCTTTCCTTTTGTTCCTTTATCCAGTCCCAGTTTTTTCCCTTTTCTCTCCCTTTGTATCCACTTCAGATTCTTCTTCTGCTGGAACACAGCAGAAATTATGTTTTTCCCCTCTCCCTTGCCCTTTTAGTTACTGAAATATGCACATAAGAATTCAAATGGGCTTCTAAAAATAGCAGGAGGATAAAACTGTTTGTTTCAGCTTTTCAGTCTTTGCTTTATTAGAACTTCTGGCAGGAAAGGCTCAGAAAGTCTAGAACTAATTCAGCTACAGGGAACAAAAAAAAAAAAAGGGGGAAAAAAAGCAGCAAAATAAAACCTAGAAAGAAATATGGCCACAACTTATTTGATTGAAAACCACCCAGAATAAAACAAAAGCCCCAAATTTCATGTGTGCTCTGTCTGTGGACAGTGTCAGTGTGGCATGTGGAATCCCAAGTGGCATTTTATACCCTTGATTTCTGTCTCTTGATTTCTGTGAGGAGGTTTATTGTGGTTTTTCACAGTTCTGGTAGCTCCTGTGAAACCCAGCAGAGCTTGGTGTGGGTTTAGGAAAGGAGAGGTTTGTCAGGGCCGTTTTTAGAGGAGATGAGAGTCATGTAAAGGGTGAAAGATCTGATGGATGAGAATTTCTTCCTGCAGGAAATGTCTGTCCAGGCTGGCAGTTGTGGAGCCCTGGCATTTTCCATTGTCCAAAAACTTCTTCTTTCCCAGCAAGAAGATTTGCTTTGTAAGACTGCTTCGATAATTCTCAGATGAAAGTAAATTGATTTGATTTTTTTTTCTTAAAATTATCATCCTGTACACAATATTATGAATGTTAAACGTTAAATTCCATCCACATTTGGATCTGTAGATGTTTGTGAGGTGATTATAAAGATCCCCAGCCCTGTGATGCTCCAGTGTTAATGTAGCTTTATCTCAGGATGAGGATTGCTGAAATTGTGTGTCCCAGATTCTCCTGGACTTAATTATTACAGTGCAGAAACCTCCTAAAAATAAACTTTCTCATTAGCCACTAGGTTTTATAACAACTTTTCTCTTCAGAAAAGTTGTATTTTCCTCTTGAAAGAATAAACTTTATGGCTTTATTTCCTTCCCTATAACCCCCTGAAATACTGGTAAGGCAGAAAGGCATAAAAAAAAATGTTTGGGGTGAATTAAAGGCTGGGACAGGGAGATTTTGGATATGTTTCTATATAAAGATTTTATATATATATATTATATATACATATAAAAATATATATTATATATATTTATAGAAAATATATATAAAGATTATATATATCTTTATATATAATCATATATATATGATTATACATAAAGATAATCAGGTAATCACAAAAAGCTTCTAGTGCTATATCTATATTTATATATATTATATATATATGTGTTCTGTGTTTGTATATATATATAATATATCTACAAATATATATTTATATATATAAATATATATATAAAATATATATAAAGATTATATATATATCTTTTTGTATAATCATATATATATATGATTATATCTAAAGATAATCACAAAAAGCTTCTAGTGCCAGGTGGTGGAGTTCTGTGTTTGCATATATATATATAAAAATATATAAATATATATATATATAAATAAAATATATATAATATATATTATATATATATATACAATATTTTATATATATAAAAATAAATATATATATAATATATATAAATGTTCTGTGTTTGTAAATATATATAAATATATATTTCTATAAATAAATAAATAAATATAAATAAATATATATATAAAGATTATATATATATATCTTTATATATAATAATATATATATGATTATATCTAAAGATAATCACAAAAAGCTTTCCTGCTTGTCTTACAGGTGTTGACAAACCATGCTCAGTTCTCTTGGCTGTGTCTTAGCAGGATGAGGATTTACCCTCTGAAATCATTTGTATGCCTTTGGAAGCTTGAAAGCCTCATTGGGAGTTTAAATTACATTTAAATGGATTCAGTGTTTCAGCTCGTGATGAGATTTCTCCCAACAGTAGAAAATCACAGACTTCCTCCAAATATAATTTAGGGTTTTTTTTTTTTATATTGCAAATATTTGTGTGTGATTTGTCATGAATTTTCTAGCACCACTGGGGTGTCCCTGTGCCAGTGCCTTTCTTCCTTTCTCACTGGTAACTTTGTCATCCTGATCCTTTTGCCTTTTACACGTTCCACAGCAGGTGGAAGGAACAGTGGGATTTGGTGTTTAGTGAGGTTTCAGCTCACCCATCCAAGGGAGAGCACAGAACTTCATCAGATGGGGGAAAATATTCTTGCTGCAGCTCTGCTCTCCTGGAGGGCTTCAGGAATAGAATCCTAAATTGGAAGGGACCATAAAACTCATCCCATTCCCTGCCTGCCATGGCAGGGACACCTTCCACCGTCCCAGGCTGCTCCAACCTGGCCTTGGGCACTGCCAGGGATGCAGGGGCAGCCCCAGCTGCTCTGGGCACCCTGTGCCAGGGCCTGTCCACCCTGCCAGGGAACAATTCCTAATTCCCAGTATCCCACCTAACCCTACTTTATTCCATTTCTCTCAGTTTGAAGCCATTCCCCCTTGTCCAGGCCCTTGTAACGAGTCTCCATCTTTTTTGTTGGCTCCTCCAAAGGCCGCAATTTGGTCACCCCAAAGCTTCTCCTCTCCAGGCTGAACAATCCCAGCCCTCCCAGCCTTTTACACTAAGAAACCCCTTTTCAAACCCCTTTTCTCTTTGGGATTTGTTCTCTGCTGCAGTTATTTTTTCTTCTTTGCTTTCGTACTGCTCTGTGCTTTCCTGTGGTGGAAGCAGGGTAGATTGGGCAGCTGATAAGGTATTTCCTGTCAGGAATCACCTCCATAAGGGGGTCATTCTTTGCAGATTTAATAAAAGAAAACCCTACTAAGTTCTGGTTTTGTTTGTGCCATCATGGCCTGCATCTCTTGGAGAAGTCAGGTGTCCAACTTCAAGGTATTGCAAATTTACTAATCAGGTTTTTATTCAAGCCCAGCACGTTAAAAACCATCAAACACCTTTCTGATGCATCTATCTGAAGAGACCATAAATGTCTTACTGTTCTCTGGTATAACCAAAAAAAAAAAAAACCATTCAAGACTTGTCTTACTCCTAATTTGTTAATTTTTTTCTCTAAACCAGATCCAAAGGGAGGATCTGGGGAATATATACATATAGGAATAAATAATATTTATATATTTATATGTAGATAATAGGAGTCTGAACAGGAAGAGGATGGTTTAAGATTTGCCCCAATACTTCAAGGTATTGCAAAATCCCCATCAGCATGCACTGAGGTTCTGCTCAGGAGGGGCTGGAAATGAGCAGAGCTGGTGGAGGACCCATCTGAGGATGGTAAAATACAGAGGCAACTTCAGGCCAAACCCCTGGAAGGAGGAGGAGCAGCCTGGAAGCATTTAAGCTAAATTGTGTGACAGACAGAAACTCACAGTCATTAATAATATCAAAAAAAAGGGAGGCTGTTTATGATGAATTGAGAAAACAAAGCTTAGAGAATGCTGAGAATGCTCTCTCCCAGCGCTGGAAAGCCCAGGAAGGCTGCTTGGAGTGACTCAGAACATTCCCAAAAGCAGAGGTCCAAGTAGAGGTAATACTGAAATTTAATAGCCTGGCCTGAATGGGGGAAAAAAAAAATCCCTACAAATCACCCCAAGGGGTTTCTTTTCAAAGTTGAATGCAATTTCTTTGACTTTTTATGTGCACAGCTCTACCCTGTACTCCTTCCTTCTGCATCCTCCTGGTAATGAACCAGATGCACTTTAAAAAGAGAAGGAAATATGTTAATATCTCCTCTTAAGTGGAAATTTCCAGAGGCCAGCTGAATCCTTCCTCAATAATTAATGCCTGAAAGCATTTTCCTCCAGTTCTTATTTAAATGGAAATAGCTTTGGTGTCTGATATTGTGGAGCTGCACTGCACTGCCTGGTGTTGCTTTTTGCAGGGCTTGATGTGAGCTGGCCAACAGGGAAGGGTTTCCTTTACTGGGACCTTGTGGGAGAATCCCAGTTGCTGTGTCCCAGCCCTACAGGCCATGAGGGTCCTGCTGCAGCCCAGAAACCACAAACATCAGGGCAGATCTAATTCAATTTATTGATGTGTTTCTTCTGCCTGAGTCACAGCACGGAGCAATAATCCAACCTCTTGCTTCGTTGCCTTGAAAAGCTTTTAATGCCATTTCAGCAACTGGTGGAATATTTAAAGAAAATAAATCCTCCTGGCTTTATTATTCAGCTCAGTGCTGTGTGTACAGTAGGTGAAGAAGTTATTTGCTAAATGTTTTATGATGGTGATTATGTAAGTAATGAGCTTTTACGTTTTGGCACCAGAGAGCACCAGAACTGTGTGGAGTGCTTTGGAACTTGATGTAGGAAGGAAGCTTAATTTGCAAATTAATCCAGTTTCATCTTCCTGCTGTGCCCTGTCATTACAGAGGACTTAGAGGAGCTTCCTTCCTACATCAAGTTACAGAGTAACTTCTGCAAATTAATTTGCAGATTAATCCGGGGGAAATGTGACAATGAGCTTTATTTTTTATAGCCAGGCTTTTCCAAGTCTCTTACCTCAAAGGTAAGGCCTTACATCTATGTAGAGGTCCCTGAATAAATCAGATTTTCTCAAAGATGCCTTTGGTTTCTGTCAACATCAGTGCCAGCCACAGGAACTAGTGGGCTCTGTGAGAATAACACACTAAAAATGTGGTTTTGTATGGAAACTGGATTTGCAGTCCTGCTAATCTGCCATGTGTATCATCCACATCTCCCTCTAAGTGCTTACAAAGCAGGAACTGGAGTGTACACGTGCATTTTATTTTTTATTTGGGCCTTATTGACTGATTTCTCAGGGTTCTTTCTAAATTAATCTAATTTCCAGGCGTGCCCAAAATCTCCTGGAAAATTCTGGGGTTCTTAATTCCTTGCTGGAAGGAGTTACTCTGTACTGGAGGCTGCACAGCCAAACCAAACTGGAAGAAATTTCTGAAATGTGGGCATTCTGAACCATGACAGGACTGGCTTCCTTTCCCCAGGCAGGTTGTGCTGTAACCACAGGAAGGGTTTGGGTGGTGAGAAACACTCAGTTATTGTCTTCTCCTTTAGTTCTGCTTGCTTATAAATGTCATATCCTGTTCTTCCCAGGGTGGAAGCTTAGCAGAGGTTCACATTTTCGACTGTCATTAATTTTGGATCAAAACCATGGATGCAGTAACCCACAGGGAGCTGCATTTCCATGCTGTGGTGTGTGGGCATTGCACGACCAGATTTTGGGTTGAGTGTCAGCCTCTGCCTTTACAGCCCAGCCCTCCCAATAACCAGGCTGAAAAGTTATTTTTTTTCATGAATACAAACACAAGGAAATGTGAATGTGATGTCAGCATTTGCATTAAACCCACCTGAGAGTGAGCATGCTGGCTGGAGAGAGCAGTGTGGAGCTGTGTGTAATGCAGGGTAAAAACGTGGAGTTGGGGATGGAGGATAGTGGTTTGCCAAATTTAAAAATTGAATTGTCTGTTAAAAGTAACAAAAAATATTATTGCTTTGGAGATCAGAGCTGTTTTTGGGGTTTTTTGAAAAAAATAAAGTTGAGCATTGAAGTGTTTGGCAAAGATGCCATGGAGCCTCTCCCCTGGTTCCTCTTCCCTCCTCTTTTCTTTTTTATCTTTTAAAATTTTTTTGCCCTTCCTGCAGGAGACAGGAGTGGGTGGCTCTCAGCCCCTGCCCCCTGTTCTAGGAAAGGTGCAGTTCCATTTCTCTGTTGGTTCAAAACTTGAACTTGTGTGGTTGTGCAGAGGAATAGAAATGTTTCTTGTGAAAATGCAAAGTTTTAGTTTAATACTGAGTGAGATACTGAGGACAAGGAGCAATGGCCATGAACTGAAACAAGGGAAGTTCCACCTCAACAGGAGGCAGAACTTTTATCCGTGAGGGTGGCAGAGCTGCCTGGGCAGGGTGTGGAGTCTCCCTCTCTGGATTCATCCCAAGCCCACCTGGAGGTGCTCCTGTGTCACCTCTCCAGGTGACCCTGCCTGCCCTGGGTCATCTCCAGAGGTCCCTTCAGCCCCAACTCTCCTGTGATTCTGTGAATTCCTAATCATCCAGAGCAGCTGATGGACAGTTATCCAAGCTTAGTTCTCAAAATCAGGAACTTCATAAAAAAACTTAGTTGTGCTGCCTTTTTATCCCCCAGCATCTCTTTTCCTCCTCATCATCTACATTTCTAGATGTGCCTTTCCTTCATGTGCCACAGACTTGAGATAACGAAGCTTTGTGCCAAGTGAGCCAGGGCTGCTGTGATTTGAAGTAATTATTTAGGTCCTTTTTGTTGCACACACACACACACACACACACACACAGAGGTGAGCAGCAGTGAGAAGAATATCACAGCAATAACTGCATTTAGTGACCATTTCAGTGCAGACACAGCCATGGCTGGCTTTAACTGTTACTCTGCCTTTTTAAAAATAAAATAAAAAAACAAAAAAACAACCCAACAAACTTCTGAGCTGTTTGATAAGGAAGCTGGATTAAAAGTGGAGCCTTTCTCATAACCTCTGCTCCCTCCCACGCAGAGCAGCAGCGGGAAGGGGCTGCGGCCAGCGCGGTGGTGGCACAGGGCCAGTGGCATGGCCACTGCTGAGAGCCTGGCCTGCAGGGCCTGTCCTTTGTCCCCACGCAGCTGGAGAGCTCAGGGCAGCAGCTCCTGCCTCTGGAGAGCAGAGGGAGAGGTCCCTGCTGGGCAAGGAGAGGTGCCCATCTCAAGAGGCTTTGGTGTGTGAATGAACGCTGTGATAACGCGCCAGCCCAGGTCACCCCCTGAGCAGAGCTGTGACATTAAACTGTCCCTGCAGATACCATCTGAGCTGCCCATTCTGCTGGGTGAACCTCTGGAGATCCCTCAGCCTGATACCTGAGCTGAAAATATCTTTGCAGCCGTTTAACCACAGTTTCCTTTTCAGCTTTCAGAGCAGCGGTGGTCACTGGGCACTCACAGATGCCCTGCCACCAGCAGAGTCTGGGTGATGTGTGGGGATTTGCTGCGAGTAAAATCTTAAGCAAAGCAGGCTAAGGAAGCCACAAAACCTCTTGGGGCATAGGGTCAGTGGTGGGGTTATTGAGGGCATAGCTGTGAGAGAGGCAGGTGGTCAATAAAATGAAGTGGGAGAAACAATGGAGAAGGTGGAGGAAGCTGCAGGGTGGCTGGGCAGTGACAAAGTCACAGAGTTGAAGCCAGGCCCTAATGCTATTCCCATCAAAATGGAATTATTAGAATAAGAAGTTTAGAGGGAAAGAAGTTCAGATGAAAAAGAGCCATCTTCTCCTGAAGTAAAAAGTCCAGCATCCTCATATTTTGCATTTTTAATGGCACTTCCATTCCTTCAAAGTACTGCCAAAGGGGTTTTTTTTTTCCTTACGGCTTTGGTGGCTGGTCATGTCTATTAGCTCTAGATTTTGTCACCTTGGCAATACCTTAATAAGTGATTTTGAGCATTCTAGGCAGTGGCTGCTGTGCACTAAAGCAGAAGATAGTTCTGGCTGTTTGTCACCCTTTCTTGGAGCTGCTGTCAGGATGCAAAATCCCCTCTGCCACTCAGCTGGTGAAACAAAGTGAGGGTTTTCCCTCTCACCCCTGGAAGTCTTTGAAGCAGGATCTTGGTTTCTTTGCCCAACTTTGCCCACACACCCTTGGGGTCATGCAGGAACTGAGCTCTGATGTCATGGGGTGACTTCATGTGGGTCCCCACAAGCTTTTAGTAGTACTGAATTAGCAATTGTGAAACTTTCCAAAACAAGTGGTGTTTTAAATACCTCTCACATGGTAGCATCTGGTGTTCCCTGCAGTCCTGACATGGTTTCAGCCCCCTGAGTCCTGCACTGAGCCGTGGTGGCTCTTGCCCAAAGGGGCAGCAGGGAGCCCAGTCCTTGCTGGATTTTCTGACAATTGCCAGGAGCTGGTGGTGAGGGATGCAGCTGTGCCCTCCTGCAGTGCCTCTCTGCAGGGCAGGGTGTCTCAGACTGCCAGAGGGCAGGGCTGGATGGGATATTGGGAATTAGGAATTGTTCCCCAGCAGGGTGGGCAGGCCCTGGCACAGCTGAGGCTGCCCCTGAATCCCTGGCAGTGCCCAAGGCCAGGCTGGATGGAGCTTGGAGCAGCCTGGCATAGTGGAAGGTGTCCCTGCCCATGGCAGAGATGATTTTTAAGGTCCCTTCCAGCCCAAACCAGTCTGTGATTCCGTGATGTTGCAACCTCCTCCTGCGCCTTCTGGCAGAAAGAGCAAAAAGCCCAGGGTGAAACCTTGATCAGCCCAGTCAGTTCCAGGCTGTTGGAGCAGCTGGGTTTATTTTTGCCTCCCTGGCTCTGTGTGGGAGGCTGGGCTCCCTCCTGCATGGCATGGTGCCCGTGCTCCCAGCCTGCCAGCTCCAGCCTTGGCCCTGATGGCATCTCTGGGTCCTCTCCTTCCCACAGCACGAGTGAGGCAGCGAGGTGACATTAAAGCCCTGGAACAGCAGATAAAAGGCCCTGGCTGTATTTATTGAGTGTTACAGATAAGTAATCCACTCTGCTGTCAGTGTCTGCAGAAACAGCAAATAAAGTATACATGGCCCTTGCTTTGATGTGATGAAATCTCCAGAGGACACTCACTTCAGTGGCGCTCGCAGTGCAGCTGGAGCTGAGTCTTGCAGTGGAAAATACAAGATTTTCATGTCTTCATGCATTGCTTTAAAAATATCACTATGGCTCTATGCTGGGCAATTCTGTGTTCTGAAAGCTTGGGTTGTTTTGTTGGTGTGTTTTTTGTTTTTTTTTCCAAAATGTTATTAAAATCATCGTAACCGTTTTTGTTGGAAGGGGAAAAGTTAATAGTTATTTTGTGGTTTCATACCCAGCGTTAAAACAACAGTCTGGTTTTCATTTAAACCAATCAAAGTATGGAAATTCAAAATGAAGGTTCTCTCCATGTCCTTAGATCAACTTGTTGGCCTTGCTGAAATGCATAATGGATGGAGCAGGGGGAAAACCTCAATCCTACAACTCTCAGCTTTGTTTTTGCACGTAGCTCAGCTTTTTTTTGTTGCTGCTGGATTTCAAATTTGACGTCACTTTCTTGGTTGTCTTCTCAAGCTATAAAAACTTCCTCCATCTGGTAAATGTGCAGCTGCTTAGAACCCAGTGAACCACAGGCTTTTTTTTTTTTTTTTTTTTTTTTAAGAACCTAAGCAGTAGTGAAGGAAATTAGCTGGCAAACACACATCAGTAATGGAATAATTGCACTTTCAAATTTTCAAATTTTGGGGTGTGAAGCTGACTGTTGGGGATGATGGGTTTTAGTCAGCTCTGGTTTATGGTGAGGTCAGAAAGAGACCAGAGGCACAGCTGGGGCACAGAAAACCCCAGCCAGGAGCAGCCCTGGGATGGGGTGCTGGGGGATCCCCATGCCCAGGGATGTCCTGATGTGGCCCCAGTGACCTGGGACAGCTGCCCTGAGCCTGGCCAGGGCTCCAGGGCCCTGCTGCTTCCAGCCTGCAGGTTCCCTCCCAGCTCTGGCTTAGCCTGGGGGTCTGGAGGAACCTTTTTTCACAGAAAGGGCTGCTCAGGCCTTGGCAGGAGCTTTGGAGTCCCCATCCTGGAGGTGTCCCAGGAAGGGCTGGAGGTGGCACTCAGTGCTCTGGGCTGGGGACAAGGTGGGCACTGGGCACAGGGTGGGCTCCATGGGCTGGCAGGGATTTTCCAGCCTCAGGGATCCTGTGTGAGCTCCTCTGGGGTTCACATGTCACCAGGTGAGCAGCCTGTCACTGTCCCCAAACACCTGCAGGAGTTGGGCACTGCAGCCTGTCCTCAGCCTGGCTGTTATCCCATCTCCCCAAGGCTTGGAAAATCCCTTCTTCCCCAGGCTGTTCCTTCCCTGGCCATGGGAATGAGCTGTCCTGGCTGTTTACAGCCCTTGGATCTGGGAGGTCCCAGCCCTGGAGCTGCCTTCCCTCTCCTCTCCTCCCCTGTCCTGGCCTGCCCAGCTGGGCTGGTGTCCTTCCATCCTGCACTTCCCCATCATCCCCTGGCCAGGCACCACCTGCAGGGGTCTGTTTGCACCTGACAAAATCTCAGTTTATCCTCAATCCAGCTATCCAGTATCCATCCTTGTAGCAGTGTGATGTAACAGCCTGTCTCAGCTATCCCGGTTCCTTCCCCAGGTGTGCCAATCATCTCTCCTTTCCCCTCCCTTGCCCCCTTGCTGAGAGCTGTCCCTCAATCTTGGCATTCCAGAAAGGAATTGTGTGATTGGCAGAGCTCAGAAGATGCCTCTCAGCCCTGGGGACATTGGGCCATCCAGGTGTCATTTGTCCCCTGAGACTTCCCCCCCACCCCTTACCTGGTTGGTGGGATCCTACCCCTTCCCTGCCTCTCTCCTCGGGGTTAAAAGACACAGCAACCACACAGTTCATGGTTCTGTTGGAGCTGTTGCTGCATTCAGAGGCCTGTGTGCCAGGAATAAAGCTCTGGATCCAAACCCTCCATCAGAACCAACTCCTTTTCCTTCACCTCGCCTAAAGCCTTTCTGCCAGAGGCAAACCTGAGCTCCTGCATGCCTGGACTTGTCCCAAGCACCCAACTGCAATATCCAGCCAGCCAAAGGTGTCTCTGAGGTGAAACCACCACAGCTGCCACCTTTGGTCGAGCAGCAAGGCCAGACGAGCCCAGGCACGTTCCATCCGGCTATATTGGTATTAAATTCCAATATTTTGGCACCCAACGTGGGGCTGTTCGACCCTGTAGCCCAGAGACATCCTGATGACACCGCCTGAAGCTGTCCTGAAGGCAGCTCCATAAGGACGTGGTGGCTCTCAAACCAGGTGCTTCAGAGCCAGCTGGCCCCCCCAGCTCTGGCAGCACAGAATGTTGTGAAGGTTGTACCTGCTCAGGGGCTCCCTGTGATAAACCTGGAGCAGATTCCCACCCTGAGGAGCAGGGAAGCTCAGCTTCATCGCAGGGAATTTGGAGGAGGTCTTGTTTATGTTCCTTTCCCCAAGGGAAAAGGAGTTAGCCAGAGCAACCTGGACGAATTGCAGTGCTCTAGATGGGATTTTACAACTTTACATTTGCTTGTTTATAGGACTTTCCTATTCTTTTGGAGCACAGCGAGGATGTGCAGGGCAGTGGGGTTATTTGTGGTGGCTGTAGGAAGGGGGTGATGGACATCTGGGAGCCCAGCTGGGCACAGCTCCTTCCTGAGAGGGGACAGGGGCTGGGTGCTGTGTGGGATCTGTCCCCTGGGCTGGGTTTGGTGTGTCCAGCAGCAGCTCTGTGCCCTGGCTGGGCTGGGACAAGCCCCAGGGAAATCTCTGCTGCTGCTTGGAGGAGAGCCCTGGGATGTTCCTGGGCGCTGGCACCGCGTTAAGCTCACAGGAATGTAGGCCAGGGAACACTTCCAGCAGGGAGGGATCTGCAAGGTCCTGTCCTGCTGGCATCCTTTCCTCCAGGGCAGCCCTCCAGCCTGCCCCACAGCCCTGCTTAATCCCTGCCTTCCCCTCCAAGGCAAGAAATCCGTCCACATCCCTGTCCTGAGGGCTGCAGGAGCTGCAGGGAAGCTGTGGGAGAGGATGGAGGTGAGACAGTCCTGAGGAGCCTGGCTCAGCCTTTGAGCAGCACAGAAATTTGGGATGGAAGCCAGAGCCCTGCCAGGGGTGTGCCAGGCTGCTCTGGGCCTTTGGCATGGCACCCAGGAGCCCTGGGTGCCAGGGGAGGAGGAAAGCAGAGTGACCTTGGGGTAGGTCCTTCTTGGGAAGATCTGAGTGCAGGGGTGAGAGGCAGCTGCACCCCTCAGCTCCCTCTCAGAGGGAGAACTGGAGAGGGAAAGGGAGCTTCTTCAAAGCCCTTCGTGCTCAGCCAGTCCTGTGTCCCCCATTCCCCCACCACCACCTGCCAGATGCCTCTTTCTCCTCCTTTCCTCCCCCCAGGTTTTGTGCCTTGGTCAGTGCTTCTTTCTGCTCTCCCCATTGCTCTGTTCCCCAGCATATTTGTGGGGAAAATGTGAAAAAAACTCCCCAAGTTTTTTCTTTTTTTTTTTTTTCCTTTGGGGACACTTCAGTGTGTGTTTCCGGTGGGATTCGAGGTGAAATCTGACTTGTGATCCTCTGGTGTGCTGGGCATTAGGTCAGGCTGGTGGTGGAGCCCCTCAGCTGGGAGAGCTGGCAGGACCCAGTGCTGTGCCATGAGTTTGGTCAGCCTGACCCATTGTGGGGTGAGCTGTTCCTTTCTCCATGCAACATCAGCTGAGCTGTTGTCTCTGCTGTGTGCTGCTCCAGCTCACAGAAGCCTTGGACATCCATCCAGTCACAGGAGGAGAGACATGGGACTGAACTCCACAAAAATTAGCCAAGCTGGTGGATTTCCCTGTGGCATGAAATTAAATAGTGTTTGAATGCTCACCGTGGGGCTAATGCTACTTTGTGCAGCTTTTTATGAAGATTATGAAATTGCAGCAAAAAAGCAGATCTTGCTGTAATTAGAAGATAGAAGAGTTAATCATAGGGAGGAATTAGGATTCATGCTTGCTCTGAAATTTTCTAAACTGCTTTAAAATTCCTTCAGCTGAAGGAGCTGAACTTCACTACAAACCTTTTGTAGGCTGAAGTGTGGTTTTCTTCATTCATTTGAATTGCAGCACAGAAGTCACAGGGCTCTTCTCCCCAGAGGTCTGAGAGGCTCTGAGTTCATCTTGTTGATATGTGAAATAATTTTGGTGCTTGTCGAGCCATATGACCATTTACTTGATCTCCTTGAGGCAAGCCAAGCATTTTATTGCTGTTTATTCACGCTTTGAGACAAGATTTGAAACAAAAAGTCACCAAAATCATCGAAATTTCAAGTTGGAAGGGAGAGCTGGGAGATGAACCCCCAGCAGCTGGGGGAGGGACACACTCCACATAATGCACCATTAAAACTTCATGAAGAGGTGCCCCAGAAAAAAAAAATACTACAAAGCACTGGGCTTAATATTAAATTCTTAGTTTTAGCAGTCTGGTCATTTTCAGGAAGGAATAATCAGCTTAACCGCAGCATTCCCATATTTAATGTTCTGAGCGGAGAGGGATTGTCTGATTTCCTTTTCCCTTATTTTATTTATTTTTTTTTTCCCTCTTTTCACAGTAATTAATGAAAGTCAAAAGCAGCAACTGGAATCTGTGAGCTACTCATCCCGTTATGCCCTGGGACTGTTTTATGAGGCTGGCACAGGGATTGGTGTCCCCTGGGCTGCTCGCTACATCGCCGATAATCCCTGCGTGCGCTTCATCTCCATCGATAACAAGAAGCGCAATATAGGTCAGTGCTCCCATTATTCCCCCTAAACACAGCCACAATGGAGGGTGCAGAGCATGAGGAATGCTGTTTAATTGAGTGTTGCTGTTCTGAACAGAGGGAGTGTTTAACTCCAGTGTTTAACTCCCGGCTGCGGCGGATGGCGTTTCATGTCGCCTTTGGCCTGTAATGAAGCACACAATGAGAGCGGGCTGGCCCTCAGAAAATCAGCCCCCAGCACATGGTTTATGTTACTGCCTTTATGAGACCAGTGTCAGGGGATTGGAGACATCAAAATGTTGCTATTCCAAGAAAGAGCTGGGGTTCCTTTGTTTAAACAGCGATCCGTGCACTCGCCGGTTTGTCTCCCATCACCCAGCTCCTGCTCTCTCCTCAAGGCTTGGAAGCAAGAATGACTTTGGGTAATTGGAGCTGCTCAGCCCAGTTCAGAGTCAGCCAGGCTGCTTTTGTGACCAGGGAGAGCCCCTGAAATGGCTGCACGTGCTTGGTAGGGCTTGGAGAATATCCCCCCAAGACAGACCCTTCTCCTGCCTTTCTGGAGGATGGCAGCTGAGGAAGTGTGTGTTTTATTTATTAAATGTGTTTCACCTGCCAGGAGTGGGGTGGCATAGAACAGCTCAAGAAAAAACACTGGCAGACCAATCAGAGTCACAGAATCCAGCATGGTTTGGCTTGTGAGGGACCTTAAAGATTCAAAGTTCCACCCCCTGCCATGGGCAGAGACGCCTTCCACCTGTCCAGCCTGGCCTTGGGCACTGCCGGGGATCCAGGGGCAGCCCCAGCTGTGCCAGGGCCTGCCCACCCTGCCAGGGAACAGTTCCTCGTTCCCAATATCCCATCCATCCCTGCCCTCTGGCACTGGGATGCCATTCCTGCTTGTCCTCCATCCCTTGTCCCCAGTCCCTGCCCAGCTCTCCTGGAGCCCTTTTTAGGCACTGGAAGGGGCTCTAAGAACTGTCCAGAACTTTCCCTTCTCCAGGAAGAACACTCCCAGCTCCCTCAGCCTCCTCCTTGTAGGAGAGATTCTCCATCCCTCTGTGCAAGCACAAATTTGTTGTTTGCCATAAGAATTTTTGGCCTGTTGATCTGAAAAGAGTGAAAACAAAACAGAAGAATGGCTGGACTGGCCAAAATAAGGATGCAGCCACCCTGATGTGCTTTCTCCAGCAGGGACTTAGGTGAATATGTGAAAAAAGAGCCTGAGGAAAGCCAAATACAGAGTGATCTTTTTTTTTTCTCTGGCATTGTCTCCTTGTTACTGACAGCATTCAGCTGGAGATTTTCTTGCATCTGAGATTCTGTTGCCATTGTTGTGTTCAACAAAAAGTACCTGATAGTTAATAGGACCTGCTGATGTTATCCTTACCAGTGTCAAGGAGGAATTCACCCATACTCTCCCCACCTCTCTGCACATGTGGTCTCAAAGCCCCAGCACCAAGAACAGCAAATACGGAACTGTGGTGGAATTATCAAACAGCTTTGCTGTCTCCAGATGCAATTGAACCAAGAACAAAGCACATTATTTGGGGCATATTGTTAACAAATACGTAGAAAGTACCAGAACATCAGTGTTGACACATACCTTTTTCACTGAAAAATTCCCTTGAATTGTGGGAGAGTTCTGTTTATATGAGCAAATTTTTCCAAGAAGAGCAAATTGTGTGTGTGTGTGTGTGTCTTCCTAGGAGACAGGCTTTAGACAGCACAGGCAAGGGAGGTTGAGTGTGAAATTTATTTACATGTGAAGTCCTGCAACCAAAACACATGAATAAAAAGTTCCTTTATGCTTCTTTTAGCACACATGCAAGTATTTTGCATCTGCATTTTTCTTCCTGTGCTTTTAAGTGTCCTGCAGAAGATTTCAGTGGGAGGCACAAGAGCACCTCACTGTCCCTTTTAACTCCACTCCACTCATCATCATCCCACTCTTTTGTTCTTCAACCTTGATTATTTGGGCTCATTTAAGAAGAGGATGGTGACAAATAAAAAGTAAATATTCAGAGCAAGCAGAATTGCTGGGTGAGGCAGCTGAGATCTTCCAGGGCAGTCATCATTCCCAAAAAGCCATCACTTTCTCTAGTTGTTTCTTCACCTGATGTACCCACAATTAATGGAGGCTTATCTCACCCTCACTGCCACCTCAGATAGTAGGTTTTTCATAAACAGCCTTGAACAGTAGAGATCCAGAGAAAATAACTATAGCTGGTAGTTGTGCCCTGCAGGAGGTTTGGAGCTGGATGATCCTCAATCCATTTTATGATCCTATGAGCTTTCTGCTGAGGGACTCAGATCACAGCTCCCTAAAGCAGCTAGCCCAGCCCTCAAAGGCCAGCAGCAAAGGCTGTTGGAAGCCCAGCCTGTCCTTGTCACTTGTCTGAGATGTGGCAGTCCCTGCCTTGGCTCAGTAAAGCAGAGACATCCAACTGGTGGGCGTTGCACCAGTGAAACCCAAACCGGCCCTGTTGCTGTCATCACGCAGGGTTTGAGAAAGAAATTTCCCTGGTGCCACCAATTCCTGGTGTAGCCAGGAGCCTCCAGGGGGGAAGGCTTTTCCCAGCAGCTGAGGATCCCAGCTGCTGTGGGCAGAATCCCATGCCTGCCTGCAGAGGTGATGTTACGTAAGGGAGAGCCCACCAGAAGCGTGTGCTGAATTCCCCGTGTGGCGTGCATGAATATTAAACACTTTGTGGGATTGGCTGCCTCAGCCACCCCATCCATATTTATACCAGGTCGGGGGGGACAGTGGGAATTCTCCAGCATCAATTATTTCTGGAATACTGCAGTCTTTGCATCTCTCTGCATTCCAGGAGGACTAAAGATAGATGACACATCAAAGGGGAAATGGTTCCTTTCTTTTGCTCCAGGACTGTGGGGTTATGTAATTTAAAGGGAAGATCTGCCTCGCAGGTTTTTTGGCATTGTATAATTCCTGAGCATCCTGTTCAGTTTGGAAATAGAGATTCCATTCCTTCCTGAAATAAGAATTTTTAGGAAGATGAAGGAGTTAAAGAGCTGTTTAAGTTTTTGCCTTGTTACGCAGCCGGTTGTGTTGTAATCCTCTGCCAGCCCTGCCTGCTTTTTTATAAAAATAATCAGAAACTGTTGGTAAGGCTAATGAAATGCTGGGTTTCTGAATATGAAAAAGTTAGTGCCATTCTTTCCATGACTCCTCCCAAATGTGCCTTCTCAGGGAGTAGATTTTATTCCAGGGAGAACATGGGACCTTAGGGACCACGGGAATTTCTGAGGATAATGGGGCAGCTCACTGGCCATGCTCCCAAACAGCAGTATGGCATTTTGAAAGTGACCCTCCACCTCTCCTGCTTTCTAGGTGTAGTGAAGTTGGTCACTGTAAAGTTGATATTTTTGAACTTTTAGGCAGGGTTTATGAGGCCTGCACATGGATTTCTCTTTTGGCACTATGTGAAGCCTCTCAGGGAGCAGGGATGCAGTCCCAGCCTGCCCAGAGCTTCTCTGCTGCCCTCCACACTGACCCAGCAGAATTCCCTTCTTCCCGGGTTTGTTTGGTGTGGCAAAAACCCTTCCCCTCCTGCTACCCAGGACCAGAATGGGGTTCAGAGGGCAAAACACATCTCCCCAGGAAGCTTACAAATCCCTGAGGGTCAGGAAACAAAAACATCTTGGTTTTGATCGGGATCTGTTATGGCTCCAGGATGCTGTTCCCCTAAAATGAGGAGAACACTCCTGTGGGAGATGTGTGCCTATCACATCCATGGACAGTTTCCTGCTGGGGACCAGGTTGTGACCCTTGGATGATCCCTGAGCACTCCAGCAATCGTTTTTGGAAAGCTGGAATGTGTCACCTTCCCAGAGGGGATCTCTGGCTTGAGGAGCTGGAGATTTCTTCAGTGGCAGAGCAGAGATAAGGAGTTCATCAAGCTGGGTGCCTTAGAGCCAGAATGGTCAGCAAGTGTTCAACCACCTCTTTGTTTGTGGATTCCTGGGTCAGAAAACACTGGTTTGCTGGAAATAAAATCTTCTGAGAATGTGCTAGTCCAAACAAAGGTCTAACCAGGAGAGGCTTCCCAAGGAGGGAGTTGCTGGGTAAGGGAATGAGAGGGAATCAGTTGATTGAAGATCCAGCTCAGCTGAAATGCAGCATAACCCATGTTGTGTCCTTGCTCCATCCTGCTCATTGGGGCACCCAAAAATCCCCTAATCCAGACAAATTCCCTGGCTCCTGGCTGTTAGGCTGTCTGTAAGGTGACAAGCCAACATGCCAAGGGGACAGGAGTCACCTGCTGCAGGGAACCTGCAGCCAGCCCCAAATGGAACAAAGCCTGGCCCTTTCCAGGTCTGCTGGGATCAATGTCAGCACTGGAGCTATGATTTCATAAGATGAGAACAAATTTTTGTGATCGGACAAAGGGTGATGGTTTTAAACTGAGGTTGATTTAGATGAGATAAAAAACCCAATTTTTTTACAGTCAGGCCCTGGCACGGGTTGCCCAGAGAAGCTGGAAGTGTCCCTGGAAGTGTCCAAGGCCAGGTTGTTGCAGAGATTGTCCTCCCTGACTTGTGTTGTCATTCCATGTGCTTTTCTCCCATCTGGAAGGACAGAGTGGTACCACAGATATTTTTGTTCTTACTGACTCCTAGGCCAGAGGCACAATTGTCAGCATGTGGGGAAGGCAGGTATGGGCGAGCAATGCTTCAAAAGCACCTCTCCTCTTCCTTCCTTTCTTCCAGAGTCTCCTGAAGTCGGGCCCTCGGTCGTGGTGCACACCACGGTGGCCTTTGGCAGCGAGCACCTGGACTCAGAGCCCCAGGAGGTGCAGCAGATCATCCTCAGCCACCTGCAGAGCATTGTGCCCTCCCTGCCCAAACCCAGCAGCATCAAGTGCCAGAGATGGAGATACTCCCAGGTACTCAGCTGGGAGGACCTGCTGGGGCTGCATGTTCCATCCTCAGGGAGCAAGAGGAGAGGGGATGGTTGCTCAGTATCCATAACAAATTCCTCCAGGCAGCCATGAGCAGCGTCCAGGGCTGGCCAGCACAGCCAGGTCATTTTTAGCCATTTTTTAACATCTTTGGCCTGGCTCAGCAGTGAGCTGTGCAGCTCTCCTGGTGAGCAGGGGCAGGAGCAGTGTACAGGAAGGAAGTAAATCCCATGTAATTCGGTGGGATTTTCACTGGTATTTAAAAATCACGACTCAATACATCTCTCTGCATCCAAAAGTACGTGGTATTATCAGCAAAATTCCCACCCTGCCACAGAAGAGCAGATGTACAGACATACTAATTGTTGTTATTTGATTTGGCCCAGCTCAATTTAACAGAATGTTATGTGAAAAGGATTTTAAAGTAAACTACCTAAGGGTAATAATAGCAAAATGTGCATATTTTGCAGTCTTCTTTTAAAAATCCAAGGAAATTGTTGGCGATTTCCTAAAGTATTGGAGTGCATCTCCATGTTTGCCCAAAGCCTCTCAAGTTAATTTACATTGGTGAGTTTGAACGTGGAGGTTGATGCAAAATATTTACTTTTAAAGCAGTCCCCTAAAAATTTTTCCTTTTTTGAAGTTGCTGTGGATGGCTCCTGTGGAGTCTGCTCATACCCCTTGATCTGCATCCAGTTTGGGAACCTGGTCTGGTTAGCCCAAAGTTTATTTTTCTGCAAGTAAAGTATTGGTGGATTGCAAAAGCAACCTCAGCACTGGTATTAATACTTATATAAAACCTAAAAACCTACCAAAATTGTGGTGTGTTCTCTAAGTTCCTCTTTATCAGCCTTACCTGCTGAGAGCTGCTGGTGCTCATGGGAGCTGTGGGTGGGAGGAGAAGAGTTGGATCCATGGGGCATTCACATGTTCTGAAAAAATCCCTTTGCTCAGGACTTTTCTCCTGGGAAGCTGAGAAGCCTCAAAGAAAAGGAAAACAATTCCCATCTCATTTGTTTCTCCTGTGTTTTGCTCATGTAGAATGTATTCAAAAATTGTTTACCCAAAAGTAATTACCTAATTAAATTCTGGTGTGAGTTGTTTTAACTCATGAGCCAATCAGGACTCTAAAAAGAGTCACAAGTTTTCATCGTTATCTTTTTAACATTCAGTAAATATCTTTTCTGTATTCTTTAGTATAGTATAATATTCTTTAATATAATATAGTATTCTTTAATATAATAAAGTAATAAATTAACCTTCTAAAAACATGGAATATAATATAATATAATATAATATAATATAATATAATATAATATAATATAATATAATAATAAATTAACCTTTTGAAAACATGAAATCAAATGCATCATTCCTGCCTTCATCAGGGCAGTGCCTGCAAATACAATAGATCCAGCTCTGGAAAGGGTTCCCAAACCCCATCCAACTCCTGCTTCCATTGCTGCTGCCAGCCAGGGCTCTGAGTCCAGCAGCTGCTGGTGCCACAGGAGGAATTATCAGCAGCCTGTAATTTGGTGGATGAATGTCAATATGTCTTAGGTTGCAGATAAGTCCATGTAGCTCAGACCCGTTATCTCAATAAAGAGATCTCTAAAGCCACCCTATAAAATAATCACTGCCTAAATGAAATATCTGGGGCAGAGCTCCCTCTTTCTCCTAAAGCTCTCTTTACTTTCAATTATAATAAGCTGTTGCCACAGAGGCCAAGGGAACTGATAAGATGGGTGCCTGTTTCCCCTGACTCTTTTAGTTGGGATTTATCCTACTCGTTAATTAAATCCGGCTGTAACATCCTTCACATGGCCAAACACAATCCTGGGATTAAAATGCAGACATTACAATTATCCGTGGCAGATGAGGGATTAGGACTTCCAAAATTCTACTGACACTACTTAGCAGCACAGCTGCAGCTCTGGATCCCCTTGCTCTAATTATGGTGAAGGCACCATTAGCATGCAGGGCCAGCAGCTTCCCAACCCACCGTGTGTCTTTGGCACAGGCACTTTGTATGGAATTACTGAGGCTGGAAAACACCTCCAAGATCTTTGACCAAATACCAGGAGGGGTAGGAGCTGTTTGGTAAAGCCAGCACCAAATAAACACTGGGTAGCCAAGAAGAAAGGACACTCAAAAAAGACTTTTTCTGCCAGGTCTTTCTGCATTGTTTGTACTCAGCTTGATCTGTGAGAAAAATTCAGGAATAAATTAAGTACTGACTTAAAACTGGTCTGAGGGAGAAGCTCTCTCTGGATTTGCCATACCTGGATAGACTCCTCTGTTAAGCTGAATAAAGGGTGAGGGGTTACAATTGGTTATTTCAGCTAATTTCCTCCTTTGAAAAGATGCTAACACCCAGTAGCAGAAAATGCAGCCAGCAACATAAATGTGGGTGCTTTGCATCTCATCCATACCTGGCAGTGGCAGAGAATGGCTTGGCAGTGGCCAGCTGAGGGTACATCTGAATCAATGGAAAAATTCCCTGGATTTAGCAAGATTCCTTGGAAGCTGACAGTCCCACAGGGGGATACAGCAATGGTTTACTGGGTGGAAATCCATGGAATGGTCAAAAGAAAATTGTAAGAGTATCATGCTTTAGCAGGGTGGACATCAGCAGGAATTTCTGCATGCAAAGGCTGCTCAGGCCTTGGCAGGGGCTGCCCAGGGAGCTCTGCAGTGCCCAGCCCTGCAGGTGTCCCAGGAAGGGCTGGAGGTGGCACTCAGGGCTCTGGGCTGGGGACAAGGTGGGCACTGGGCACAGCTGGCACTCCATGGGCTGGCAGGGATTTCCCAGCCTCAGTGATTCTGGGATTTTGTGATCCAGAGACAGGAGGTTGAACCTGTCTGGGATTTTGCAAGCCCCACTTTGCTGATGTGAGATCACCCTCACACCTTTTTGCATCTCAGACAAGTCATATCTACTGAGAATAAAACACAACAAGCTGTACAGTTTCTAAATTTCCACTCACAATCAAGTTTTACTCTAATTATTCAACTCCCAGAAGTAAGTATTTTACTGTGGTGCTTTGATGGTGAATATTTGGATTTCCCTTTTGGAGTGGGAGGCCAGGCTGGACAGGGCTCGGAGCAGCCTGGGATGGTGGAAGGTCCCTGCCCATGGCAGAGATGATTTTTAAGGTCCCTTCCCACCCAAACCATCCTGTGGTTCTGTGATGTACTGCTCAGGGACTCAGATCTTTCTGGTGTGAAATTCAGGTAAATGAAATACTTTCTCTCCCCACTCCCTTTATGTTTTTCATTCTCAGGTTACCAGAGCTGTGCCCAATTGTCCAGGACAGATGATTCTTCACGCTCAGCCTCTCCTGATCTGTGGGGGTGATGGATTCACTCGTTCCAACTTTGATGGCTGCATAGAGTCTGCCATGAGCCTTGCAGAGGCTGTGAAGCCTCATTTACAGCAATTTCAAACTCAGGCTGCTAAAATTCCTCTGGATTAGTTATGAATTTTGGCTGTGATGGATCGAATTTGAGTTTAACATCAACATCATCTTGCAAGAAACAAATAAAGGAAAATGTAGCAGTGCCCTGGAATAATTATTGGGATGGAATTAAATTGAATTTTCCAGGATCTGTGCTCAGAGTGGTTACTTTGATTAAAATAAGACTTTCCCTGGCTGTAGGCAGAGGCACAGAGCTCCAGCACTCTTGCCAGATCTCCTGATACTTTTACAGCCCATGAAAATTACGTCAAGGAGAGGAGCCTGACTTGAAGAAGCACAAAAATGCAGTAAGCTGCAGAGTTTATTCCTTGGAAACTCCTTATTTACTCCTTGTCCTAGTGACAGGACAAGGGGGAATGCCTTCCCGCTGCCAGAAGCAGGGTTAGATGGGATTTTGGGAATTAGGAATTGTTCCCTGGCAGGGTGGGCAGGCCCTGGCATAGGGTGCCCAGAGCAGCTGGGGCTGCCCCTGCATCCCTGGCAGTGCCCAAGGCCAGGCTGGAGCAGCCTGGGACAGTGGAAGGTGTCCCTGCCCATGGCAGGGGGTAACAGTGGATGGGTTCAGAAATTACTCAGAAATCAACCAAGAAATAATTTATTTATTCTAAATTGCATTTTAACTTGCCCTTCCTCTGCAATCACGTGTCACAAGTCTAGTACTTCTCTACCACAGCACTGAAAATAATAAAATGTAGCAGACAGGATTTAAACCACTAGAGGAGTACAATTCAGCCTCTGTTTCTCTTATTTCACCCAAATCTGACATCCTGTGTCACACCAGCTGACCACAGTGATTTACTGCTGCCTTTGGCCATTTCTGGTGGAGTATTTTAAGTGACACTAAGAATTTAAGACTTGTTAATTTTAAAAGGAGGCAGAAAACTGGATGTGAGGCGTCTTTGGCTCAATGGTTGCTCTCTGAAGGGCTGTGATGCTCTTTCAGGGGCTTTGTATCAGCAGCAGCCTCTGACACCAGCAGTGACAGACCAGTGGGGATGTCTCTGACTCCTCCTTCCAGCAACCTCTCAGCTTTGGTCCCCCTGATGCCTCAAAGTACCCAAATCACAGATTCAGAGATGGGGTTTGAGTCATGAGATTTCAGTTTGGAAACTGGTGAGTCTCAAATTGCTCCTTCCTCAGATCCCAGGGTCCCTGAGGCTGGGAAATCCCTGCCAGCCCATGGAGTGCCAGCTGTGCCCAGTGCCCACCTTGTCCCCAGCCCAGAGCCCTGAGTGCCACCTCCAGCCCTTCCTGGGACACCTGCAGGGCTGGGCACTGCAAAGCTCCCTGGGCAGCCCCTGCCAAGGCCTGAGCAGCCTTTGCATGCAGAAATTCCTCCTGAAAATAGCATGCCAGGCTATCAATTCTGCAGCATCCCTCCAGGTTAAGATGATTTAGGTAAAACCTGCTTGGTTTTACCTGTTTTTTTTTTTTTAAGGTGGAGAGGAAAAGTTGCTGGATGTGTTCCTCTGGGCAGCAGGAATGCTGGGAGCAGGGAGATGTGGAATTCCCACACAGGGTGATGTTTCAAAGAGCCCACTGTGTCCAGAAGGGTGGCAACAGAAGAGACTTGTCTGCTTGATTTCCTGGGATTTTCTCTGATTTTTGATTAACTGGCAGATCCATCCATTCCAGCCTCTCTCTCCTTGTTCCCAGACAAGGGGCATGGCTGTGTCTGCTCTCCTCTGTGCCATGAGCACTGCCTGAAGTGGGACTGGAGCCTCCCAGCTCCCAGACCATGATGTTCTTGTGTTCCTCATCACAAGGAAAGCCAGGCCCATGGGTTCTCACAGCCCTCCAGCTCCCAGCTGTGGTAACTTCCACCCAGGGAATATCCCCTGGCAGGGCTGGCCCGTGGCACCCTGTGCAGCCACCGCTCTTACTCTGGGATCAGGGAATATGGGAACAGGGCTGCAATGGATGGCTCTGCCATCAAAAGCCACATCCATGCAGGGAAAATCCCAGGAAATCAA